>OZ005736.1:105621135-106221135 GCA_963930755.1 Eudasyphora cyanicolor
CAGAGGCATAATTGGGCCATTTTTCTTCGAAAATGAGCAAGGAGTGGCCGTTACAGTCAATGGCGATCGTTATCGAGCCATGTTGAACGAATTTTTGTTCACAAAATTTTTGTAACGTGCCACACAGCCGAAGCTACACTCGATGTTTTGCGCCCTGTTTTTGAAGATCGCATTATCAGCCGCAGAGTTGATGTCGTTTGGCCACCTCGGAGCTGCGATTTGACACCGTTGGACTATTATTTGTGGGGTGCCCTCAAAGATAAGTGTTACGCCGACAAGCCAGAGACAATTGACGCTTTAAAGGACAAAATTCGTGAAGCCATTGGTGAAATACAGCAGCACACAATCGATAATGTGCTTAAAAATTGGACCGATCGTGTAGGCTACTGCATGGTCAGCCGAGGCAGCCATTTGAATGAAATTATTTTCCATTATTAACCGGAAGGATTGTACTTTCAAATAAAAAAAGAAATTTGAGAAAATATTCAGTAGTTTATTTTTATAGCATAGCGGTTTAACCCCCAATTTCACAAGCTTGGGTTAGAGCTAACTCAAAGTTAAAAAATTAAAATTTCATACAATTTGACAGCTATAACTGTAGGTTAGCTCTAACTGTAGGATAACCGGAGATTGTGGAATTGGCAGTGAAATCGGAGTTGAAGTTAAATAGGGGGCTATATCAAATCATGGACCGATATGAATCATAGTCAATAGGGAACGTTCCTAGTCCAGGAAATGACTCTGTATCAATATTAACCTCAAATTTGGGAACTGCTCTTCTTATTTTATCTTCAATACGAAATGGAAATTCTGTAGTTATATTTCATATCCATCCTTTTCGGGTCTAATCCCGTGTTGTTGATTTTTTAAGGTGATATATATTCAATAAAACTACAATAAAATAGCATAATTCTCTCTCCGCTCGACGTTGAACAATGCAGAGAGACATTATAAAAATAATAATAAAAAAACTTAGGTATATAGAAATTAAAAGAGCATTGCCACTAAATGATAGAAACAAAATAAATGAAAACAAAAACAGAATATGAAACAAAACAAAAAACATAAAATTAACATATACAAATGCGTGGAATTATAAACAAAACATGTATACATACAAATGCAGATATATATACACATGCATACATATGTATATACACTAAGGTGGAGAGATTGATTTTATTTTATACATTTGTACAAAGCATTATTTTCAATTTATAGAGGAAGGCCATTTTTTATTACGCCAAACGTCGCATCTTTCTTTCTGTGTATTTTTCGATTATTTGTAAAATTGATGATTAATCTTTTTTTAAGGAACATTTTTACAAACCCAACAAAAAAATCAGAGTTACCAATGAAGCGTCCGTGAAAATTATTTTGAAAAATAAAAAAAGGCCTACTATGAAGATTTTAAAATTTTCAAAATTTTGATTTTTGGGAAATTCTTTTTAACGGTAAAAGCTATCAATGTGCGTTTTTTTCAAAATGTTAGTATTGCACTATTTATGAATTATAGACCAAATTGTCCTCTTAAATATAGAAAAATTCCACGATGACCATTTTTTAGCTTTCTCGAGAAATAATTAAATCTGTATGAAAGGTTTCCAAGTATTTTCTAAAAAACTCAATAAACCGGTTTGAAAAAACATAACATTTCAAAGAAACTTCATATTTTATTAATGATTTTAGTCACTGTTAATCGCTAAAATTAGAAATTATTTTTTCTCTGCCATTGAGCAAATTATTGTAAAAAGCCAACTGAATCAGGACGACTTATTAACTACTACTCCAAACACCCAAGACGGACAATTATAAATACTGCCACAAACTTTATTAACATAGTTTTAAAAATCAGCGATAAAGAATATCACATTGAAAATAAGAAGAAGATAAGGACCATTTTAAGAAGGAATGACTTTCCCCATAATACAATCAAAGAACTTATGACTCGCACTTATGAAAAGCCAAATAATGTTGACGGAGAAAAGAAAAAAATTGAAAGCTGAAGTTAGAAAACTTTTAATTTTTTTAAATCGTTTTTTTTTGCTGACACGTAGACGGCAATAAAAAATAGAAAAATATGTTCTTCCATTTTTTAAAAGCCTAATGAAGAAAACATTGATAACCTAAACATTTTGGAAGTATTAAGAGAATTTCAAGAAAATCATCACCCTCCATAATGCGAACCAAAAGTGTAACACATCGAACGAGTGACTTAAGACCTCAAGTATGAATGGCGAAAACCCGTTTTGGGCCATAAATGTCATTTGATCAATGTCCGCCCTAACTCTCGATAGGAGTAACCGATTGACATTAAATTTGGTAAATGTTAATATTTTTCTATATCAGACTAAGATCGAAGATGGACCATGTTCTCTCCTCCTAGTACATCCCTCACAAAAAGGTTCAACATTGATATGTATATTGATTATTTAATATCTACTTCTCGGAATCTTCCGCAATTCACCTTCATGTCCCTTTTGGTACCTGCCACTCAAATGTACCATTTTGCAAAAAATTTAGCGACTTTTATATTACCTATAGTCCAGAGGGCATCACGCCTCTTTTGGTACCTCGCATATAAATGGACCATTTTGCACAAAAAGTTTAAGGTGCGTAATATCGATTCCTGCGCATACAAACAATTGCAATGTTGTACAGTGTAATGATTTTATAGTACCTATAGTCCGGTGAAAAACGGGCTTTATTACCCCAACCCCTTCGGTAACTCCCAAACAAAATTACCAAAATAGAACATGGAAATCAATTTTTTGAATACTTTTACCAAATGGGTCATAGGTTATGTTAGGTTGAAGGAGGAGACGTTTCAACGTCTCATGGCGTTAGACATACACTTAAGCCAGTGGTTTGGCCTGTTGTGCTATCCTTTTTTATGATATTTGTCAACACCTCATGGTTTACAGAAAATCGATAATAGGACACGAATTTGATCTAAAATACAAAAAATAAATTAAACAAGTAAGAAAGTTTCAGTCGGGTAAACCGACTAAGGTATACCCTCACTTTGTGAGTAATGTAATATTGAATATTACTCGAATTATTCTGTCAATTTGTGTGGGAGGTACCAGAAGGGGTTTATCAAATACACCTTTTTTTTGCTGAACATTAGATACTTTAAATTCATTGCACTGTGCCGACTTATAAGCATTTATGTGCACTGGTATAAACGTTATGAGACATTAAATTGTGGTATGATTTGGGAATTTTGTGTGGGAGGTACAAAGAGGGGCGTGGCAATAACGCCCATTTTTCACAGGGCTATAGACACTATAAAAACATTACACTGTACAAAATTCCAAGTATTTTTATATACTGGTTTTAATGTTATAAGCTGTTAACTTTTGGTGCAAAAAGGTACCTTTGTGTGGGAGGTACCAAAAGGGGCGTGACAACAACACCAATTTTTCCCTAGACTGTAGGCAATATAAAAGCATAATACTGTACAAAATTTAAAGTATTTTTATACACCGTTATTAATGTTATAAGCTGTAAACATTTGGTGCAAAATGGTGCATTTGTGTGGGAGGTACCAAAAGGGGCGTAGCAACTTCGCCCATTTTTCCCGAGTTGATAGCGACTAATAAGCTAATACTATGTGTGGAATTTCAAAAGATTCGAATAAGTAGTATAGCAGTTATTAAAGAATCAATATTTCACAACATTTTAACCCTTTGTGGGGGAGGTACTAGAAGGAGTGGACCAATATGGCCCATCTTCGAACTTAGCCGGAGATAGAAAAAAATATTACCACATACCAAATTTGAGGTCAATCGGTTACTCCTTTCGAGAGTTATCGTGCGCACCAGCCAGCAGACACACAGACAGACAGACAGACAGACAGACAGACAGACAGACAGACAGACAGACAGACGGACGGACATTGCTCATTCGACTTAAAATGACCCAAAACGGATTTCCTCCGAACATACTTGGGGTCTTAGGTCACTCCTTCGACGTGTTACACTTTTTTCCGTAGCAAATGATATATACCCTCGTCACACTAAAGTGAGGGTATAAAAATAACGCGATTTTTTTAATTTCGTATTAATGTTTTTAAAGTAGATTTTTTTCCATTTTTCAGAAAAAGCTAAATTATGTACTAATTTTTTTCTGAAAAAAGTGCCAAATTTCGTTGCCCTTTTCCCGAAAACTGGACTTTTACATCACATTTTGCAATTTTGAAATATGAGCTAGTTTTAATTTGATGTAATTCGTCAGTTCCACCCAAAAAGCGCAAATATTTTTCAGAATTTCGCGTCGACGGGGCAACATTTTTTTCAGAATCGTAAACATTATAACATTTTGCAAAAGTTGATACCTTTAACGTTAACTTCATAGCCCCAAAAGTCAAAAGTTCGTTCAATTTGGCTTAAAAGTTATATATGTGATTAATTTTAGCTGGCACGATTCGTTGGAATAATGGCCTAGGTTCACGTTTTGACGCAGCCCTTACTTTACCTAAAAAAATTCACTGTAATTTCCTCTGCCAATTTTACAACTCAATAAAACTTTAGAGTTTGGCAAAAAACGTCAAATCGTCATGTCCTATTTTTTGGCTCTGAAAATCGTCAAAATGACGATAAATCGTCATTTCTGGCAATACTGCTTATAACGTGTTTTCCAATAAGGATGATATGATTTTTAAGTGACGTTTCGGCCATTTGTAATATGTCATGGTCTGTCATTTGTTTTTCATTGTAATCAGTAGTGTTTACAATTTCATCATGAAGAGATATACGCAAGAACAACGTTTACAAATTATTCAGTTTTATTATCAAAATAATCGTTTTTTTTAAATCCAAAAAACATTCCGGTCGACCTATGACCTTAACACTCATGAGCAACATTTTAGCTCTCATTAAGAGCTATCTTTTTGCCATTGACCGATCTGACGTACCGTTAAGGAGCTAGAGCAAAAATAATCTTTCCGTTCACATTTGAAAATTATGCTAATTCCATTTTTTTTAAATCCAAAAAAAAAACAACACTTTCCATTCGACCTACGACTTTGACACCCATGACAATATTTTAGCTCTCGTTAAGAGCTATCTTTCTGCCATTGACCGATTGTATCTACGTGCCACACAGCAAATGAAACAATTGAATTGTTGCGAGAAAAGTTTGGATATTCGATTATTTCAAGAAATTGTGATACTGAATGGCCTCCAAGAAGTTGTGATTTAACACCATTAGACTATTTCTTGTGGGGTTATTTTAAGTCATTGGTCTTTCGAAATAAACCAGATTCTCTTCAAGCTTTACAAGTCAATATGGAACGTGCCATTCACGACATACGACTTGATTTAGTGGAAAAAGTGCTCGAAAATGCTCGAAATTTGAATTTTTAAATTTTTGGGAACACAGAAGTGGGAAATGCGATTCTTGCGAGAAAAATTGTCGAATTGGTTATTGTTAAATAAAAAAATTAACTAATTTATAAAAAAAAACTCGACAGCGTTACCTCGTTAATTATGTAAAGAAATGGTGTTAGAAATTTGAAAAGGATCAGTTCAGTTGTTTTTGATTTATGAGGGGCAACGTCTTTGAAAACATGGGTTGTGGGAAAAACGCTTTAAAGTTTTTCTGATGTACACAGAAAGAAAAATGCCATACTAAATTCAAGTAAAAAATTCTTAATTTAAGCCGAAATCGTACTTAAAAATTTAAGTACGTTCTTACTACGTTTTTCTTAAAACAAGTATAAATCGACTTAAATTGAAAAAATCAAGCGCTGAAAGGCTTACAATAAGCATTTAATGCTTGAAATCAAGTAAACATTTCTTGAAAACGAAAATTAAGCCTAATATGGCATAAAATAAGAAAAAAAGCTTACTTTAATCTCTGAGAGACAGAACCAATATAGAGCACAATAAAATTACCCTCTCAACCACTCTCATGCAAGTGGTTGATTTTGGCTGACGCAACATCAAAAACACATGCATATAAATTGTCGAGATGTACGTACATGTACATTTTGTGCGCGACCATATCCAATTCGTTTCTTGCTCAAGCAGTGTTGGCAAATACATTACTTGGCGTGATATTTTTTGATTTTAGTTTTTTGAAGGTGTTAATAATTCTTATTCGTTTCGTTGATGCTATTCCTTATATGTTTCATATTTAAATCGAATAAATACAGCAAAACTTTTACTTTTGCTGTCAAGCAATTGTGTTTTGACATACCATTTTAAAAAATTGCATTCTTTGCAAAAATGGTATAATTAATATAAATGGTATATAGGTATAAAACCGACGAAAGCACAATAAATCTAGTATGGCCAGGCTTAAATCAAGAACTGATCTGGCTTAAGTCAAGTATTGGTTAGTATTAAATCATGAACTGATCAGGCTTAAATCAAGTATTATCAGACTTATATCAAGTACTATGCAGGCTTAATTCAATCAAAAATTTCTTCATTGAAGCCCGTTTCTCACTCAAATTAATCCGATAAAATTCTTAAATCAATCGCTTTATGCTTAAAATAAGAATTTTTCGGCTTAAAATCAAGCCTAATCCGGCTTAATAAGCGCTAAGATTAAGAATTCAGGGCTTAAAAATCCGTACTTGATTCAAGTATTTTGTACTTGGTTTAAGAAAATCCGTACTTAACGTAGAAACACCGCTACGGCTTGATTCAAGTACGGATTACTAAATTTTTTCTTTCTGTGTACTGAGTCACATATGAGGTGCGGTTGCTTAGACTGCCTTATTTTCGTTCGTTTTGCTCCGATTCAGCTCAAATTTGCACGCAATATTCTTGAAAGGTTCTCTATTCAGGACAAAATTTTAAAAAAATGCAAAAAAATTTTGTAAATCCATAAAAGATAAAATATTTTTAATAAACCTGATTTCTCAAAATTCACAGTCTTGGAAATGTTATAATCTTCCTAGTAGGCCTGTTTTCTATTTTTTGTTAATAATTTACATTATTTATTGGATACACTTAATATAACCATTAACCAAATTTCGCTAAAATAAGCCAAAAATCACTTAACAAGGAAATGATCGTGGTATGCCTTGATTTTCTCAAAATCTTCCTAGTAGTTAGAAAGTATTTGAAACTATTTTCCTGCGTCTATATTTTCAACGAAAAAATATTAATACTTTTATTAGGAAATTGAAATATATATTTTTTTCAATTTATTAACTACTAGCTGGACCCGGTCCACTTCGTTGCCCCATATTTCCGATCTCGTCCATTTTTGGACCACTGACGTAGACTGCCAGCAGAACTGCAGTGGAACAAACACACAAACAAACGATTTGCCACGCCCACATTTTCCCCGCCCACTATTTGCAATTTTTTTTTTCAAAACCATCTCAGACCAAATAGCTTTCAAACAAAAGAAAAAATTTTAAAATCGGTCCAGTGGTTTAAACGTCTATAAAACACATCCATACATACAAACATTTTTCCATTTATATATATATATATATATATAGAAGATTGATTAATGGCCTGAAAAACTTTTATGCTGTCGATCGATTAAATTATTTATCAATAAGTGGTTATGGATTTATTGTTTTTCACTCATTCCACTTTAATTTAACTCTATATATGTATATGTATACATATCGATGCCACCATTCAAAAGTATGCTAAGTCGAAACAAGTAATATTTCAGGAGAATAGTTCAAGGTTTTGGGATTTTGTTTTGTGGTTGGCGGAAAAATCACAAATTTTGACGGAACATAATCTGGTATATTTAGAGTTTAAAAACGCAATGTCTCTTAAAACTTGCTAAGTAGACTTAGCATACTTTGGAAAGAAGGTGTTTATGGGCGAATGTATGTACACATTCAAAACATATGTACAAATGTATATGTACGAGTTTTTGTGTGAATATAAATAGATAAGCTGTTGGCATAAACAAAAATTAATATGTAAAAAGGAAAACAAAACAGAAATAAAATAAAAAAACAATCGAATGCAAATCGAATACTAATTGCAAATGAGGTGATAAACGACGATGATTCTTCGATGGCTTAAAATAAACATTTAGGAGGCGGTCGAAATAACACCAAATGCTAACTAAACAGGGAACGAATGAACAAGAATGACCAACGACTTGAAAAGGGGCAAAATAAATGTAAAAATTGAAAATAATACTTATACTCGTGCGGTTACATACATATGAATGTGAAAACCAGACTTGAATACAGGTGAAGGTGGCCACTTTGTAGCTTGTGGTGGTGTTGGTTGTGATGGTGGGTTGCCTGTCGAAAGAACTTGCACAAAATTCAGGTTTCGAAACATACTGCCTGCCAGAAATGGTAATTCAGGAATGATTAATATCTGTGCTAGTGGTAATTAAAATAGCCATGGACTATGAACGTCACATTTAATTAATATTATTCACACATACCGTTATTTCAAATTGATGTTTTATTTTATTATTAGTGAATTATCTAAATCGTCAAAAGTCTAAAACTTAGATCTAAAAGACATAGTTACATTTCTTAGAAAGGATTGCAAGAAAAATGGATTATTTTGAAACATGGACGAAAAGGTGGCCATACAATATAAATAAAAATATGTATATACAATATAAAAAAACACAAATAATCGACCCACAATTCTTCTGCATATGATTTATAAGAACAGAATTATACAGTTTTGGAATGTACGAGGGTTGCTATTAATATTTCGGTCCTGGCAATGCTGGTGTTGCCAGATGAAAACTGGAACTTCCATTGGAAAGAATGACATTATTTAGCATAACTTCACTCAGACCGTTTTGTCATTTGAGCGCGAATTGTTTTGGTTACAGTGTGTTGAAAATTCACATCCAAAACATGGTTTTTTGTGAGTGAATAAGAAGAAGTCATTGGGTGTCAAATCAGGGCTCTACGGCGGATGACCCATCAATTCGACGTTTTGGCCGGTCAAAAAAGGCGCTGGTTTGAGCCGATGTGTGAGAGCTCGCATTGTCATGGTGCACAATGATTCGTCTTCTCTTGTTCGTTTTTCGAATTTCTCCGAAACTTCAGGCAAACAAATTGTGGTGTACCACTCAGAATTGACCGTCCTACGTTGCTCAAGCGGAACAGTCGCCACATGACCAGTTTTGCCGAAGAAACAGGCGACCATTTGCTTCGAAGTGCTTTTTCCACGAAAAACTTTCGTTGGATTTGTCTCGTCTTCGAAGACCCACACGGTCGATTTCTGTTTTGTTTCGGGCTCATACGCATAGATCCAAGATTCGTCACCTGTGACGATCTTATTAACGTCTTTTGAAGCACCGCGATCGTATTTTTTCAAAATTTCTTTGTACCAATCGACACGAACCTTTTTTTGAGCGATTGTCAAATTGTGCGGGATCCAAAGAGAACAAACCTTTTTTACTGCCAGGTGTTCATGCAATATCGAATGTATGCTGGCGGAAGAAATGCCCAAGGATGCCTCTATCTCACGGTATGTCACATGGTGATCTTGTATTATCAGTTCACGCACGGCATCAATGTTCTCTGGCACAACGGCGGTTTTTGCGCGACCTGCACGACCTTCGTCTTTGGGCGAGCGTCGGCCACGATTGAATTCATTAAACTATTTTTTCACAGTGCTATAGGATGGTGCTTCATCGTCATACAAAGATTTAAGTTCATCGATGCACACTTGTCGTGATAATACACATCCAAGTTGTGAAAAATGATCGCACGAAAATGTTCACGAGTTAATTCCATTTTTTTTACGAATGATGGTCGTACGTCAAAACGTTCTGAGTACGTTTATGCTAAAAAATGTCAAACTTTCCAATGGAAATGTCAGATGGCGCCAGGCAACACTTAGTGTTTGCTAGGCCAGAAATATATATAGCAACCCTCGTACTGTTATCAAGGGTGTGACGATAAAGAGAGAGACTAATAAAATTAAACACGTTTGTTTAAATTTTAATAGTTTTAAGCAGTTTGAATGTAAATATTCATTTAACATGCACAAGTTTAAAGAAATCAGCATATTACACAGCATTTACAAATTTCTGGCATTGAGCGGCTTATTACTCCAAAACTACAATACATGAATCGGTCGTGCGAAAAGCCACAAATAAACTGGGAAAAAGTCCCACATGGCTAGCTCATCTAAGATTTGAGATATATAGCTTCTCAGATATCGGCTATATACAGGGTGGCTGATATGTAATGCAACAAAGTAAAGCGCTATATTTTTTTAAATTTTTTTTTAAATTTTATTGTTCAAAAGCAAAAAATGTCGGAAATAACATAAAATTTTAGAAACAGTTTAGATTTGTTCGAATTGGCCACCTATGGCACGAATTATGGCCTTCAAACGGCCGACAAAGCCATCACACGCTGCACGAAAGTGGCTCTGCGGTATTTTGGCCCATTCCCGGCGAAGCGCCGTCTTGAGGTGATCGATACTTTGGTATTTTTTAGTGCGAACCTTACTCTCTAAAATGCCCCAGGCGCAAAAGTCCAACGGATTGAGATCCGGAGATCTTGGTGGCCATTGTGCTGTAGAAATGAAGCGAGGAACCTCCTTTTTAAGCCATTATTGGTTGACGCGTGCTGAGTGCGATGGTACTGAGTCCTGTTCTGCGGCCGAAATGTTTGTCCATGGTCTGCGGCCGAAATGTTTGTCTGCCCAGGGCTTCAATACTGTCGTTAGGACATTTTCCCGATAATATTCGGCATTTATTTTGACCCCATGGTCGATGAATACGAGCGGGGAGCGACCATCGGCCGTTACGGCGGCCCACACCATTACCATCGGCGGCGCTTGAGTTCTGGTGGCCAATCGAAGGTGTAAATTTTCAGCTGACCTCTTTGGCAAGTAAATCCGATCATTTTGTTTGTTCACAAACTGCTCAGTTTGGAATGGCTTCTCATCGGAGAAAACCAAATTCGGTAACTGGCCACTTTCGTGCAAGCGAAGCAACTCCTTGGCTCTTTCCAGTCTAACTTTTTTTTGTACATCAGTGAGCTCTTGCACTTTTTGGAACTTCAATGGATTTAGTCCAAGTTCATTTTTTAATATGTGTTGTATCCGTTCTCACGATATGTTCAGCTCACGAGCAATTTTTCTACCATTGCGGCGTGGATTTCGATCAAATCTGGCCTTTACTTTTCGGATCATTTCTGGTGTTGTTACCCTTTTTTTTTCGTCCACTTTTTGGACGCGATGCAACATTGCCAGTATCACGGTAACGAGCAATGGTACGAGAAACAAAAGATTTATTCACGTTTAAATGCTGGAGGGCTCTAACGATAGCCACTTGTATTTTTCCACCCAAATATAAAGCAATCACACTATCACGCTTGAAATTTTTTCTGAATGGAACGATACACGATTCAACAACGCATTGAAATTATTAAAATTCACTACAAAAATAGTGAAAATCTTGCAGTCACAGTTCGCAAAAACTAAAGCATTTTTGGGTCGTCGTGAAGCACCTTGTCGGACCGCAATACAGATATTGGTGGACAAATTCGAGCTGTTGGGACAAGTTAGTGATGTGAAGAATAAAACCCGTGCACGTCGCTCAAGAACAACTGAGAATATTGGTGCTTTAGCCCAAAGTGTTGAAGAAAACCCAGGTTTGTCCATTCCTCGTCGTTCTTTGGAATTGGGCATTCCACAAACGTCATTACACCGTATATTGCATATAGACTTGGGTCTTAGGGCTTATAAAGTTCAGTTAACACAACAACTCAAACCGGCCGATCATCAACAACGTCGTGTCTTTGCTGATTGGGTCCTTGAAATGCATGAAAATGAAGCGGAATTCCATCGAAAAATCATCTTGACTGATGAGGCCCATTTCCACCTCGGTGGCTACGTCAACAAGCAAAATTGTCGCATCTGGGGCTCGAAAAACCCAAGAGTTATTGTTGAGAAGCCTCTCCATCCTCAACGTGTGACTGTTTGGTGCGGTTTATGGTCCGGTGGGGTCATTGGGCCTTACTTTTTCGAAAATGAGGTTGGATCAAGAGTTACGGTGAATGGATTGCGCTATCGAGAGATGATTAATAATTTTTTATGGTCGGAGTTGGATGGTATGGATCTGGACAACGTTTATATTCAACAAGACGGCGCTACGTGCCACACAAGCAACGAAACCATTGCTCTGTTACGGGAAAAGTTTTCGGACCGTGTTATCTCTCGAGGAGGTGATCACAATTGGCCACCGAGATCTTGTGATTTAACACCTTGCGACTTCTTCCTTTGGGGCCACGTGAAAGGTGAGGTCTACGCCAACAGCCCAGCGTCGATTCAAGACCTCAAAGATAGAATTCGTGAGGCTATCGAGGACATAGGGCAGCCACTTTGCGATTTGGTTATGGAAAATTTCATGAAAAGGATATGGTCCTGTAAGCGTGGTCGTGGTGGTCATTTGACTGATGTGGTTTTTCATTATTAACGGCATACCTTCCTCTTTATTATGAAATAAACATCTGATCATTTATCTCAAAAAATTGCATTTTTCTTTGAATACCAAAACAACACCTCTTTTTGGAAAACCCTCTAGGTTCCACACCACAAATACGTTCCACACCACAAATACGTTCCACATGGTTTGTGTCTTGGTTGTGGGACGAATTTAACTTCACACTCTTCCCGATGTAAACATATTTCTTTCTCATTGTCTTTTCAGGCTAGACAACAAAATTTACAAGTATTTAATGACCAAATATTGATGTTATAGTTTCCAAAAAAAATACTACTTTCTAAATGAAAAAGTGCGGAATTATTATGCTTTTTTTTCGAAATTTCCCCACTGTGCATTGTACGTCG
The DNA here is from genome assembly GCA_963930755.1 of Eudasyphora cyanicolor. Lineage (NCBI taxonomy): Eukaryota > Metazoa > Arthropoda > Insecta > Diptera > Muscidae > Eudasyphora > Eudasyphora cyanicolor. Next base: position 105,633,912 of record OZ005736.1, read on the forward strand.
TATCTGCCGCCGTTGGTGATCTTTCATTTTATTTTTGCGCACTTAAAAATATCACTTAACACATTTAAGAGTGCTGCGACCAAAACAAAATACAACCCCCCCCCCTCCTCAAAAAAAAGAAAAAACAACGCAAAATACCTAAAAACAAAAAATGTAAACATAAACAAATGATAAGGAAAATCACACAACAACTGCGACAACAAAAGTACCCCACAACGTCAACGGCGACGCCAATGATTATGATAATGAAGATTCTCCCCCAATAAGAAGTGTAAAAAAATATTTAATATTTTTAATATGCCCGATATGATAATAATGACAAGATTGTGTGTACGAGTATGTGTTGTATATGTACATACATACATTAATGCATATGAAATACATTTAAATAAAAAAATTTATTCATATCAAACGTAGGTATAAACAATAAATAAATAAACCACAAATAAAATTACGCATTACTTACTAATGTGTATACACATTAGTAAGTAATGCATACATATATACATATATAATATACATACACTCTTATATGGACTTGGTCGCGGCGAATTGTGCGATAAAAGAAAGTATTCTGTTGCCCTAATTATGATTGTGCTCGAATGCCCAGTTTTTTTACTGGTTAGTTAATCAAGCCGTGACAAAATGTTAAAAAACGCGATAACAATGTATTAACAAATCCTGCCTAAAAGTAAAAATTGGACAGCTGATAATAACGTAAACAAATTCCCAATTAAAAAAATATAAGGAAATGATAAAGTCGGGTGGTACTGGCAATATGATACGCTACAACACATTGTTAGTACTGAAAAAACCCACATTTGGGTGAATTCGACATTACCGGATAATTCGCTGTCTTTGTTTATTCAAATTAGGAAAAACAAAGTGTGGTCTTTTGCGGTCACTAAATATTTCTTTTGAAAAATGTATTTTTTATGAAAAAATTTTCTGTCAAAGTGCTGAAATGTCATTGCCCTGGCTGTCCCTAACTCTACTTTCACATACAGGGTTGCCCATATTCGACGGACCAGTCCAAGCAGATTTTTACCATGGAACAATACACGCCACGCGAGCGCTCTGAAATAGTTGAAATTTACATTCAACAGAAGAAGTCAATTGTGAAAACTCAACGTGCTTTTAAAATATTAAAAAATGTGAGAATTGCGCCTTCTAAGAACACCATTAAGCGTTTATACGAAAAATTTTCGACTGGTGAGGCTCTTTCTAATCCGAAGAGGCCAAATAAAAGTCGACCAAGGCGATCGGCCAAGAATATCGCTGCCGTACGAGCCAGTGTTGAGAGGTCCCCAAGAACATCCCAAAAACGCCGTTCTCAGCAGTTGGGCATGGCTCGGTCCACTTTACAACGGATTATTCGCGTTGATTTGCATTTTCTGAAGAATTTGTTTCCGGGCCGTTTGATGTCGAAAAGTGGTGATTTGGACTGGCCACCGCGTTCGCCCAATTTGACGCCGCCTGACTTATTCTTGTGGGGATATTTGAAGTCAAAGGTTTACGTTTACAAGTCAAGGACCGTAGAAGAGCTCAAGGACAACATTCGTGAAGAAATAGCCGCTATTCCGGCCGAAATGTTGGCGAAAACGATGGAAAATGCTGCAAAAAGGGCACAATACGCCATCAACGCCAGAGGCGGCCATTTGAGAGATATCATATTCAAAAATTGATGTAAACAAATCTACTTGGAACAAATTAAATGATTAAGATTGCCAACCGCCAAATTTTTATTTTTTTCTTTGATTTTTTTTAAAAAAAACATGAGTCCGTCGAATATGGGCAACCCTGTAGTTGTTTTTCAATTTTTTTTTGACAAAATTAGTATATATTTATTTATTTAATCAAATTAGTTCAATGTAAAATATAGTATTTTATGATTTATGTTTTTTATTAATGTTTATAATTTTTATCAATTACTATTTTTGTGGATTGTTATTATTGGTCCCTGAAGATTTGCGGCATTCCCCTGTCAAATCTTATATTTCGTAAAATCCAAATTTCCAAACCATTCTGGAATTCCAGTAACATAAATTATAAAGAGTATTAAATCTACTACATATACTTGTGGTTGGTTTTGCGCCACCAAATTAATAAAATGATGCATGTGAAAACCATATTCCGATCCAGGCAGATTTTTGGAAAGAAAGTATTTAAACCGAAATTATAGAGACTTCTGTAGTCAATTTTTTTGACAGGGGAATGACAATGTTCATTCCTGGTTCAATGAAATCTTTTTTGCTAAATCTAGTAATGATCATATGTTAAACACATATTCTATCTCGCTTAGATGCCAAATATATAGGGGCTATATTAACAAATTTTGTCCAGAATTTCGACCTGTGCGTTTACATGGACAGCGGACGGACATACATACATTGGCAGATCGAATCAGCTGGGGATTCTGAGTCGATCCGAATACACTAAGGTGGATTAACCGTTGGGTCCAAGAGTTTAATGTGTTACAAACTTCTGGACCAAAACAAACTTATAATATCCTGTACCACAAAGTGTGTTGTTTTTAATTTTTTTTTGTGTTTTGACGAGTACTAAAAGGAGCCAAATTAGAAAAAAAATTATCTAAAAACTATTTATAGATAAGTTTTTCGTAAAATAAAAAATGGAAGATTTGCAATGATTTTGGTAGACATTTTAGGCAATTTTGGTAGAAATTTTTTTTTGTAGTGGCAACACTGGTAGAGCTTATTAATTGGGAGAGAGTAGTTATCGATTGTTGTTGTCATATGACGAAAAATGTAATTTGCCGGGAGGTGGGATTGAACTCGCGACCTCATGGTTTCGTAGTTTAGCATCACAACCACTGGCCTCGCGATTCATAGAGAAGTCGCTTAATAATCAAGTACAAAAATATAACCCATCAAAATCTTGGTAAGTAAATGCCGTTACCACATGCATTATCAGGTAATGATATCTCTTTATCCCCAGCATTACTTTCAGTAAATAAATAACGACTAACTAAATAATGACAAAAATAAGTTATTATTAGTAATCTACTTTAGAGAATCTAATTTGAATTTATAAACTTTTTTTTAAATGATTTAACTGAATACAAACTACAACGTATATACGTAAATCATCTAAGGAAAAGTTTATAAATTAAAATAAGATTTTCTAACTTAGATTACCAGCAATAACTTATTTTTGTCATTATTTTGTTAGTCGTTATTTATTTACCGAAAGTAATGCTGGCGATAATGAGATATCATTACCTAGTAATGCGAATGGTAATGACAAGTACTTACCAAGATTTTGCTGGGTAATTAGTAGACAGCGGAATACATATATGCAATTGCATATTTTTATTGGATGTTTGTACGGCAAAATTGATTTTTTTGTCAAGAAATAATTAATTATAACCCTATATATATTTTCATATTTTATGCAAACTGCATATTTGCATATATCGTGCATATGCAAAAAATATGTAAACACATCTATGTTCAAAATTCGCAGCAAATTTTTTATTATTTGCTGTTATTACATTTTGTAGCGTCTATTATTTTTCAAAAAATTATTTTCAGCTTTTTTTAATTTTAATATGTCAATGTTTATCGCCAAAAATCTGTACATGGTTACCTCAATTCTGAAAGAGCGTAACAGACAAACGGTAGAAGATTTAAAATTTGGTGCGAGGGTAGTTCTTGTCGTTATACTCGTATAAAATTATGTGTCAAAAATGTGTTAATTTTTGTAGTTGCATATGCGATTTTTTACTTGCATATGCATGCATCATTCAACATATCAGGGCTGTGGAGTCGGAGTCTGGGAAATTTGCCCGGAATCGAAAAATTATGGTCGACTCCGAATCCGAGATGTATGTATTGTGCAAACTGTACCAATAATGTGATAGAACTTTTGCACTCAAAAAATTTTGGGAAAACAATATGGGTAAAAAAGAAGGATAAAATATTCGAAGCTTTTAACCAAATATTTAAGTATGCCAAAAATATCTATAAAGTTAACCAAACTATCGAGTTTTTATGTAAAACAGTTATTAGGAAAGCTCTGATTATATTTTGCTAACAAAATAAGTATTTTTGCAAGACTACACTATTCCTAAGCGAGTATAAAACAAGTAAGGAAAGGCCGAGCGAAGCCAACTATGTGATACCGTACAACACCTTGTTAGAGCAGAATAAGCTCAGATATTGTAAATATAAATATGAGATAATTACCTTATAAATCTAAACAGAATTTGTTAAATTCGACAATATGCTTTCCTGGACAAATAAAATCTATCCAATAAATTAAAAAATGATTGAATGTGAAAACAGCCTCTATAGCGTTCCAAGGCCAAATCTAAACAAACATTTATATCTGGGGGCAATATCGAACTCAACCGATTTTCACCAATTCCAATAGGTTCCTCCCTTGTGTGAAAGAGGTCTTATTGTCAAATTTTACCAGGATCGTAGCGAAATGTCGACCTGTACTTAACGAACAACTTAAGACGGTCAGCTAGCGATTGTGAGTAGAACGGTATATTTTAAGGTGTGTCTAGCTGTTGTATTTTTTACAAATCTCCCAAAAAAACAAATTCCTGTACCATAGTGTGATGTGGGGTATAATAACTATCGAATAAACTTTTGCCTGTTTTTCTAATTTCCAAAGATTGCGGTATATTAAAACAGAGGCAGTGATTGCTGACAATTTTATCATGATTCCATGTTGGAAGAATTGTCATATTAGTTGCAACTTGCATGTCAAGCGTCGATAAATAAATAATAGAATTTTATTTAATTACTGGTATATTCAATACCTACTTTTAGTGTTTTTTTTAAGAAAGCTATATCTTATTTTCAGTAACATGAACTTAGTAGAAATATAATTTCAGAAATTAATGTTACTTAACTGCCGGAGTCGGAGTCGAATGATTTTAAAATTCGACTCCGGGAATCGGAGACGAGTAGTTTTGGCTCGACTCCACAGCCCTGCAACATATGCACATTATATTTTACATATGTTGTGAATATTCCCTTGAATAATTTTTGCATATAAAATGAATATATGGAATATGCAGATTGCATCGAATTAAGAATCCAAAAATACACCTAATACTAAAATATGAACTTGTTCGGATGACAAATAAAGATTGCATATCTTTCCGATGTCTAGTAATTAGTTACATGGATGGGAGTAACTTTTGACCAAAATGTCAAAATTCAAAACCCTCCTACTCGGACAATCCTTAACCTACACTTTAAACTTTTCGAACGATGGAAAAGTCCATCTCTGACACAATCACAATCACACTCACTACATAACAAAGCCAACTAAAAGTTTATTGCTCTTTCTTTCTCATCTGCTATCACGTTCGTGTATGTGGCTGTGTGTGTATATGGGGTGCACATAGTGTTTAAAAAATTATTGCGCTGGTCGGAATTCAACAACTTAGCAATAACATTAAAAACAACAACAAAACTGAGCAGCTACAAACAGCAAAAAACAAAGCGTAAGGAAAACGCAAAAGAATCATTAAGAACAACGACGCAACTGGACAAAGGTCTTGTGCTTTGAACCATGATACAAAGATAAAGGTAGTGTAGAGCGATCAGCTGACTTTAGTTTTATCACTCAAATTTATTGTTGACATTAGTTGATGACTGTTAAAAAACAGATATTTAACAGTTTTATTGTGCTCTGATAAAGATGAATCTACGAATCCTTCAGTTCCCATCTATTCCCAGGATGGGGACTGGACAGTGAGCCTAGAGTGGTCTCCAGTCCTAGATTTTCTGGAGTCTAACTGGTAGTATCCTCGGCTACGCAGTCTGAGCAGAGCACTTAATCTGGTACCACGGTAGTCAGGAAAGCCCTCGGGACGCAGGTTCCGGCCTGAGGACCCTATTGGGTGCAACGTGGTGGCTGTGGTTGAAACCAAAATCGCTGGGAGAGAATATTCTCGGATGTGGAGTTGCAAACCAACCGGGTGCCATGACCCTATAGAATGGCAAGGAGTTTAGGATGGGCTCCGCTCCTAACCAAGGAGGAGGGCAAAATTGTTCAGAAACACGGAATTGTTTGGTACTCATGCACACTGTGCGTGGGGGCGTTGGTCGACGCATGTCAAAAAAAAAATAGTTTGAAAAAAATAAAAAAAAAAGTTTTTGTGTTTTACGAAATTTGTAATTGATCTCGAACGGCTGAACCGATTTTTGCAAAGTTTACTTAGTATTAAGGAGGACACAATGTGCCATTTTTTGTAAAAAAAAAATGAAAATTGAATTTTTAATTTTTTTCCCTTACCGTGTGCTAGTATTTTGTATATATCGGAGCACAATATGCACCGATTTCAACCGTATTAACATGTCTGGTTGGAAATAAAATTTCCTATATAACGAAAAAAATTGGATCTTATTTTACATATTTGTAACTGCTTATAAACATTTTAGCCAAAAATAAGCTAAATACAGTAAGCGCCAAAAGAAAGTTTACACCCTAATACAAAGGTGTCTTTACAGTTTTTTATGCCTTTGTGGAGTGATTTCGTTCAACATTTTATGTTAAATAAAATATTCATCTAAGCGCATAACAAGGAATTAATACAGAAAAGAAAATGTTTACAGCCACAAAACTTTTTTCCAGAAAGAAATAAAAAAAGCAAATTTCACGCGTCAAAAGAAAGTTTACAGTAAACAAAAACAAAGTAAAATAGTATAAATATACCAGATCTTAATATTTAATTTGTTTTTCTTTTGTATTTATAACAGTTCAAAATCTCCCGGACATTGACTTCATATGGAGAAGTAAGAACCAAGAGCAGGCAGAAAAAAATAATTTGGACCGTTAAGCATGGTGGGGCTTCGGTGAGGTTCTGGGGATATATTTCGGAAATATATAGAAAAATCTCTTCTTCGGCTTCCGTGTTACAAACAAATTCACAAAACTATATTACCCTGTTCGACAGTGTGGTGTAGGATGTACGATTTTTATACCCTCACTTTAGTGTGACGAGGATATATATCATTTGCTACGGAAAAAAGTGTAACACATCGAAGGAGTGACCTAAGACCCAAAGTATGTTTGGCGGATATCCGTTTTGGGTCATTTTAAGTCGAATGAGCAATGTCCGTCCCGCTGTCTGTGTGTCTGTCTGTCTGCTGGCTGGTGCGCACGATAACTCTCGAAAGGAGTAACCGATTGACTTCAAATTTGGTATGTGGTAATATTTTTTTCTATCTCCGGCTAAGTTCGAAGATGGGCCATATTGGTCCACTCCTTCTGGTACCTCCCCCACAAAGGGTTAAAATGTTGTGAAATATTGATTCTTTAATAACTGCTATTATACTTATTCGAAGCTTCTGAAATTCCACACATAGTATTAGTTTATTAGTCGCTATCAACTCGAGAAAAATGGGTGAAGTTGCCACGCACCTTTTGATACCTCCCACACAAATGCATCATTATACCCTCACTTTAGCGTGACGAGGGTATATATCATTTGCTACGGAAAAAAGTGTAACACATCGAAGGAGTGACCTAAGACCCCAAGTATGTTCGGCGGAAATCCGTTTTGGGTCATTTTAAGTCGAATGAGCAATGTCCGTCCGTCTGTCTGTCTGTCTGTGTGTCTGTCTATCTGTCTGCTGGCTGGTGCGCATGATAACTCTCGAAAGGAGTAACCGATTGACTTCAAATTTCGTATGTGGTAATATTTTTTTCTATCTCCGGCTAAGTTCGAAGATGGGCCATATTGGTCCACTCCTTCTGGTACCTCCCCCACAAAGGGTTAAAATGTTGTGAAATATTGATTCCTTAATAACTGCTATTATACGTATTCGAATCTTCTGAAATTCCACACATAGTATTAGTTTGTTAGTCGCATCAACTCGAGGAAAATGGGCGAAATTGCCACGCCCGTTTTGGTATCTCCCACACAAATGCACTATTTTGCACTAAAAGTTAAAAGCTTATAACATTAATACCAGTGTTTAGAAATACTTGAAATTTTGTGCAGTGTAATGCTTTTATAGTGCCTACAGTCCAGTGAAAAATGGGCGTTATTGCCGCGCCCCTTTTTGTACCTCCCACACAAAATGGCCAAATTATACCACAATTTAATATCTCAACGTTAATATCCAGTCCATATAAACGGTAACAATTCGGCACAGTGCAATGTATTTAAAGTATCTACTGTTCAGCGAAATATAGGTGTATTTCTTAAACCCCTTCTGGTACCTCCCACAAAAATTGACAGAATAATTTGTGTAATATTCAATATTACATTACTCACAAAGTGAGAGTATACCTTAGTCGGTTTACCCGACTGAAACTTTCTTACTTGTTTTATTGTGTATGTTGGGCAAATGACACTACCTTCATGATTGTATCATGACCTACAATAAACAGAAGGACAATTTATGCTATATTGATACATGTGTGTGTGCTTTTCTTAGTGCAAGAAAACACAATATATTTTGATCAAGATATCATATGATTGTCCACACACATAACACAGAGTATTCAACCATATGATTTCGTTGTAAGTTTAACAAATTCCCTCCATATGGTTTGGGGGACTGACTGCGTATTACTTATTTAAGAAAATAAGGAAATATGGGTTCAATCGTGCTGTGCTGCCTGGGTGAGTGACTGGCCGACTGTTCTGGTCAATCAACCTACCATACCGACAGCCAGTCGAATCAGTCATTCACCACTCATCCTAACCAAAATATAACCGGTGAGCTCTGCAAAATAAAATGTAGACGTTATCGTCGTCGTCGTCGCAGTTGTTTATTTTCAAATCAAAATTGCGTTTACCAACAAACCAACCAACCCAAATTGTTGTACGAGCGAAAAACAAAAACAAGCACACGTGAATGAAGAAAAAGACCGACTTGTTGTTGCTGTGTCGTGTCAGTTGTGCTTTATTTTTTGTGGCCAAAGTTTATTGACATCGAAATTCGGCAATTGCTGCTATTCGGTACAAAAGAAAAAGGAAACGCAAAAAATCGGCTTCTATCTACTCCCCCATAATTCCTCTTTTAACTTTATCGCGATATCCGCTGCGATGATGGGTTGGTCATTGTGTAATTCAAATGAATTGCAAAATACGCAAAAGTTCAGTCACCACATCCGCAGAGAAATGGATGTTTCAAATGTTCCATACTTACATACAATCAATGTGAACGGTTGAATGCAAAAAGAAATTAACCCATAGAAACAGTAATGATAACACTATGCAACAACAATTTTTTTTCGTGTCCAAGGCTTCAAATTTTTTTTTGTGTAGAGGGATAAATCTGTATAAAATCGAAACAAACAAAAAATTGATGGTAACGTTTTTTTTTAAATTCTAATTTTCAGGAAAGGTACCCTTATTATTTTGAATGTGGGTATTTCATGTGAAGTGAGTAAATTTTTAAAAGCGATGTCTTCTGGTCGGTATGAAACGTGTCCTATTTGATAGAAGTTATGGCACAAAATATCAACAAAATCGGTTAGGGACTGACCTAATTGGAGTCTGTTGAATTTTGGAATTTTGGTCTGACGGCCCTTTTTTCCCAACCATATAACTAATTACCTATTGTATTTAGAAATTTTGCCCAAAGTGTTTTGGAAAGCTGTATCTTCATTCTCTGTAAGAAAAAAAAATCGCAATAATATTTTTTGTTTTTTTTTTTGCGAAATTAGAACTTGTTTTTTTTTTACAACTACATTTTTGCAAAAACCCATATTTTTATTTCTGATTTTTGTTTGCTCAGAAGAAAGCTTAGGTCATTCCCTTTAAGAACTTTGTGCTCTATTAGTGGGATGGGACCTGTTTATCTATCAAAATAAAGATAAAGCTATAAAAAAATTATTGTTCCAACATATAAATTTAGCAGTACTGGATAACCACTTATCATAGTTATCTAGCCTATTCAATATCTACTTTGCTTCAGACACAAAAGAGATAATCCGTACGGTATACAGAGAAAAAAATATGGAAAAAGTGCTAAAAATCCACCTTGAGCCAAAAAATTCGTATGGCCATTAAATTAGTAATTGAACCATCTCTTAAAGCAATGATGCAGAAGTTCTTATTTTTGGGGTTACTTTCACTTTATAGTTCAATCGCTTATCGTTTTGTACATTTCTTATGTGTAACATTTCTAATGTGTATCTCCTTTTGTAATTTTCCTCATGTGTCATGTCAACTTCTTAAAAATATATTAAAAAAAATTCCGCATCAGACAGACGGACGGGCATTACTAAATTGTAAGGCCGACGCCGTAGCCGAACTTCGGCTAAATTTGCAACATTCGGCCGAAGACGAATGTTTCGATATTTGTTAAATAATTGTTTACTTTGTATCAAAAAATTGTTTTTTAATCAGTTTATAACTACTGCTTACGTATTTATTTACTTAGTATATTAAATTAAAAGTGTTGATGTTATAATGACAAAAAAGAAATTTTCTGCATTAATATCTTGTATACTATTACTTTTTTTTAATACAGCTGCCCAGCAGCATTAAAAAACTACTCCCTAGCACACTTGTTGGTGGAGCTAACAAGTACTTTTTTGCTACCACTTCCAAATTTTTGAAACGTCTCGAGTTACAATATTAAAAATATTAATGATTCTTGGACTTAATGACTCATTATTAAGTATTCTTACTAATTGTACAAGCATGTTTCACTATACCATTTTCAATTGTAATTCGAAAAAAATTAATCGAAATTCGAAGATTCCATTTGAAATTCGAAAAACATCAATTCAAATTCGAATATTCCATTTGAAATTCGAAAAAGGTCAATTGAAATTCGAAAAACATCAATTGAAATTCGAAACACCTCACTTGATATTCGAAGAACATCAATTGAAATTCGAAACACATCAATTGAAATTCGAAACACATCATCTGAAATTCGTAAAATTGCAATTGAAATTCGGAATACGTCAATTGAAATTCGAATTTTTCCATTTGAAATTCGTAATACACCAATTGAAATTCGGAAAACATCAATTCAAATTCGAAAAATGTAATCAATTGATTTTTTTCGAATTTCAAATGGAATCTTCGAATTTCAATTAACCTTTATCGAATTTCAAATGGAATCTTCGAATTTCAATTGATCTTATTCGAAATTGAATTGATTTTTTCGAATTACAGTTGAAAATGGTGTAGTTGTAGAGCTTTTGGGTGAGGAACTGAGTCTTTTTTCTTTTTTGATGATCTTTTATGTATTTTTCCCAATTATTTTTGTAGTACTGTTCACTTCTGTACACTTTGCTGCTCTATTTTTTGAACAAACATTCGGCCTACGGATGATTTTGTGGCCGAATGCCGAATATCGCGTTTAGGCCGAAGCCGAACGTTCGGTCGGGCTCTACTAAAATGACTTAAATCAGACGATGGCCAGCAAAATACTTTTTTTTAAAAAAGGAACTTTTTCTAATTTTTTAATGGCATACTGCATCCATGAGAAATAAATATTTCCAACATTTGTAGCCATCATAATTGCCTTAAACTAAACGCGTATTCCGTCTCTATCAAGCTTATATATAAGCTTGATAGGTTTTTTAATTTTTTTAACTATAGTTAAAAAAATTAAAAAACCTTTCCATATATGTAGTTAAAAAAATTAAAAAACCTTTCCATAATTTTTTTATGGAATGCTATGCCTTAATCAACAGAAAAGAAGTTTTTTGTCTCGGGCACAAAATAAAAATATAGTGTTTCATAGTATTGCCAGCAGTGCCGATTTATAGACATTTGAACGATTTCTTAACGTCAAAAGTTAATGTGATGGTGAAACTGTAGCGTGATTTCAACAGACAGACGGACATGGCTAAATCGTCTTAGAATTTCATGACGATCAAGAATATACACGCTGAAAAAAAATCGCTTCTGTAGTATATTGTCCCAAACATATTCGGCTTGAAATATATATATCTTTAGAGTACACTATAAACATATATATATATAAAATTATATATTTGGGAAGATGTTGTTCTAAACAAATCTTTGTTTATATCCCAATATGTGTTTATATTGGGCTATTTTTTCCGAAACAAATATTTATTTGCATTTAAGTATTCAGAAAATACCTAAATTGTCTTACATTTTTCAGTAATTCAAAGTTAATTTTTTAGAAATTTTTCAAGTCGAAAATATAATAAATAATAATAATTGAAATCATATAATCTTGGATCGGAATATATACTTGGAGGATGGACAACTAATGATGGCTTGGAATACTCAGAAATTTTGAACGATTGATTTAAAACATAAGTTAATGCTGCATTTGGTATCATAACTGGGAGGTTCTATTCGAAACCAAAAAAAAAAATAAAACTGAAATTCGAGAAATTCAACAAAAGTTTCGAAAATCTTTTTTAAATAAAATATATGTATTTGAAGCAATTCCTAAACAATAATTTTATTTGTATTAAAATACATATTTTATTTGAGAAATTTAGTTTGCAAATATTATATGTTGTAACATATTAATATACGAGTTCCAAATATATTTTAGTGGTTTTCAAATAAAATTTATTTGCTCAGAAATATTTAATATTTAAAAATTTGTGTTCCAAATATATTTTCTTTCGATTCAAACATATCAAAAAAGGCAATTTTGCCCCGTGTATATACTTCATGGGGTCGCAGATCAATATTTGAAGGTGTTGCAAACGGAATGAGAAAGTTAGTATACCCCCATCCTATGATGGAGGGTATACTAATTTAATAAAAGAAACTAGCTAATCCCGCAAACTTCCTTTCGCCCTCTCCTTTTTGACCAATCATAAATTTTTCTCAATGGTGCCCTTTCTTGAACCAATACGAATCCATCAGGAATCATGAACATTTAACGATCCGTTCTTGAGTGAATATCTTTTGATTGGTTGACGGATAAACATCAAATTTTGACTGAATATAATTTGGAATATATAAAAGTGAAAACATGCATGCTTTTGAATGGATGTATCGAATTGTGTCTTTATTTATCTTTTTTCGCTCAAAATTAATAGACTTCAAATTAAATAATAAATTCATTAAATCAAGGGATTTGTTTGATAAGACCAATTCTAACCAATTTAAAAAAACTTATTGTTGATTTAATGTTTGTTTGTTTTCAAATATGTAACGTACAAAGTTTTGCTGTTTTGTATGCTTCTGGTTTTTATTGTTTCGTTTAGATACCATTTGCTCGAGCAAAAAGTTTTTCTAGGAATACGTGTTAGTCCAAAAGTTATGAAGAAATATTAAAAAAAATATGGCAACTACAGAAATTATTCGGAAGCGTCTCGAACAAATGTAGAATTGCGGTGCCCCTCATAACTCGATGTCAGATCAACTGAATTCAAAAAGATACATATATTTTCCTATGTAACGCTGTTTCGAAATTAAAATTTTTAAATTTTTGGGAACAAAAACCAATTTTTGCGAGAAAAAAATCGACTTATTGGTTAATATAAAATAAACGTTAATTCGTACAAAAAAGTGTAGTTTTATGATTTTTTTGTGACAAAACGGTTAAAATTTTTTGATTGAAACCAATGGTACATTAAAGTATAACTTAATATAAAGTTTATTGTGTAAAATTTTCGTAAAAAAATATGGCAACGACAGCATTTATGCGGAAGCGTCTCGAAAAACAATTGAATTGCGGTGCCCCCCATGACCGGATCATTACAAATAAAAAATAAATTTATTTAGTAAGATAATCGTTATAGCCAAGTACCGCTTTCGAGTTTTTTTTTAAGTGAAAAATGCGATTTTATTGTTTGAATAAAAAAAATTAACAAATTTGTAAAAATTCGACTGCGTTATCTCGTAAAATTCGACAACGTTACCTCGTAAATTATGTAAAGAAATAGTGCTAAAAATTTCAAAAGGATCGATTCAGTAGTTTTTGAGTTATGAGGAGCACCGTCTTTGAAAACATGGTTTGTGGGAAAAACGCTTTAAAGTTTTTCTGATGTACTGAGTCACGTATAAGGCGCGGTTGCTTAGACTGCTGTATCTCTGTCAGTTTTGCTCCGATTCTTCTCAAATTTCCACACAATATTCTTGAAAGGTTCTCTATTCAGAAAAAAATTAAAAAATGTCAAAAAAGTTTATAAACTTTATTTTATTTTCCACTACCAAACCAAAATATATAAATCAGTTTATTTTAAAAAATTGCAAATTATTCAAGTGTATCTATTATTACACACATTGAATTGTTACCGAAACAATGTTGCATACCTTTCACTTTAATATTTATCGTTTAGATGTATCTATTATTATGAGCAGCTGTGTAGTTTTGCTTGTATATTTCATATACTATGTACAGCCCATACATATTACCCTGCTAATATATTTAGCTCTTTGTATTCTCGCAGGGGAAATTCCTCTGACGTGTTTATCCATTCCTTCTCGGGTATATGAGAACAAAATCGGCATCCACGTAAAACGACTAATAACCTATATCTAGGTATGCCGCATTCGACTACAAATTTTAAATCAGGGAATTTGTATCTTTCAATTTTAAGGTAAAATTAATTACACTATGCAACAAAATTTTTGTCGAAGGGATGTAAAATGGTTTATGGTTTAAAATGACCATTTTATTGGAAGGTGGTGCCTTTAGTATTTGGATAATATTTTGGAAGTGACGGGTGATTCGTCGTGAGGTTTGATTTATAATGTAAAATGAAACACAAAATTGAAAGTGAACTTAAAATGTTGATTATCGGTAAAAAGCACAATTTATGGCACTTACTCTTTGAAAAAGATATCATGTACATAAATGTTAGTCATGACTACGTCTGAGGTGAAAGGTAAAATTTTGGGCGACTCGTTCGAGTATAACGACTGGTATCTCGCGAATAACACTGATAACATTACCTTTCAAAGCGTCAATCGTAGCTGGCTTATTCCAGAAGACCTCAGGATTTACACATCCCCAGAGAAAATAGGCCAAAGGTAGTCCAATTGACCGTAGCAAAACGTGAAATTAAGCGCTCACCAAAACGATTTCTCAACAACGTCATTATTTCATGCGCTCTATGGCTCGTAGCGCCGTCTTGTTGAAAACAGAGCTCACCGAGATCATGCGCTTGAATTTCAGGAAGCACATAGTTTGTTAGCATGGTGCGATAACAGTTAACATTGACGGTAACATTCTGATTTTCCTCATTTTTGAAAAAATATGGACCAATGATTCCACCAGCCCATATACCACACCATACCGTTGTTTTTCATGGATGCAATCATTAAAAACAACCCAATTTTATTTATTATCGTATCCATTGAGCCAGAAGTGTGCTTCATCACTGAACAAAATTTCACGATAAAACACCTGATTTTTTCATTGAATTTTTCGCTGTTGTGGTGTGAGTCTACATGATGACTTGCCAAACGATACTGAACAAAAATGACACAGCAGTTTGATATGAGTCACGCGTGATCTGTAAAAAAGAGCACATTGAAAATCACACCTCACGATGAATCAATCACACGTTATTAAAGATATTTTGTTAATTGACTTAGTAGGGACGTAAATACTGTTACACACATTTTATGCTGTAACATTAAAAGTAATGAATCCTTTTGGATCAAATTTATTGTATATATTTATTGATATATATTCTACACAAAAAGCAAGCACTCGTTCAAAATGTCCGCCTTTGGCCTTCACACATGCCTTAAGTCACAGACCTTGTCCTCTAAAACTGTCCACAGTTTGTAATCCAGTGGTTTAAATCAGGGCTGCCAGAGAGCCATACATCAGAAGAAATGAAAGCTGGCAAATTGTTTTAAAGCCATGTCCAGGTCATTTTAGCCTTATGTGTCGGCGTAGAATCCTACTGCAAAGTCCACGCCTGGTCTTGAAATAGGGACTGGTTAAGAGGTTTCACAACAGCTTCCAAAGCGGTTTTTTTGGTAATTTTTGGCCAATGTCTTGTTCACATAAATGAAAGTCAGTGACCCCATCGTGAGAGACACCACATCAAACCTCGATTGAATCGGTATGATGGACCTGCTCGACTCTTGGAATCACTTGAGATTCTTCCGTAGAAAGCACTGCATACACCTTATTACTTCGTTTGTTGAATTTTTCTTGCAGGGTAAAATTTGTTTCATATGTGAACAAGATTTTTTTGTGCAGGTTATCAGCGTGCTACACCAAAAGGCGTTTGATTTTTTCTTTCCTATTTTTTATAAAGCCGAAGTCAACAAATGACCATTGTGGCCTTTGAAAGCTTCAAGTCTCAAGTCTTTTTTGATAATTCGACTTATGGACTTTTGTGTCATATTCATCTCACGGGCCACGATTTTCTGTTTTCGGAGCGGAATTCGCAGAATTCTTGATTTGATGACCTGCGGCGTTCGAACAGTTCGAGGGCGTCCCGACCGGTGGCGGTCTTTGACATCTACAGTCTCCTCAAACAGTTGTATGCGGGCAGAGCGTTTTGAAAATGTTGTTTTTTTTCATTCAATACTTAAAAAGCGATATAACAGCGATATGGATCTCATTATCTCACCACTCCATGGCTAAAACTGAAGCAATTTTGAATTCCCGTTACAAACTAACGCTACAGAGGTTAGGTTTCATCCACGTGGTAATTGTAAGGTATGTTCAATTCCACTATTGGACCACTCACATAAATAAACTGCCACTAAATGCATACACATAAAATTTCAGCACACTAACTGACAATTTTTCTCAATATCAAAACTTGACACATGGGCGGGTCCACGCCCACTTGATATATCGAAAATTCAAATCTACACATGTACATTCTGTGAAAATTTCAATAAGATCGGTCCAATCATTTAGGCGTATATACGGAGCAAACAAACCCAAAAACAGACACTCTCTTTTATACTAATGACGAGTTATTCGTGAAATATGGCCGCAAATGCTGTGGAAACTGCGCAATGTATGCGCCAGCCGTTTCGGTCACATGACCCAAATCATATTTAAACATTAATGCCATACAATTACAGGGTTTTCCAACAAGAGGTTGGATATTGTAGCTGTTACTTTTGAAGCTTTTATTTGGTAGCTGTTACTTTTGAAGCTTTTATTCTTTGACATTTGACAAGTAGAAACTACGCCATTACTAAAAATGGAACGATACACGATCATCGAACGATACGAAATAATCTTGACTGATGAGGCCCATTCCCACCTCGGTGGCTACGTCAACAAGCTAAATTGTCGCAACGGGGGCTCGGAAAACCCAAGAGATATTGTTGAGAATCCTCTCCATCCTCAACGTGTGACTGTTTGGTGCGCTTTATGGTCCGGCGGGGTCATTGGACCTTACTTTTTCGAAAATGAAGTTGGATCAACAGTTACGGTGAATGGATTGCGCTATCGAGAGATGATTAATGAGTTTTTATGATCGGAGTTGGATGGTATTGATCTGGACAACGTTTACTTTCAACAAAACGGCGCTACGTGCCACACAAGCAACGAAACCCTTGCTCTGTTACGGGAAAAGTGTTATCTCTCGAAGTGGTGGGCACAATTGAAAAGGATATTGTCCAGTAAGCGTTGTCGTGGTGGCCATTTGGCTGATGTTGTTTTTCATTATTAACGACATACCTTCCTCTTTATTATGAAATAAACATCCGATCATTTATATAAAAAAATTGAATTTTTTGTTTTAATTAAATCATTATCAATTCAAATAGCATTTAATAACTTTAAAGTATGTTATGGTATTAAAGTTATAAGCTGTTAACTTTTGATGTAAAAAGGTCGATTTGTTTGGGAGGTACAAGAGGGGCGTTCCAATAACGCCTACTTTTCTCTGGACTCTAGGTACTATAAAAGAATTACACTACAAAATGTCAAGTATTTGTATGCAATGGTATTACAGTTATTAGCTGTTAACTTTTGGTGCAAAATGAATACCAAAAGGGGCGTGGCAACCTTACCCATTTTTCTCGAGATGATAGCTGCTAATAAACTAATACTATGTTTGGATATTAACCTTTTGCGGGCGAGGTACTAGAACACGGAGTAAAATCACCATTTTTGATATGTTTGAATTGAAAGAAAATATATTTGGAAAAAATTTTTTTAAATATTATATATTTGTTAACAAACAAATTTTATTTGAAAATCATGAAACATTGTTTGGAACGCATATATTAATATATTAGAACAATATATATTTGCGCACTGACTTTCACAAATAAAATATGTATTTACCCACAAACAAAGTTATTGTTTAAGATGTTTTCCAAAAATATTTTATTTAAAAATGATTTTTTAAAATTTGCTGAATTTTTCGAATTGGAGTTAGTTTTTCCTAGATTATAGTTAAAAATGCCTTCAGCAGCATTAGCTGTTGTTTTACATCAATTAATTTTAATTTATAAGTATTCCAATTCATCACTTTTTGTCAATCCATCAATGCAATTTATATTTACGAAAGATTATACGATTTAAGTTTTAATTAAATTTTACAAACATATAAAATTTATAAAAAAATTCTCTTTGAACATCTGAAAAACAGAAAACTTGTCTTTAAGTTAAGGCATTGATACATTGCCAAAATACATAACTACAAAATACTATTCCAAATAAAAAAATATTATAATGGGAACATATTTTTGTTTAGAACAATATCCTCCTAAACATATAATATTTGTGTATGTCAAATATTATATGTTTGGAGTGTACCCTAAACATATGTATAATTCAAGCCGAATATATTTGGGACAATATACTACAGAAGCTATTTTTTTTCAGCGTGAAGGAGTGGACCAATATGGCTCATCTTCGAACTTAGCCGGAGATAGAGAAAAAATATTACCGTATATAAAATTTGAAGTTATTCGGTTAATCCTTTCGAGAGCTATCGTGCGCACCAGCCAGCAGACAGACATACAGACAGACGGACGGACATTGCTTAAACGACTTAAAATGGCCCAAAACGGATTTCCGCCGAACATACGTCGGGTCTTAGGTCACTCCTTCGATGTGTTACACTTTTGGCTCGTAGCAAATGATATATGTATACCCTCCTCTCTAAGGTGAGGGGATAATAATTTTTTGCATTTTTATACCCTGCACCATAGGATATTTCTTCAAATATATTTTATTTAAAAAAGATTTTCAAAACATTTGCTGATTTTTTCGAATTTGAAATTGTTTTCCTTTGTTTCGTATTGTACCTACCAGTTATGAGCAGCATTAACTTCTGTATTAAATACCATATGCAGCATTAACTTCTGTATTAAATCAATCATTTCAAATTTCTGAGTCTTCCAAGCCATCATTAGTTGTCAATCCTCCAAGTAATTTATTTTGATCCAAGATTATACGATTTAAATTATTATTATTTTACGAACATTAAAAATGTCTAAAAAAATTATCTTTTGCTGAAAAATTTAGCACAATTTAGGTATTTTGTGAATACTTAAATGCAAATAAATATTTGTTTCGGATATAATAGTCCCAAATAAAAAACATTGGGATGTAAACACAGATTTGTTTTGAACAACATCTTCCCTAATATATAATTTTTGTATGTACCAAAAAAATTGTATAAAATGCAATTTTCAGCGGAATTCAGAAAACTAAAATTACAATCATAGAACATTTCTATCAGCCTAAGAGAAAATATTGACTGTAGCTTCATTATTCGGATAAATATAGCGAATCCAAAAAATCTAAAAATCGACCAGGTAAAATTTTTATTCGAACATTATTTTTGTGGAAATATAATTTTTGCAATGTGCATAATTTGCACAATCATCAAAATAAAATGACGGCCCTCCGATTTCGGAATAGAGCTTTAAAAATCCTTTTTTTTTTCATGTACACTTCCGCCATATCTGTTGCCCGCACTGGGTGTGCCTTGACGATCATTGCTGAGACAAAAGTGTCATGTTCTTCGCCTACAATACTTCAATACTTCAATACTTCAATCTTCAAATAAGTATCCATGATTGTTAAGTGCACCACAGCGCGCGAATTTTTTAATTTTATACCAATTTTTTCTCTATCAACCGTATGTATTCCATTGGTCGCCTGTTCACTACAAAAGTTATTGCGAAGCTATTCTTTGATGAGAAACCGAATATTTATGTTTGTTTGGTCTTTAACGGAAATCTTGTGCAATGATTGTGGTAGTGAAAAGGATGGCGAAAGAAAGGATATGTTTGATGGAGCGAAAATTCGTATAAAATTACAAAATTCGCGCGAATTTTGGAATTTTATACAAATTTTCACTCCATCAAACATATCCATTTGATTTCTTTTGATAATAATGTTTTGCTCTATAACATAAAGCAATTCACTGTTACGTCTCTTGCCGTCAATAATTTCGTTATTAATTTTTCTTTTCGATTTTTGCACCTTGAAGCCTTTTAAAAAACTGATTTGCTGGTACATACATAGTTACTTTAACAAGTAGTCAATGCTATCAGAATTTCTAATGGTCCATAAATTCGCTCGCAGTATCAGTACATCACATAATACACGTAAAGGAATCTTTGCTCAGAACTATTAATTAATATTATTATTGACTAAAATGATTATTAATAGGCATGTTTTCGTTACAAGCTAGCACTTTTAGTTTAGCACTTTGCAACGAAAACAACTGACTTCCACTAACTGGCACATAAGCAATAAGTGGCGGATTTTCACTATCTGGTAGCAATGGTGTCACGAGTTGCGAAGAAAGAACAGTGCGAAACAGGCAAAAAATTCGTGAAAAGTATTTATAAAACATATATTTACTATTCTATGTTCAATTGTTTACACATTTTTTTGCAAATATTAAAATAATTTCCCATTTTTGTTCTTCTTCTTCCCGTTAATTCACAATAATTGATAAAATCTCTCCAAAAATGGGATGCCATATTGCTAAATATAGGGTGCTCCATCTGGCAACATCATACTCGATTAAGACATGAACACAAGCACCAAACTTCATCGGGAACTAATAGTGCTTAAAAGTGCTTAGCTCCCCATACAAATTAAGCACTTATGGTGTAACGAAAACACGCCTAATATGTATTTAAAAATATTCTTCTACACCCAGTTTAATTTGAAGACAAAAAAAATTATAACCTGAGAAAACATGTTAGTTCCGACTAATTTCAGTATTTTGTGACTATAAATTTTCGTTCAGTGCAGCAAATATTCTTTGCAGTAACTGCACATGTGCCGAGTACATACATTTTGCTGCTTGAACTTTAATTTTTATACCCTACACCACACTGTGGTACAGGGTATTATAACTTTGTGCATTTGTTTGTAACACCCAAAAGGAGAAGAAATAGACCCATCGTTTATTATACCGATCGACTTAGAATCACTTTCTGAGTTCCGTCTGTTCGTCTGTCTGTCTTTCCGTCTGTCTGTCCGTCTGTCTGTCTGTCCGTCTGTGCATGTATTCTTGTAATCAAAGTACAGGTCGCAATTATGGTCCGATCTCGACGAAACTTTACACATATTTTTTTTTGGCCCAAGGACGATCCCTATTGAATTTGGTTAAAATCGGTTCAGATTTAGATATAGCCCCCATATATATGTTAGCCCCGATTTGATATGTAAGCGCTGTAAAAACTTTATTTTATATCTGATCTGTATGAAATTCGAGGTTTCTTATTATATGAATGAACACTGTTAAATTTGGAAGAAATCGGTTCAGATTTACATATAGCCCCCATATATACGTTACCCCCGATTTGACATGTAAGCGCTGTAAAAATGTTATTTTACGAACGAATATTGCTTAATTTAGCGATTATCGTTTCAGAATTAGATAATATGTTTCTTCCCATTTACCAATTATTCCAAATGATTATGGCAATGACCCTTATCACATTGTTAGGGAGGTGTAGAGTATTATATAGTCGGCACCGCCCGACTTTCTGCCTTTCCTTACTGGTTAATTTTAAATGCTATTTTTTAAAAATGAAGTAACTCCTCAAATCGAAAATTGGGGATTTATTTCATTGCAAAAAATTGGGGACTTATTTCATTATGAAATAACTCCCCAAAATAAAAATGAAATAACTCCCCAAAAAGTGAAACAAACCCCAAATATAGTTGTTGTTATTTTCTGTACAATTTTTTGGGGACTTATTTCATTTTCGATTTGGGGGGTTATTTCATAGAACCTTATTTCATTACATCGCGGGCCGCGCTGACCGCGGTCAAAAAACAAAAAAACACTTGAAATTGCATTTCAAAAAGTTATGAGCTATAATTTTTTGCGGAAAGATCTCACATGAACAGTGCTCACGAAAAATTCTTCCTCCATGTGTCCCTCGTGTTTTTTTGTAACTGACCAGTAGCTTTAGAACAAATAGTTTGGCCACAACTTATAAAAGAATGGATACAGATATGAACATTTCTAGGACTTTTTTCACAAGTTTGAAATGTATGTGCTGATAACTTCTAAAGTTTTTTAGATAATAACAAACTTTTTTGGAAAAAAACTTTTATGTTTGTGGTTTATCTAATTCTATCAACTTATGCGAAATCTGTACACAAAGCGAGAAAAGGGTAAAACAACATACATTACCCCTGAGTTAAAAAATTTTGATATTTGCCCATATCCGTGGTGGAGGCTACACAAAATTTGGTATGGCCGATCTTAATCCGTATTTACTTGTTTCAATTTATAGTTCTTTAATAAACAATCGTTAGTTGTGAAGGGCATTCATCTATATTGACCTATATTTCTCGTCAATTTCCCCACGGGGCAAAATCACCTTTTTTGATATGTTTGAAACGAAAGAAAATATATTTGGAACACAAATTTTTAAATATTATATATTTCTTAGCAAATTAATTTTATTTGAAAATCAATAAAATATATTTGGAACGCATATATTAATATAATACAACAAAATATATTTGCAAACTAAATTTCTCAAATAAAATATGTGTTTTTTTACAAAAAAAATTATTGTTTAGGAATTTTTCTAAATATATTTTATTTAAAAAACCAGTAAGGAAAGGCTGAAGTCGGGCGGGCCGACTATATAATACCCTACACCACTCTCGTAATATTGAATAACTCTGAAATATAAATTTTGTTATTCATGTATAAATTGTTTACATAAATTTACTTTTGGGACATTTTATACTTAAATAATATCCTGTACCACAGTGTTGTGTAGGGTATAAAAACGATTGGATGTAAAATACAGCTTCTACAGGACTAAAGAGCCAAATCAGATGAAACATATATATGGGAGCTATAGCTAAATCTTAACCGATTTCCTTCAAATTCGGCAATGTTAGTCCATTGATCAAGAAACTCTACCATTCTAAATATCAAAACGATTGGATGTAAACTACAGCATCTATAGGACTAAAGGGTCAAATCAGACAAAAGATATGTATGGGAGCTGTATCTAAATATTAACCGATTTTCTTCAAATTCGGTAGTGTTGGTTCATGGATCAAGAAACTCTACCATTCTAAATTTCAAAATGATTGGATGTAAAATACAGCTTCTACAGGACTAAAGAGCAAAATCGGACGAAACATATATATGGGAGCTATAGCTAAATCTTAACCGATTTTCTTCAAATTCGGTTGTGTTGGTTCATGGATCAAGAAACTCTACCATTCTAAATATCAAAACGATTTGTCCGATTCAAATCGGACAAAAGATATGTATGGGAGCTATATCTAAATCGGAACCGATTTCAACCAAATTCAATAGGGATCTTTAAAGCTGCAAAATACTCTAAACTGCAAAATTTCAGAACGATCAGAATGAAATTGCGAACTGTAGTCGACGAACAACTTTACATGGACAGACGGACGGACGAACGGACAGACATGGTTAAATCGATTGATCTAGTGATTCTGAGTCGATCGGTATACTTTAAGGTGGGTCTAGCTGTTTTATTTTCAGGTGTTACAAACATCTGCCGTGAAACAAACTTATAACACCAAAATTTTTGTGGACTTTTTCGAATTTAAGTTTTAATTTTTCCTTGGATTCAAATTGTACATCCCAGTTATGATACCATATGCAGCATTAACTTCTGCTTTAAATCAATCATTTAAAATTTCTGTGTACTCCAAATCATCATTAGTTGTCAATCGTCCAAATAATTTATATTGATCCAATATTATACGATTTCAATTATTATTTATTATTTTTACGAACATTTTAAAAATGTTACATTGAATTTTTGAATTTGTTTCGGAAGTAATAGTCCTAAATAAAAACATATTGGGAGGTAAACAAAAATTTGTGTAGGACAACAACTGCCCAAATATTTATATTTGGGCAATATTTATATTTAATATTTGTGTGTGCTAAAATTATGTGTTTAGAGTGTATCCTAATACTACGGAAGCGATTTTTTTCAGCGTGCCTGTATGGCATCCCTAACTATTGCTCTATAACTTTATTATTTTATACACAAAAGATTTTGTTTTGTTTCGAATTTCCATGAAAAAATTTAAAACAGCGCCAGGCATTGTTATGTAAACAATAATGTAAACTAAATACATGAATGGGGAATGGCTAAATTCGAAAGGTTATGCATTACTTTGTGTCAGATAAAAACAAGGTAGAAGGGAGTGATACTGATGTGACGGATGGCATTTCAACAATAACTCTTAGGGTTTCCGTTCTTAACGTAGTCTCCGACGTGAAAATGGGTCTCATTACATAAGATAATTTTTCGATGAAATTTCTAATCATTTTAAATATGGTCCTCCAAGCGTAGCCGGGGCGGCCATTTGACTGACATTGTTGCCGAGCATAACATTCTCTGATATAATTTGGAGCCCTAACTACGAAAAAATATTTAAAAAAAAATTGTATGGTAATTTTTTAAAACTTAAATTATTCATGGTATATACCTTTAGTATTTGGACCATATTTTTTTAAGTAATGGGTGATCCATTTCGAGGTTCCCTACTTTTTTAAAGAGAAAATTCAAATTGAATAGGGAATGTTTATTATCATTTGAAAGACAATTTTTTGGCATTTATTTTTTGAAGATTATGTCTATCAAATGTTGGCCGCGGCTACGTCTCAGATGGTCCATCCGTTGAGTCCAATTTTCGAAGACTCGTTCGAGCATTTCGACTGGTAACTGGCGACTGACACGCGTAATGTTTTGCTCCAAGGCCTGAATCGAAGCGGGTTTGTCCGCATAAACTTTAGACTTTACATATCCCCACAAGAAAAAGTCTGACGGTGTGATATCACACGATCTTGGTGGCCAATCGACCGGCCCAAAACGTGAAATTATCTGCTCACCGAAGTTTGCTCCAATAATGTCTTGTTGAAACCAAATGTCGCTGAGATCACGAGCTTCAATTTCAGGCATCAAATAGTCGGTTATCATGGCACGAAAACGGTCGCCATTGGCGGTTACGTTCTCACCGGCATAATTTTTGAAGAAATATGGACCGATGATTCCGGTACGTCGGATCGGGAATCGGTCAAAGGCAAAAAGATAGCTCTTAACGAGAGCTAAAATATTGCTCATGGGTGTCAAGGTCGTGGGTCAACTGGAAAGTGTTTTTTTATTTAAAAAAAAATGGACTTAGCCCAATTATTATTATCATTTTGATAATAAAACTGAATAATTTGTAAACGTTGTTCAGGCGTAAATCTTTCCATGATGAAATGCCAAACAATATTTAACAAAAATTATTATGAAGATTTCAAATATTGGAAATATACTTTCATGTAGAAACAGTAATTTAATAAAAAAAACCGAAAAAGTAGAATCTGTCACAAAAAATCGTTTTTTGCTGGCATAAAAAAAGAAAATTTCGCAAAAAAATATTAGTCACCATCAAGAAGTTGCCACGCCCCTTTTGGTATCATCCACACAAAGGTACCATTTTGTAAAAAAATTTAACGGCTTATAACTTTGATTCCAAACCATGCAATTACTTGAAATTGTATGCAGTGAAATGTTTTTATAGTAGCTACAGTCCAGTGAAAAATGGGCGTTATTCACTTATACATACTTATAACTTATATAAATTACAATTATAATTATAACTTACATCTAATTAAAGCTTATAACTTTGCAGATCATACAAATGCATTACATTTTAAAAATGGCCAACATAAATATGAAACATAATTGTTTGCCTAGTGTTATTGTTAAATTTGGCAGAGAGTAGTTTTTAGATTACAAACTTCCAAATTTGATGAAATTATGTTTTCTTTTAGGTACAGACAGACAACCCATATAGAATTTTGCATCTGTTATTAAAAAATTAATACATTTTGTATATTAAGGATTTATTCTGCTCTAATACCACCCGACTGGGTTTCGCCTAAGATTCTAGGCGTAAATGAGACATATTGCTCCACGTTTTGATTTATTATTAAGCTCTAGGACAGAGCTTCTCAAATGGTGGTCAACCGTCCCCCAGGGTGGTAGCGGAATATCTGGGGTGCCGTGACATCTTGATGAAAATTATGCACATTTAATTTTGATTCAAATTAATCGACATGGCCATTTTTTAAATTCGAATAAAACAAATAAATTTAATTTGGGATTTCATATACCCACTGATATAATTCCGCGTTGATTGTAATTTTACAATAAAAAAATTAAAATAGACATTTATTTGACAGTTTTAGAACAAATTCGAGGCAAAAACTGCTATACGAGGTTTAAAAAAAGCCACTTAATTTTTATGGAAAAATTTTTATTTTTAATTTATAAATATACATTTTGATCCCATTAGAGCAATCCCGCATAAATACAATACTCTCCTGCCAACGCTTTTCCAATCCTGGAAACACTGGTAAGCGATTTTTGGTATGACCTTGAGGTATTCTAGCAATGCGGTGTTTATCTCCTCAATCGTGGCAAAACTCCCACCTTTCATTTGCAGTTTTTGGAACATTAAAAAGTCAAATGAGATAGTTACGAACCTATCGAGCTCACGTTCATCTGTTATCCTTGACTCCCAGTGGAGCATAGGGCCTCAACCATTCTCTTATACCGAACTATGTTGCGAGAAGTTTGGGTGACGTCATTCTATGAATAGTTTGCATCATAGACCTTCTCCACGTTCTAGCAGGTGCACCAATACGCCGGCCCCTTTCTTGCGGATTCCACCGAAGCGCTTGTCGAGCAATTTTGTCAGTTTGCCTTCGAAGTGTATGGCCTATCCATCGCCATTTCCGTTGACACACTGCTCCACAGGAGCAGATATCTGATTTGTCGCGATCAAAAGATCGTCGTTCCGTATGCGTTTCCGCCACCATACAAATACAATTTCGTTTGTGCAAAAAAATGTAAAATTGTTTCGACATTTTACACTGAAACCGCATTTTTATGTTTGTTTGTAAAAAAGGTGCAGCCGTATGAACGGGTTTTGATTTCGTTTGTAAAATTATTACACTCCGCAAATACGAAAATATCGCATTTTCCTCACTCGGCCCAGTCCACGGTGTGGAGTGTTGCACCGTCAAAAAGCCAACTTCAGAACCAAACCTAATTGAAAGCGTACATTCTTAATGCACTATCAAATGGTTGCGCCATAATGTAGGTAGGGGTTTTACTCACCGCACGATTTTTCTTCGATTGTTCGCATGCAAAATGCAAAATTAGCAGGGGGAATTTTTAAAATGTCGCAACATGATGTGGTGATATTATTTTTCAGAAACGAAATCACCATTAGTTTTGGAAATATTGATTTCCAACCCAACAGTACGCGACTCAAACCATATGGCGTCAATATTTTCTATTGAATATTTTCATCAGCATATTCCAAATCTTCGCCAGTGGTAACATCAAATGAATCTGACAATTTACTGTTTACGCGGATTAAGTTTAGAATCTTTGGTGGCATTCTACGCCTTTCCAGAATCATTCACAGACAAACACTATCGAAGGCTTTCATAAAGGCGATAAACGCCAAATAAATAGGGGTGCAGAACTCATAGCATTGCTCTAAAACTATTCTTACTTTGTTGACGAGATCAACACGAGTTCACGCAACAGTTCTTTTTGTCAAAATTTAATATTTCTGAACAAATTTAGTCATATCCAGAACTTACGAAAAATTGCATGAAATGAGCCAACCGCAACTTCTAAAGGGTGTTTTTTTACAGCTTTGTTTTTCGAATAGAGATAAAAGTGGCATTTTGTGGTCAAATCTGGCAACTCTATTGTCATTTATGTTCAGTTTGGTTTGCCATTTCATCATGAACAGGTTGACAAAAGAACAACGCTTGCAAATCGTGCAAATTTATTTCGAAAATAATGGTTCAGTTCGCGAAGTTTACCGCAAGCTCCGTCCATTTTATGGTCGACATAATCGTCCATCAGAGCAATTAATTCGGTTAACCATGGATCGTTTTCGCACTACGTTTACTCTATGTGATAATACGCATCCGCAGAGACGTCGAACAGTGCGCACCGAAGAAACAATTGCCGCTGTAGAGCAAAGTGTTGAAGAGGACCCGAATGAATCGATTCGCCACCGTGCACAGCAATACCGTTAATGGAGATCGGTATAGAGCCATGATAACCGACTATTTTGTTCCCGAATTGGATGGCATGAATGTGGATGAGTTGTGGTTCCAACAAGACGGCGCTACATGCCACACAGCGCACGTCACAATCGATTTATTGAAGGAAACATTCGATGAGCGCATAATTTCGCGGAATGGACCTGTCAATTGGCCACCAAGATCGTGTGATTTGACACCATTGGATTATTTTCTTTGGGGATATGTGAAGTCGCTCGTCTACGCCAACAAACCAGAAACGTTAGGGGAATTGGAAGCCAACATTCGTGGCGTTATTGCCGACATACGGCCCCATATGCTCGAAAAAGTGGTTGAAAATTGGACCTGTAGAATTGGCTTTATTCGAGCCAGCCGCGGCGGCCACATGCCCGAAATCATATTTAAACATTAATGGCATAAAATTATCCTTCCAATAAAGCCAAATTGATGGACCTTAAAACGATTTTCTTGTGTTTTATTTCAATTCGAAGTTCTATACCCCTAAAAAAAACACGCGATACAAAAGACAGCCCTCAATGCTCCACTATCTTCACTGCTTCAACGTTTTCATCGGTTATTGATGTTCGGAGCAAAAATCACCTCTTTTGATATGTTTGAAACGAAAGAAAATATATTTGGAACAGAAATTTTTAAATATTATATACATATTTCTTAGCAAATAAATTTTATTTGAAAATCAATAAAATATATTTGGAACGCATATATTAATATAATACAACAAAATATATTTGCAAACTAAATTTCTCAAATAAAATATTTGTTTATTTACAAAAAAAATATTGTTTAGGAATTTTCCTAAATATATTTTATTAAAAAAAAAATTCCAAAACTTTTGTGGATTTTTTCGAATTTCAGTTTTAATTTTTCCTTGGATTCAAATTGTACATCCCAGATATGATACCATATGCAGCATTAACTTCTGCTTTAAATCAATCATTTAAAATTTCTGTGTACTCCAAATCATCATTAGTTGTCAATCGTCCAAGTAATTTATATTGATCCAATATTATACGATTTCAATTATTATTATTTATTATTTTTACGAACATTAAACATTTTTAAAAATGTAACATTGAACTTTTGAATTTGTTACGGAAATAATACTCCCAAATAAAAACATATTGGGATGTAAACAACAAGTTGTGTAGGACAACATCTGCCCAAATATATAATATTTGTGTGTGCTAAAAATTATGTGTTTAGAGTGTATCCTAAACATATATATGTTTCAAGCCGTGTATGTTTGGAACAATATACTACAGAAGCGATTTTTTTTTCAGCGTGAACTTTTAATAATTTTTTGCTCAAAGTTGACTCGCCACAGTCATAATTATGTGCGTTAATTTAACTATAACTCAAAATTTAATACAAAATATTGAAAATATTGCGTCTAAAATCAAAAATTGGTTATCGATATAATTTTAAAAATTTTTTGTTATCTGGGGTTAAACGAAGCCTTCAAGATCTTGGAAGTGGTCCGTAATGAAGAACTGTGGGACAAGCTCTGCTCTAGGAGGTACATGTTACGCTTGTATCTTTATAAATAGCGGCATGGGGTATTATAATGTGATTTTTTGACAACTTTATTTTTGGCACACTGTTTTTGGTAGCTCAGCTGTTTTCGTGTTTTCATCTTCAAACATTGTTTTTCATGTTTAAGCATTAAATTATATTGACCGTTCTATCCACTCAAAAAAGATTTTATACATTTCTCTAAATTGTATTTTATACATTTCTCTCAAATCCGAATGCTTTTAAAAAATCACTCTACTTATATATATATAATCATTTCCGACCGACATTCGTCTTATTTCTTACTTGTCAATAAACTATATTTCTATGAATCCATTTAGATTTCGCTTTGTATCCTTTTAAAGCATACCATTCCCAAATATAAAGTCTTATGTGAAAATCTTTATATTCTTATTCACTTGAGTGCATTCACTTTCTTTTAATTTAATTTCTGTTTTCGCTCTCCCCCACCCGCTATGTCTCATTCTTCTCTCTCGTCAGGTTCAAGTTCAACATACTCTAGAATATCACAGCCACCTTGTGTATATACAAGTATGTATGTGTGTGTCTGACATACGTACATATTATCCTTTTTACGTATTTCACTTTGTTTCCAATGTAACCGCAGAGTATGAGTTGTTCGTATGTTTTTGATAAAGATGTCTACTTTGAGGTGTATTTCACTATTGCACAATAAAAATACACAACAAAAAACTAGACACCGTACAAAATCCATCTTTAAGAGAAGATGAATGTGTACGAAGTGTGTACATTAGGCTCTATCGAAAAATATTTCAGTATCACGCTGTAAAAAATCGCTTATGTAGTATATTTGCCCAAACTTATTCTGCTTCTGAAATATATTAATTTTTAGGGTGCATTCGAAATATATTTAGCACACACTAATATTATATATTTGGGAAGATGTTGTTCCAAACCAGTGATGGAGCAAAGGCGTAATGAAAAATTTAAAAAGCGTAAATTTCCATTCAAAAGGCGTGGAAGGGCACTAAACTATTTTTCTTTTTTTTTAATTTTAATCAATGTTGTTTCCCTAATTAAAACGATACTTCCAAACTTTTTGGGGTTTTATGGCGCTTATTTGCATAAATTTTTTCTCTGCTAAATTGCACAAAGATTTGCTGAACAATAAGAAATATAGGTATGAATCGAAAGGATTAAAGATGTTCTCTTCTGCGTTATGTCCAACGATGGCTATGCGGATCAAAGTGCTCCGCGTGACCGACATTCGGTCGGCATTAAAAATGTTCTCCTCTGCGGTATGTCCAAAGCCGGCTACGCGGACCAAAGTGTCATAAGGGCCAATATTTTAGGGCCTTGCAAATATCTGGTCGAAAACAAACGTATTATACACTGTACCGCAGAGTTGTGTAGGGTATAGTTAATAATGAAACATGGAACTTATAATACCATAGTTTTTCGGAAATATTTTTGTATGGTTTTAAAAAGCTTCTTGGTTTTACTTTTTGTAAGTCTAAATTTAAATAACATTAGAATTGCAGAAGAGATGTTATTAATTTTTAAATCAGAGAGATAAATGTAAGTGCGTAGAAATATGTTGATAACACGGAGTAGCAAAATAGTATAATTTCATTATGTTGCCAGATCTGCACCAACAAAATTGCGTCAAAAGCACCAACAAAAAATATAAAAAGCGTACGCCTAGTGCTTTTTTTCGTTTGGCACTAAGTGAACACTTTTCGCGTATTGGGGCGTCTGAAAAGCACTAAATCTGGTACGAAAAGCACTAAGTTGGCATCCCTGTTCCAAACAAATCTTTGTTTCCGTCCAATAGGCTTTATTTGGGATTATTTTTTACGGGACAAATATTTATTTGCATTTATGTAGGTATTCAGAAAATACACCCATGGTAATAAATATACTTCCATATAAAAAAAGGACAATGTAATTGTGTTTTTATTTTTTGGAAAAACTTTTTATTGGAGGATTGTTCTTAAATGATTTGTTAAGCAAAACATGTGTTGACATTTCAATTTATAAAAACTATCCGAATTTTAAAAGAAAAATGAAAATTACTTCTTTGGTAAAAAATATACTTCCAAATTAATTTAGACTAAACAATTTGGAAACAATACACTTTTTTTAGAAAACATAATTTGTCTCATAATCAGTATTAGCGCCAGACACCATAATTACTACTTTAAGTCATTATGACATGCAATCAATTATGTTTATAAGCAGTGATGTGGGTATTCCACTCCAAATTTATTTATCGCTGCTCGGAGGTTTCTTAGATTGGAGAATTGCCGCCAATTGTCATAAATTTGATTTGCCATAATCCCCAGAACGTTTTCGATCGGATTTAGATCTATACTTAACGCAGTCCATCGCAGCAGTGGTATATTTTGGGCGTTAAACCAGCCCGTCACAATTTTAGCTTAATGTATTCGGGCTTAATCTTGTTGAAAAATAATCGACGACTCATAAATATCTTCCAAAAAGGAGATAAGGACATCATTCAAAAGTTCAATGTAACCGATGGAATTTATCTTGTTGGTAAATAAAAAATATTAACAAACAAAGTTGCATTTTTGAGCATAGGTGACTTTTTAGAACAACATTGAAGTGTGGTAGTATATTTATTACCATGGCTGTATATCAATACTTGAATTTTAAGACAGGTTTTATGTTTTTCAGTAATTCAAGGTAATTTTTTCAGAAATTATAAATGTTCTTAAAATGTCATTATAATTGCAATGGCATAATCATGCATAATGATACATTGATTGATGTGTTAACGAAAAATGATGACCCTTTTGGTACCACTCAAACAAATTGACAATTTTGAACCAAAAGTTATTAGCTTATAACTTTATTACCATTGCTTGAAATTTCGTACAGTGTAATGGTTTAACAGTACCTACAATACAGTGAATTGGCATTATTGTCACGCTCCTTTTGGTACCTCCCACACAAATTGCAAACAGATTTTAACTTTATTACTAGTACATACTTTAAAGTTATTAAATGCAATTTAAAGTGATAATAATTTAAACAAAACAAAAAAATAAATAAATTTACTAATATTTTTTGAGACTCAAGGTGAGGGGATTCATTAGTCGGTTTACCCGAGTGAACTTTCATACTTGTTTTATTTGTATATTAACACATATTTTATCTGATTTACGTTGACTACAATTTTGCCAAGCATTCTTACTAAAAAATTACGAGCCCCTGGAAGATATTCTGAAAAAAGCGGAAAAAATATTTTTTTCCTTCACTATTTCAAAAAAAATAACGGGAAAAATATAAAAAAATTTAAGAAACTTTGTTCAGCATGTTCTTAGCTACTTGTTGCCAAATATACTTAATCGATATCACCAAGTCAGAATCAGTTGTTGGACAAAAGCTGATTACACTTTTTTGAGGGGCCCACTGATTTTCAGAAACTTTGGAGGCCCATAAAAAAATTGGTCACCAATTTCGTCAAACCGAGTATAGGGTTATACTACCCTTTGATAGCAGAATCGAACCTATACTGTCAAGTCCGTGTATTTTTTTTTCAAAAAGTGTTCATTTGTTGCATAGTGTAATTAGTACAATGCTCACACAAAAAGAGATTTTTCCAATAGGACGACAAAGACATTGTTTAAACATTTTGTACACCCGAGGTTTCCAACTTTGTGGCCCAGTAGCTCCACGCATGTATACCATAGGCGACCCAAATTTGAAACCTACATTTTCTAATACCTCTTTTAAAAATGTGACTAGTTGAGTCGCAATCGGTTGTCTGTTTAAGAAACGGCGGAATTACTTCCTTTTTTAATTCCTCCCACTGTGCAACGATTGCAAGCATTACGATCTAATGTATGGTATGCCGTATATGTGTATTCATACACTGCTGACAAAAACACTGATATTTTCGTGCAAAAGCATATTATTAACATTTGTGCCTTTTTATGACTCCCAGACAAACATTTGACTATTACATTGTGGAATTTTATTACAGCTCTTTGTTATTGTCATCGACATCGGTATGATAAGTGTGGTAACCCCTGGCGTACTTTGATCAATAAGCAACTAGACAATATCATGTGTAAATAACTAAAAAACAAGTAAGAAAGTTCAGTCGGATAAACCGAGTTATGAATCCCCTCACCAATTCGTAAATTGATTTTTTTTTGTTTTTATTAAATTATTAATAATTTAAATCGCATTTCATAACTTTAAAGAATGCACTGGTATTAAAGTTAAAAGCTATTTACATTTGGTACAAAATGGTCCATTTGTGTGGGAGGTACCAAAAGGGGCGTGCCAATAACGGTAACTTTTCTCTGGACTCTAGATACTATAAAAGCGTTACACCGTACAAAATTTCAAAAAAAATGCTGTTATAATTAAAAACTGTTAACTTTTGGTACAAAATGGTCCATTTGTGTGGGAGGTACAAAAAGGGGGCATGTCAATAACGACCCCCCTTCTGTGGACTCTAGGTACTATTAAAGCATTACACTGTACAAAATTTCAAGTATTTATATGCACTGGTATTAAAGTAATAAGATGTTAACTTTTGGTGTAAAATGGTCCGTTTGTGTGGGAGGTACCAAAAGGCGCCAATTTTTCTCTGGACAATAGGTACTATATAAGCATTATATTGTACAAAATGTCAAGTATTTGTATGCACTGATATTAAAGTGGTAAGCTGCTTACTTTTGGTACAAAATGGTTTATTTGTGTGGGAGGTACATAGGGGAGCGCGCCAATAACGCCCATTTTTCTCTGGATTCTAGGTACTATATAAGCATTATACTGTACAAAATTTCAAGTATGTCTATGCACTGATATTAAAGTGGTAAGCTGCTAACTTTTGGTACAAAATGGTCCATTTGTGTGGGAGGTACATAAAGGAGCGCGCCAATAACGCCCACTTTTCTCTGGATTCTAGGTACTATAAAAGCATTGGACTGTACAAAATTTTAAGTATTTCTATGAACTGATATTAAAGCTATTAGCAGTTAACTTTTGGTGTAAATTGGTCGATTTGTGTGGGAGGTACCAAAAAGGGAGTGGCCACTTCGCCTATTTTTCTTGACGTGTTAGGGTCTAACAAATTTCAGAATATTCGAGTAAGTAGTATAGAAGGGGGAGGTACTAGAAGGAATGGACCAATATGGCCCATCTTCGAACTTAGCCGGAGATAGAGAAATATTACCGAAATATTACCGCATACCAAATTTGAAGTCAATCTGTTACTCCTTTCGAGAGTTTTCGTGCGCCCCACCCAGCAGACAGACAGACGGACGAACATTGCTCAAATGACTTAAAATGACTCAAAACGGATTTCCGCCGAACATACTTAGGGTCTTAGGTCACTGCTTCGATGTGTTACACTTTTGGCTCGTAGCAAACCCTCCTCTCTAAGGTGAGGGGATAAAAATATATTAAAGTTTCAGTTGAAGGTAGACCCTTACCTTTGGAGAAATATTCATTCTACAACAAAATTTAAGTTTTAAATTAGACGTTTTACTCATTATCGCATACAATTCCCGAGATATCTGAATTTGAAAATTAATTTTTTCCGACCCTGTCACAGTATTTTGTGAATAACGGAGCAGAATATGCACTTATAGATTTTCTAAATTGACAACAACATTTTCGATATACTCGTACCCAATAAGACAACCGTTAAGGCATTTTAAGTTATGTTTACAAATACATATGTCGTATTTTAGAGTTATAGAAGATGTTATTTAATAAAGTGTAAATATTTATATTCATCTTAAAGGGAACTTCCCAAAGAATGTTTTCGAAGGAATAGGTTATAGGTTTATTAATAGTGTTTCCACGCTTCTCCAAATTACACTATTTTTTTTACTAAAATTTCAATTGGCCATATTTCTACAATCGCAAATGTATGAGCCCGGCTTCTTATATAAAAGATTTTGTAAAAAAATATATTTTGGGATTTTTTTTGTGAATCGTGGGATTTATCTTTACAAATATGTATATAAGTAAGTATATAGTGCTATATGATGCTAATGTTAGAATTAGCCTCAATTTCTGTTCTCATGTCGTTTAAATTACAAAAAATAAATAATTGAAATACAGGGTTCTCTACTTTTTTAAAGAAAAAAAAAACCCAGTAAATTGGGAATGTTGATTATCATTTGAAAGAACATTCTTTGGCATTTATTTTTTGAAGATTATGTCTATCAAATGTTGGCCGCGGCTACGTCTCAGATGGTCCATCCGTTGAGACCAATTTTCGATGACTCGATTATGTTGACCATAAGTTGAGCGAAGTGCACGAAACACATTCCTCACAGAACGTGAATTTTCGTAATAAAGTTGAACGATTTGTAAACGTTGTTCAGGCGTAAGTCTTTCCATGATAAAAAGCCAAACAATACTTAACAAAAATAACATAACAGCATGACACGACTCACACGTGATCGTAAGACCCGATTATATTGACCATAAGTTGAACGAAGTGCACGAAACACATTTCTCACAGAACGTGAATTTTTGTAAAAAAGTTGAACGATTTGTAAACGTTGTTCATGCGCAAGCCTTTCCATGATGAAATGCCAAACAATACTTAACAAAAATAACATAACAGCATGACACGACTCACACGTGATCTGTCAAAAAAAGGCCATTGTAAAAAGTATCTCTACTTTAATCACCCGTTATAATAAAATATTTTATGGGTTTATAAAGTTTCCGTCTGTGATTGACAACTTTTTTTAATTTTTTCCCGATCCTCTGAATAGACAATAAAAATTGCTATTTGATGAAAATATTTCGAAATTAGATATACCCACTGAGATAAGTTATGGTCATTTGAAGTTATATTTTCCAAAAAAATTTTTTTATTTATTTGTATTTATTTATTACAATTAAAATTATAATAAACTTAATGTAAAAGGCACTAGCATCTCAGGCTATCGGCCAATTCCAAAAAATATTCTTTGTCAAAAAGTCGAAAAATACAAAAAATATTTTTTTGGAAATAAATCTTCAAATTACCATAACTTTTTGTCTCGGTGGGTATATCCAATGGCAATTTTTTAGGAATATGATGGTCATTGTTATGAAGAAATGGAGCTGGGACGTTCAATGGTTTTGCCTAATTGTTCCAGTGTCTAAGGTTAACAAACCGTCCTTTAAAATTGTTTTACGGTAGAATTGTTGATTTACCTTTACACCCTTCAATGAAAACGTGTGTGGAGTGGAATGTGCCTTCTATGCTTGAAATATAGGCAATTTATTTAATATTAAGGACTTGCATAAAAATACTATGGAAATTGTTTAAATTTGTAATATAAAATGTACCTATTTTAAGGATTAGGTTGTCTTTGGCTCAACTCCTTAAAATGGGGATAGTTTTTCTCTGTAACAGTACAGATTTGTTTTATCTACAGAAAGGTGCATAATGTCAAAATTTACTAATGTTTTGTTTTGATGTTTAATCATTTTCGACATCTATTTGTGTACACCAGCGTATTATGGGTGTGGGAACTGGCTCTCCAATGTTACCCTTTTCTGGAACATCCATTCATTATATACTCTCATCCCAGACTGGTAAATCCACTCCATCACACAACGTTTGCAAACATCTTTGCCATAAACAAAGCCAGTCAACAGAACAACACATCACTCCGTGATGGACGTCGCGTAGTATAAACGTCGCAATACTTACAACCCAACAAACAGCATAGTACTGGTGTAAGTACGTTCGTTCACACATGACTCGACAACCGTTTCGGACATGGGGTAAAAAGAAGGTAGAGGTTACAGTGATCAGCTGCTATCAAATTGAATGATGACATTTAATAAGGAATTTGGAATTTGTTGACAGTTCGCAGTAACTAAAGCTAAGTATACACGATTGCCAGATCGGACAACGTTATCAACACTGTTAAAGTGCTGCAAATGACGAACAGTTTGGCAAAGGTGAAGTGACTGTTCAGACGATTGCAAGAAAACCTTACAATTTCATATAAAGGTCCGCCAAATAACTTTTTTTTTTTGAAAATGCTATAAAAAAACTACTAAATATTTTCTCAAATTTGTTTTTTTATTTTAAAGTACAATCCTTCCGGTTAATAATGGAAAATAATTTCATTCAAATGGCTGCCTCGGCTGGCCATGCGGTAGCCTACACGTCGGTCCAATTTTTAAGCACATTATCGATAGTGTGCAGCTGTATTTCACCAATGGCTTCACGAATATTGTCCTTTAAAGCGTCAATTGTCTCTGGCTTGTCGGCGTAACATTTATCGTTGAGGGAACCCCACAAATAATAGTCCAACGGTGTTAAATCGCTGCTCCGAGGTGGCCAAACGACATCAGCTCTGCGGCTGATAATGCGATCTTCAAAAACAGGGCGCAAAACGTCGAGTGTAGCTTCGGCTGCGTGGCACGTAACGCCGTCCTGTTGAAACCAAATGTTGCCAATAACCTCCTCTTCAATTTTTGTGAACAAAAATTCGTTCAACATGGCCCGATAACGATCGCCATTGACTGTAACGGCCACTCCTTGCTCATTTTCGAAGAAAAATGGCCCAATTATGCCTCTGGACCAAAATCCGCACTAAACAGTGACTCGTTTTGGGTGTATCGGCTTTTCAATGTATGCGTGCGGGTTTTCTGAGCCCCAAATGCGACAATTTTGCTTGTTTACATAGTCGCCAAGATCAAAATGAGCTTCATCTGAAAAGATGATTTTTTTTTGACAAAATTGGCATCTTCTGTAAGTCGATCGCAGGCCCACTTGTTCAAGCGTATACACAACCATATTCGTTCAACGGAAGGATAAAACTAATTATCTGTCAAATCAAACGTTAGCTAAGTGTTACCATTCACGAAATAAGCACTAGTTAAAAAAAAAAGTTAGATAGCGGACCCTTTATTTACAATATATGGGGTGATTCATTTCGAGGTTCCCTACTTTTTTAAAGAAAAAACATAGAAAATTCAAATTGAATGGGGAATGTTTATTATAATTTGAAAGAACATTCTTCGGCACTTATTTTTTGAAGATTATGTCTATCAAATGTTGGCCGCGGCTACGTCTCAGATGGTCCATCCGTTGAGTCCAATTTTCGATGACTCGTTCGAGCATTTCGACTGGTAACTGGCGAATGACACGCGTGATGTTTTGCTCCAAGGCCTGAAGCGAAGCGGGTTTGTCCGCATAAACTTTAGACATTACATATCCCCACAGGAAAAAGTCTAACGATGTGATATCACACGATCTTGGTGGCCAATCGACCGTCCCAAAACGTGAAATTATCTGCTCACCGAAGTGTTCTCTCAATAAATTCATTGATTGATGCGATGTGTGGGAAGTGGCGCCGTCTTGTTAACACCAAATGTCGCCGAGATCACGATTTAAAAAAATGGACTTTGCGCAATTGGCGAACGATTATTTTGATAATAAAACTGAATAATTTGTAAAAGTTATTCAGGCGTAAGTCTTTCCATGATGAAATGCCAAACAATACTTAACAAAAATAACATGACACCGTGACACGACTCACACGTGATCTGTCAAAAAAGGCTATTGAAAAAAGGATCTCTACATAGATTACCCTATATTTTGTAAATATTTATATGTAGGATTGGCAATAAAAATATTTTGTAGACAGTGTTGCCAATAAAATGTTTTTCCGACAATGGCGCCGTTGTCACTTGCATAACATTCGCACATCTAACAATCTGCAAATTATCTCACAATGACTTTTCTGCCAACGTTGCAAGACAAAAATTGTATGTTCACACGGTTGTACGTTCACAGTGCTGCATTTTTTCGCCATTTTTCTGACAATATTGTTCGATCCGGCAATCGTGTGTACTTAGCTTAACTATCGCAAAGGAATTAAAAACAAGTATTTCTTACTTCTGTCAGGTAAACCGACTTACGAATCCCCTCACCTTCAGTCCCAAAAAATATTCGTAAATGTATTTATTTTTTATTTTAATTAAATTATTATGAATTTAAATTGAATTTAATAACCTTAAAGCATGCAGTGGTATTAAAGATATAAACTGTTGACTTGTGGTGCAAAATTATTTCCATAAATTAATCTCAGCGATTTATTGTTTATAAGTAAACAACCACATTACGGATCGTTTCCGTAATACCTCCCATACAAACGGACCATTTTTTTTATAAAAAGTTAACTGCAAATAACTTTAATACCAGTACTCATAAATACTTGAAATTTTCTAAAGTATAATGCTTTTGTAGTGCCTACACCAGTGCACATAAACGATTACAATCCGGTACAGTGCAATGTATTTTTAGTATCTACTGTTTATATGTGTATTTGTTGAATCATTTCTTTCTTGGATTAATTAGTGTAATATTCCATCTTACATTACTCACAAAGTGAGGGTATTCCTTAATCGGTTTACCCGACTGAAACTTTCTTACTTGTTATACCCACACTTTAGTGATGAGAGTATATATCATTTGCTACGGGCCAAAAGTGTTCGGCGGAAATCCGTTTTGGGTAATTTTAAGTAATTTGAGCAATGTCCGTCCGTCCGTCTGTATATCTGTCTGTCTGCTGGCTGGTGCACACGAAAACTCTAGAAAGGAGTAACCGATTGACTTAAAATTTGGTATGTGGTAATATTTTTTTCTAAGTTCGATGATGGGCCATATTGGTCCATTCCTTCTCCCCCACAGAGTGGTAAAATTTAATGAAATATTGAGTGTCTAATAAATATACTACTTATTCGAATCTTCTAAAATTCCACACATACTATTACTTTATTAGTCGCAACCACCGAGAGAAAAATGGTGGAATTTGCCTCTTTTGGTAGATTAGTTATGTATTTTTTGAAAATACATAACTCGAAACGTACGCCTTTTGAGAATATTTTCCTATTTTCTCAGATTTCAGATGCTAATATCATCTGGAAAAAATTTTGTATTTTATAAGATGTTTTATTTTGAGCAGAGAATCGATATGGAAATTTATTTTGAAATCGGGAATGGTGACCCAAAAAACGTATTCCATTTGACATGGAATGGACGACGGCTATTTAGATATTTTTGTAAATTTTTCAGATGCTTATAACATCTGAAAAATATTTTGTTTTTTTCTTGCCAACGACAAGATAATTCATTTCCGTAGTAAAACATATGGAAATTTTCAAGACAATCGTGAATGTCGACCAGATTTTTTCGAAAATTCGTTCGATTTGATATGGAATGAATGTTAAACAGATTTCAATTATTTATCTTTAAAATGTTTTTTAGTTTTGTCACTCTTGAAGAGAGTGAGCGATATGTATATGGGGATTTCATGTCAAGTGGGTCAACTTTTAAAAGCGATGTCTTCTGATCGTAAAGAAGCTTGCACCAAGTATAGCCCTTTTGGAAAATAGTTATGACACAAAATTTCAACAAAAAGGACTGTCAGAGTAGGAGGGTGTTGAACATTGACATTGTAGTCAAAAGCTCCTTTTTTCCCATCCATATCAACCGTTTCACAGATTTCTTAGAAGATATGTCGAAAAAATCTAATTTTTTTAAAAGAAACACAAATACACATTTATTTAATTTGTATTATTTCATCGTAGTCTGTTCGGTCAGAAATAAAATGAGACCATTCCGAAGAAAATCGATGCATAATTTAAAAAGATTCGTTGGAAAAAAGCTTCATGTGACCAGTTTTCATCTAGTACTGGAGATCTACACCTTCCAAGACATTACAATATCTATTCAGATATATAACGGGTGATCCTAGTAGACATACTTTTTTCAATAGCCTTTTTTTGACAGATCACTGTCATGCTGTCATGTTATTTTTGTTAAGTACTGTTTGACATTTCATCATGGAAAGACTTACGCCTGAACGACGTTTACAAATTATTCAGTTTTATTATCAAAATAATCGTTCGCCAATTGCGCTGTCATTTTTTATACCCTACACCACACTGTGGTACAGGGTATTATAACTTTGTGCATTTGTTTGTAACACCCAAAAGGAGAAGAAATAGACCCATCGTTTATTACACCGATCGACTTAGAATCACTTTCTGAGTCGATTTAGCTATGTCCGTCTGTCCGTCTGTCTGTCTGTCTGTCTGTCTGTCCGTCTGTCTGTCTGTCTGTCTGTCTGTCTGTCTGTCCGTCTGTGCATGTATTCTTGTAATCAAAGTACAGGTCGCAATTATGGTCCGATCTCGACGAAACTTTACATATATCTTTTTTTTGGCCCAAGGACGATCCCTATTGAATTTGGTTAAAATCGGTTCAGATTTAGATATAGCCCCCATATATATGTTAGCCCCGATTTGACATGTAAGCGCTATAAAAACTTTATTTTATATCCGATCAGTATGAAATTCGGCAGGAAAAGGTTTCTTATTACATGAATGAACTCTGTTAAATTTGGAAGAAATCGGTTCAGATTTAGATATAGCCCCCATATATACATCACCCCCGATTTGACATATAAGCGCTGTAAAAATGTTATTTTATATCCGATCAGTGCGAAATTCGGCAAAGAGAGGTTTCTTATTACATGAAGGAATACTGCTAAATTCGGAGAAAATCGGTTCAGATTCAGATATAGCCCCCATATATATGTTACCCCCGATTTGACATGTAAGCGCTGTAAAAACTGTATTTTATATCCGATCAGTATGAAATTCGGCAGAAAGAGGTTTCTTATTATATGAATGAACACTCTTAAATTTGGAAGAAATCGGTTCAGATTTAGATATAGCCCCCATATATACGTTACCCCCGATTTGACATGTAGGCGCTGTAGAGACTGTATTTTATAAGCGATCAATACGAAATTCGACAGAAGGAGGTATTTTTACATGAATGAGTATTCAGGGAAGATCGGTTCAGATTTATGTTGATTGTTCCTCCTGATTTGGTATCAAACCGCTATAGAAGTTGTATTTTACTTCCGATCATTAAAATTTTCCAGAAAGATGTTTCTCAATTTAGGAACGAATATTGCTTAATTTAGCGATTATCGTTTCAGAATTAGATAATACGTTTCTACCCATTTACCAATTATTCCAAACTATTATGGCAATGACCCTAATCGCATTGTTAGGGAGGTGTAGGGTATTATATAGTCGGCCCCGCCCGACTTTCTGCCTTTCCTTACTGGTTTTTAAATAAAAAAAATCTTTCCCTTCGACCCACGACCTTGACACCCATGAGCAAAATTTTAGCTCTCGTTAAGAGCTATCTTTTTCCATTGACCGATTCGAGATCCGACGTACCATATTTCTTCAAAAATTATGCCGGTGATAACGTAACCGTCAAAGGCGACCGTTATCGTGCCAACACAACCGACTATTTGATGCGTGAAATTGAAGCTCGTGATCTCAGCGACATATGGTTTCAACAAGACGACGCCACTTCCCACTAATCGCATCAATCAATGGATTTATTGAGAAAACACTTCGGTGAGCAGATAATTTCACGTTTTGAGCCGGTCGATTGGCCACCAAGATCGTGTGATATCACACCGTTAGACTTTTTTCCTGTGTGGATATGTAAAGTCTAAAGTTTATGCGGACAAACCCGCTACGATTCAGGCCTTGTAGCAAAACATCACGCGTGTCATTCGCCAGTTACCAGTCCAAATGCTCGAACGAGTCATCGAAAATTGGGCTCAACGGATGGACCATCTGAGACGTAGCTGCGGCCAACATTTGATAGACATAATCTTCAAAAAATAAATGCCAAAGAATGTTCTTTCAAATATTAATAAACATTCCCCATTCAATTTGAATTTTCTGTGTTTTTTTCTTTAAAAAAGTAGGGAACCTCGAAATGGATCTCGCTATATAAGGAATATATCTCAAATCCTAGATGAGGTGACCATACGGGTTTCGCCCCAATAAATCTGCTTACTTACAGCTATTTGTTTTTGGATTTATAGGTCATTAAATATCTCAAATTTGTAAAGGATGTAATAAATTATTTTTTCAAAATGTTTGAAAGTTAGGTGAATATTTGCGTTCGGATTGTTTAAACATATATATGATTTTCTCTCTGTGCAACAAAGAGTTGTATGTGAAAGTGTATGGTTGGCCAAGTGACATTACCTGGCTTATTGCACATATTGTTGTTCTTTTTTGGCTAAGATACAGCATATTTATTTAATTTTTTCCGCAATTCTACCAATGTGCAACACCGAATTAAATACGAATGTGTGTTGTTGGACAAGTGACATTACCTTGCTTGTTGCACTATGATATTGTTGTTTATTTGCAGTTTATGTAGATTTTCAGCTGTCGTTGTCGATGTTGTTGTTCTTTGTTTTTCTTTTTCTGGTACCAGTTGCATACATAGCTCTCGTCTAAGCCAGAGTTGTTGTGAATGTGCAACTAGCACAAAGGCTGCATGCAACAACAGCAACAATAACATCGTCGACAACACTGAGAAAA
The DNA here is from genome assembly GCA_963930755.1 of Eudasyphora cyanicolor. NCBI lineage: Eukaryota > Metazoa > Arthropoda > Insecta > Diptera > Muscidae > Eudasyphora > Eudasyphora cyanicolor. Next base: position 105,678,315 of record OZ005736.1, read on the forward strand.
GAAACAGACCCAACTGCAACGACAACGTCATCGTAATATTAACAACTTTTCCAAACAGACATGAAACCAACCAACCAACCAACCAATCATTCCACGCTTCTCCATCCTCCTCCCCACCCCATCCGCATCCTCATGAACCAAAAAAGGTATCCAAAGATATGTGAACAACAGCAAAAGACCCAACTAGCAAACAACCAACAACAGCAGTCCGAAGTGAAGTGAAACAGTTCACTTCGAGACGTTCTGGTGTGCAGTCTGTCGCGTTAGTCGTTAGAGACTTTGTTGTTTCTGTTTCCATTTTTTTTCTTCCCAAAAAGGAATGATAAATACAATTTGGTGGGATCGTAAACAGACAAAACTAAAAACTGCTATTCACAAACATTTTTTCGCGATTTCTTAAATCTTTGAAGTGTGACGCCGACTGAGAGTATCCAGTGGTGCCGCTGGCGAGTATCTGTGATTTTATGTTTAAATTCTGTTTTGCCGTTTCACGTCACGAATGAAGCAATTAACTTGTCATTACAAATCCACGAGTTTTTCAAACAAAAAAAGAAATTAAAAATCCATTATCGATTTTCACCTAATTATGAATGCGTAAGTTTTATACCATTGTACGAGTAGATAGAAATATAAGGATTGGAAATCAACTATATTTTGGAAGCAGCTGTTTCTATTCCACCCTTCTATCCATCCACGTACATTACGTCTGAATGGGAGTTCATGAAAAAGAAAATACTGCCAATTCTTAACCCAGTTAGCCAACATATTGCTTTACAGAAGGCTGTTAAGCAATAATTTTTACTAATATACTCGTATATAGAACTAGTTTGTGTGAAGTGATTAGTCGTTAGACGATATCTAAAGCAACTGAACCGAGTGTGCCTATATTCGCACATGTTGGTCTAGATCAGGGCTTCTTAAATGTAGAATAAATTGTGATTTGTTAACTTTATTATGGCGACAAAAATGTGTTTGTGCCAAATAAAGTTTTTTTGTAATATTTTAATAATGCCCTTTTGAAAAAGTGTATGAGTTTGGACCAGAATAACTTTGTAAGCCTTTGAGGAATATAATACAAATTTTTGGATTATAAAGGGTTTTCCAACAAGAGGTGTTATTTTGGTATTCAAAGAAAAATGCCATTTTTTGAGATAAATGATCGGATGTTTATTTCATAATAAAGAGGAAGGTATGCCGTTAATAATGAAAAACAATATCAGCCAAATGGCCACAATGACCTCGCTTACAGCACCATATCCTTTTCATGAAATTTTCCATAACCAAATCGCAAATCCATAGCCTCACGAATTCTATCTTTGAGGTCTTGAATCGACGCTGGGCTGTTGGCGTAGACCTTATCTTTCACGTGGCCCCAAAGGAAGAAGTCGCAAGGTGTTAAATCACAAGATCTCGGTGGCCAATTGTGATCACCTCTTCGAGAGATAACACGGTCCGGAAACTTTTCCCGAAACAGAGCTATGGTTTCGTTACTTGTGTGGCACGTAGCGCCACCTTGTTGAAAGTAAACGTTGTCCAGACCAATACCATCCAACTCCGACCATAAAAAATCATTAATCATCTCTCGATAGCGCAATCCATTCACCGTAACTGTTGATCCAAACTCATTTTCGAAAAAGTAAGGTCCAATGACCCCGCCGGACCATAAGCCGCACCGTTGAGGATGGAGAGGCTTCTCAACAATAACTCTTGGGTTTTCCGAGCCCAGATGCGACAATTTTGCTTGTTGACGTAGCCACCGAGGTGGAAATGGGTCTTATCAGTCAAGATGATTTTGTATCGTTCGTATCGTTTTTTTGTTGGGTCGTTTTGTATCGTTCGATGATCGTGCATCGTTCCATTTTTAGTAATGGCGTAGTTTCTACTTGTCAAATGTCGAAGAATAAAAGCTACAAAAGTGACAGCTACCGAAATACCGGGTGATTCAAAATAACACCTCTTGTTGGAAAACCCGTTATTAATATATTAGAACAAAATATATTTGCGAACTCCCTTTCACAAATAAAATATGTGTTTACACACAAACAAAGTGATTGTTTAAAGAAGTTTTCCAAATATATGTTATTTAAAAAAGATTTTTTAAACTTTGCTGAATTTTTCGAATTTTAGTTTAATTTAAATGTCATAAGTTTTTGTTTTATAGCACAAATTTTTAGTTTATAAATATTCCAATTCATAGCATTTTGTCAATCCCTAAATGCAATTTGTAGATACGAAAGATTATACTATATAAACATTAATCGAATTTTACAAACATACAAAATTTCTACAAAAATTCACTTTGGACTGCCGAAAACCAGAAAAGTTGCCTTTAAATGAAGGCATTGTCAAAATACTTAAATACAAATTAATTTTTTTGTCGGAAATATTATGACCAAATAGAAAAATATGTGGATGAAAACATACTTTTATTTGGAACAATATCCTCCCTAACATATAATATTTGTGTGTGTCAAATATTTTATATTTGGAGTGTACCGATCGGAAGACATTGGTTTCAAAAATTGACTCACTTGACATGAAATCCCCCGATATACGATTATAAATCATTAACTTTCAAATTAATTTCTTTCAATTAAAACATAAGAAAAACTCTACTTTCCTCCCATGACATTATTGTATTATTTATATTTTCAGACATTTAATAAAATTTCCTTTTTTTATTTCCAGGTGAGTGTCTGAAAAGTGTATTTTTCATCTATAATTTGCACCATATTCAAGGTAATTAATTAAACATACATTTTGAGTATATGTATATCAGTTGATTAGTATCAAAAGGGTAACACATTAAAGGAATAACAACATATGCTTGTGGAAATCCGTTTCAGAGTATTTTGAAGTCAATCTGTCGTTTCTTAATCCGTCAATCGATTGGTATATCAGAATCGAAAAAGAGAGTCACAACAAGAAAAATGGAAATCAAAAATTTCAAACTACAAATCCTGACAAAGTTTTTGCGCCCTGCTGTCAAAAATGGCCAATTTATTAACGAAATTCAAAAGGGCCTAACAAAAAATTATTATTTTTTTTCAAGTTATAAATCATGTTTGTGTGAATTTATATATGCATCATTATGTTTAGGTATTATCCTGAAAACTCCGTTTTTCTAACGAAAACATTTTCATCTTATTTAGTTTTTTGCTTCTCCTATAAAATATGCAAATATGATAATACGCGCTTTCTCCTTTCTGATGACGATATGTATATTGATTGGCAAACTTAAATATTTTAAATTCCATCTGAACCATACACAAGCAGAACTTCAGTCCACAATGTGGACCACCTCAGGAATACAAGATGTTTAGATGCTTGTATTGGTTCTGATATAACTTGAAATAAATTACTTTCAGTAAATTCTACTACTTAGGTCCTACACAACTGTTGACTGTGCGGGAGTAACGGGCAAATAATCAACTGATATACATATACTCAAAATTTAAGCATAAATTTTGAGTATATGTATATCAGTTGATTAGTATCAATAGGGTAACACATTAAAGGAATAACAGCATATGCTTATGGAAATCCGTTTCAGAGTATTTTGAAGTCAATCTGTCGTTTCTTAATCCGTCAATCGATTGGTATATCAGAATCGAAAAAGAGAGTCTCAACAAGAAAAATGGAAATCAAAAATTTCAAACTACAAATCCTGACAAAGTTTTTGCGCCCTGCTGCCAAAAATGGCGAATTTATTAACGAAATTCAAAAGGGCCTAACAAATAATTACGATTTTTTTTCAAGTTAAAAATCATGTTTGTGTGAATTTATATATGCATCATTATGTTTAGGTATTATATAAAATATGCAAATATGATAATACGCGCTTTCTCCTTTCTGATGACGATATGTATATTGATTGGCAAACTTAAATATTTTAAATTCCATCTGAATATTTAAATGTGGACCACCTCAGGAATACAAGATGTTTAGATGCTTGTATTGGTTCTGATATAACTTGAAATAAATTACTTTCAGTAAATTCTACTACTTAGATCCTACACAACTGTTGACTGTGGGGAGTAACGTGCAAATAATCAGGGGCCTAATTCCCGCATCCGTTTCGTATCGTAATTCCATTACGTGAAATCTATTAAAACCTACATTTATGTACATATGTTGATGAAATTTCAGAATATCGTTTCCAGGAGGATTTATAACTTATTTATATAATAATAAGTTAAAAATTAGATTTCTAATTACTTGTTTTATGACGTCGAAATTTCAGATTACGATACGAACGGATGCGGAAATTAGGCCCCAGTACATACATTGCTCCGATATTATAAAAATACTACACTGGGATGAGAGAAGAAAGAGACAAATTTAAATTTTAAACCCCACTGTGCAAAATACTATGGACACTTTGAAAGTGTTACAAAAAGGAGACATTTGGATGAACCTGCTTATATATTGACCAATTTCGATAGTGCCCCTCACCACTACTGTTTTGCAAAAATGTCAAAGAACTTTTAGTGTGTTGTGCGTCACTAGGTTAGATTCGCTGCATTTCTTCGGCGGCTGCTAAACTTTGACGGGAATTATCCACTATTCATTCTTCATCACTATCTCAGATGGCGCTGTCGCCATCATCAGTCTTACCCGTCATTATCATTATGGCCAGGGGCGGCGACTGGAAAAGAGCAAAACGGACATATGAATATCATCGTTATTGTCATCATCACCACCACAACCACCATAATTCCTCAGTCATCGACGCATTTGTTGAAAGCGGTGATTAAATAAATTAACAATCAGTGGCAGTAACAACGACAAGAGGGCAATGGTTTGCTATGCTCGGGTAATGAATGAATGAATGAATTAAATGGGATGGAAACATCAGAGACCCCAAAAGTAATGTTTTTGTTACTACAACAAATCATTTAATAGTTCAACAACCTGCTCGTGTTCGTGTGACTGATTTAGGAGGAGCATCAGGTTGGACAGACTTCGAGATAATTTTATAATATGCTATATAATATATCAAAATTTGAAATAAGTGTTCGGAGGAGCAACAAGATAAAAATTTTAATTTTTTCTACATATATTTTTATGAGCAATTTAAAATGGAAACAAATAAGAATGTTTTACCCCCATGAACACAAAACAAAATAACCGAGCGTTAGAGCTAACGAAATTTAAATTGTAAGGAATTTGACAGATATCACCGGTAGTTAGCTCTTAAACCTAGTTCATTTATTTATTGTTAATGGCCCTTTGTCAGAGAAATATGGTATACAATTTGGTACTTTGTGTTGAAGGAACCCGAATAGATGTTGTAAACAATAATTATTCTGAAGAAAAACTATGGGGAATTCCACGACAAATCGACGGTTTCAAAAAATGTCGGTTTTGATTTTTCCCATTTTTTTAATATTTTCGTACACCCGAAGACACGCTTTGTGGAATTTTTTGAGATTTTTACGATAACACTTTTATAAGTTATAGAAATTTAAAAAATCGTTAAGATATCATTCTGTGTTTTGGGTTTTTGGTCATAACTTCTTATTTTATGGTCCTATTTGAATTTTTTTTTAAATGTTGGTATATTTTAATACTTTTTATAAAAAAATGTTAAAAAAATTAAAAATTGTTTGTGTGTGCGATTTTAATGTTCTGACATTTACATGTATTTTTAAATTGTTTTTACCCTCCGATTTTCGCTATTTTTTTATATTTTAAACTTCTATTAATTCACTAACATATAAGCTTTTTAAAAAAAATATAAATTATTTTAGGCCTACTTCCATCCTTATATTTTAGAGAATTAATAGAAGTTTAAAACAATACAAAAAATTTAAAAAATAATTACATTTAAATTTCAAGACATAAAAATCGCACACAACAAATTATTTAAACTTTTTTCTGAAAAGTATTAAAAAATACCAACATTAAAATAAATATATTTTTCAAATCGGACCATAACTTAAGAAGTTATGACCAAAAGCCCGATACACAGAGTAATATCTTAACGATATTTTAAATATCGATAACTTCTGAACGAGTTATCTGAAAAATCTCAAGAAATTCCACAAAGCGTTTCTTCAGGTGTACTAAAAAATATAAAAAATTGGAAAAATCAAAACCGAAATTTTTTGAAACCGTCGATTTGTCGTGGAATTCCCAATATATACTCATACTTTGAAATTACCCAGAACTATCACTATTTCAAAAAATGTCTTTCATGCAAATACGAATAGTTAATGCCGCTAAAATACAAAATGTTGACATTTTTCTAAAAAAATCAATTTCGGCGAAATTTTCTATATAAATTAAATGTTGTTGAAATTGTCTAAAAAATTAAAATTTTTGACGAATCTTTGTATAAAAATTCACATTTTGACAAAATTTTCTGTGAAAATTCAAATATGCCCGAAGTTTTCTACGAAAATTCATATCAAATTGCGACTTAATTTTCAATGAAAACTAATATAAATATCGATGAAATTTTTTATAAAAGCATTTCATTTCGACGAAATTTTCTGTCAAAAATTCAATATTGACGTATTCTAAAATTAATAAAAAATAATTTTCGACGAAATTTTTTTGTAAAAATGCAATATTGACGAAATTTTCCACGAAAATTTAAACATCGACAAAAATTTAAATTTCGACAAATTTAAACATCGACAAAAATTTAAATTTCGACAAAATTTTCTACGAAAATAAAATCAAATGTTGACGAAACTTTGGACGAATTTTTCTATAAAAAGCATCTAATTTCTACGCAATTTTCCTGCAACAAACCAAAACTTTTTTGTAAAAATTCAATTTAACGAAATTTTCTTAAAAAATAAATTTTCAAAAATTTTCTAAAAAATACATTTCTATAAAAATTTAATTTCCACGAAATTTGTTGGAAAAATTTCGACGAAATTTTCAATTGAAATTAAATTTCTACATTTTCTATAGAAATTTTATTTCGACGAAATAAACTAAATTTAGACGAAATTATCCATATAAATTAAATTTTGATGAAATTTTCAATTGAAATTAAATTTCGACAAAGTTTTCTAAGAAATTTAATTTCAACAAAATTTTCAATTGCAATTACATTTTGCCGACATTTTCTAAGAAGTTTAATTTCGACAAAATTTTTTGTAATTAAATTTCGACATTTTCTATAGAAATTTAATTTCGACGAAATTTTTCATAGAAATTAAATTTCGACGAAATTTTTCATAGAAATTAAATTTCGACGAAATTTTCCATAGAAATTCAATTTCGACGCAATTTTCTTTAATAATTCAATTTCGATGAAATTTTCCATAGAAATGCAATTTTTTCGACGAAATTTTCTATAAGAATTAAATTTCGACGAAATTTTCTATAAGAATTAAATTTCGACGAAATTTTCTATAAGAATTAAATTTCGACGAAATTTTCTATAAGAATTAAATTTCGACGAAATTTTCTATAAGAATTAAATTTCGACGAAATTTTCTATAAGAATTAAATTTGGACGAAATTTTCTATAAGAATTAAATTTCGACGAAATTTTCTATAAGAATTAAATTTCGACGAAATTTTCTATAAGAATTAAATTTCGACGAAATTTTCTATAAGAATTAAATTTCGACGAAATTTTCTATAAGAATTAAATGTCGACGAAATTTTCAATAAGAATTAAATTTCGACGAAATTTTCTATAAGAATTAAATTTCGACGAAATTTTCTATAAGAATTAAATTTCGACGAAATTTTCTATAAGAATTAAATTTCGACGAAATTTTCTATAAGAATTAAATTTTGACGAAATTTTCTATAAGAATTAAATTTGGACGAAATTTTCTATAAGAATTAAATTTCGACGAAATTTTCTATAAGAATTAAATTTCGACGAAATTTTCTATAAGAATTAAATTTCGACGAAATTTTCTATAAGAATTAAATTTCGACGAAATTTTCTATAAGAATTAAATTTCGACGAAATTTTCTATAAGAATTAAATTTCGACGAAATTTTCTATAAGAATTAAATTTCGACGAAATTTTCTATAAGAATTAAATTTGGACGAAATTTTCTATAAGAATTAAATTTCGACGAAATTTTCTATAAGAATTAAATTTCGACGAAATTTTCTATAAGAATTAAATTTCGACGAAATTTTCTATAAGAATTAAATTTCGACGAAATTTTCTATAAGAATTAAATTTCGACGAAATTTTCTATAAGAATTAAATGTCGACGAAATTTTCAATAAGAATTAAATTTCGACGAAATTTTCTATAAGAATTAAATTTCGACGAAATTTTCTATAAGAATTAAATTTCGACGAAATTTTCTATAAGAATTAAATTTCGACGAAATTTTCTATAAGAATTAAATTTTGACGAAATTTTCTATAAGAATTAAATTTGGAAGAAATTTTCTATAAGAATTAAATTTCGACGAAATTTTCTATAAGAATTAAATTTCGAAGAAATCGTCTATAGAAATTGATTTGGATTACATTTTCTATAGAAATTCAAATTCGACAACAATTTTCTATAGAAATTCAATTTCGACGAAATTTTCTAAGAAATTCAATTTGGTAGACATTTTCTATAAAAATTCAATTTCGCCGAAATTTATATGGGCATTTCTCCATGGGCTACTCAAAAAATGACATACAAATTTTCAACTCTTTCTTGAGCATTTTTTTTAGCAATGTACTCAAAGCTTCTGCGTCACTTTACTCATTATATAAATAAAAAAATACAATCTTGGCATGAAATTATTCTACGTACAAAAATTTGAGAAATATTTTATAATATTGGCATTTAAAGGCACATTTTAATAACCCTACATATATACATTTGTGTGGTCCGGAATTCAACAAAAATCAAAATATCTCAAAAAGTTTACATTTTTAGAGTAAATGGTAAATACGTACTTAATAAGCATTGTCTCTAATATATGAAAGCAAAAAGTTAGGTATTATTTATGTAAGAGGTTTTCTTGAAATGTTTAAATCACTCAATATATATAAGAATCGTGTTTTTTGTGCCGTCCGTAATTTTTATCAATTTTTATGCAAACTAACAACATTTTCAAATTTCTATAAATACACTGTTTTAAATCTCAATAGACGTCCAGTGGTATAGGGGACTAGTGCTGCACGTCTATATTTGCTAGGCCTAAAGAACTACCGCTAGTCCCTCACAATCTACTTGCCAAGCTTTTACCTGGGGATTTTAGCATGGGCATGTCCTACGAGAGTGATTATTGACCCCTCACTGCATAACCTTTCCACATTAAAATCGCCAGCTCATTTTCCCAAGAAACTACACTGCCTCCAAGGGATGGGTAGCAGTGCCGGTCCCTCGTAGGTGGAACCATCTCCCCTAACTCCAATTAACCACCCAATTCGACATTCTTAGTGGTTATGTGGCTAGCTCTTTGTGACATACCCTTTCAGTAGACTCAAGGGATATAAACAATATGATTTTATAGAGTAATAACAGTTTTATTTTTATATCATATCTAAAATACATACTCGTATTAAAAATGCATATCGATGGCTTATATCCAAAAGTGACTATATTAAAAACCCCATTTTTCAAGAGAGCAAAAAAATGTTGAATTTCATTATTTCGCGGTAATTTTTATATTATATAATAAAATAAATAAATCTTTATTTCGGAAATAATATTCCCAAATTAAAACATATTAGGACGAAAACACAGATTTGTTTAGATCAAAATCTTCCCAAATATATGATATTTGTATGTTCCAAATAAGAAAGAAATTATACTTGGAACACAAATTTTCAAATATTATATATTTTCGAGCAAATAAATTTTATTTGAAAATCAATAAAATGTATTTAGAACCCATACGTTAATATTTTAGAATAAAATATATTTGCGAGCTAATTTTCTCAAATAAAATATGTGTTTAAATACAAATAAAATTATTGTTTATGAATATTTCCAAATATATTTTATTAAAAAAATAAAGATTTTCAAAACTTTGCTGAATTTTTCGAATTTTAGTTTTATTTTTTTCCTTGTTTTCGAATTATGCGTTCCTATTAAAAATGACGTTCTTAGCATTAGCTTATATTTGAAACCACTTATTTTTATTTTCTAACTATTCCAAGTCATTATTTTCATTTATAAAGAAATTTTAATAACATTAAAAATTTCTAAAAGTTACCTTTCAATTGCTGAAAACTTAAAACATTTAAGAATATATATATATTCACGCAAATAGATCTTTGTTTGGGAAATAACATATCCATATAGAAAATATTGGGATGTAAACATAGTTTTGTTTAAAACAACATCCTCCCAAACATATAATATTTGTATGTGTCAAATATTATATATTTGGAGTGCACCCTAAACATATATATGTTTCAAGCAGAATATGTTTGGGACAATATACTACAGAGGCAATTTTTTTCAGCGTATACGAATGGATTAACGAGATGCCTACTGTCCCTTCGGTGATTAGGGCTGGACCGTGGTCCCAGATGGGTCAGCAGTCCTGGATTTCCTGGGGCCCAACTGGAAGTAGCTTGGAGTCTACGTGAATGGTCCAAAAATGGGCGGGTTCGGAACAGTAGGGGTGGCCCTACCCATATAAGCCAAATTTTGAAATTGAGATATCTTGCACAATTTGTTAGCGAAAGTGCTGTAATTTTGTGGTGGCAGTCTACGTGATTGGTCCAAAAGTGGGCGGCATGTTTTGAAATGGAGATATCTTGAACAATTTGTTAGCGAGAGTTCTGCAATTGTGTGTATATAGGTTTAGTGGCAGTCTACGTGATTACTCCATAAATGGAAGGGATCGGAAATCGGAAGCCGGGGGTAACGAAGTGAACCGGGTAGGCAAGTTTTCTAACGGTTTTTACAATAGGGATGATATGATTTTGAATTGTTTTTCATTGTATTCAGTAGTTTTTACACTTCCATCAATTCAAAAAATCCAAAAAATAAAAAAAAAACTCTTTCTAGTCGACCTACGATCTTGACACCCAGCATCCGTTAAGAGCTATATTTTTTGACATTGAGCGATTCCCGATCCGACGTACCGTTAAGGAGCTAGAGAAAAAATAAACTTTCCGTTCACATTTGAAAATAATGCTGTCCATTTTTTTAAACCCCCAAAAACCCTTTCCAGTCGACCTACGACCTTGACACCCATAGCTCTCGTTAAGAGCTATCTTTTTGCCATTGACCGATTGTGGCAACGTGCCACACAGCAAATGAAACAATTGAACTGTTGCGAGAAAAGTTTGGAGATTCGATTATTTCAAGAAATTGTGATACTGAATGGCCTCCAAGAAGTTGTGATTTAACATCATTAGACTTTTTCGTGAAGTCTTTCGAAAAAAACCAGCTTCTCTTCAAGCTTTACAAGTCAATATTGAACGTGCCATTCATGACATACGACTTTATTTAGTGGAAAAAGTGCTCGAAAATTGGGTTCATCGAATTCGTCCCTGCAGAAGAAGTCGTGGAGGCCGTTTGACGTTTTATTTAGAACTTAATTGTATCGATTGTACTTCACATTAAATAAAAAACTTTTGAATTTCCTTTACAAAAATGTAGTTTTTTTTCAAAGAAATCATACCACTCTTATTGGAAACCCCTGTATAAGTTTTTGAATTAATTCAATCAATTTTATTTCAAATTATACCATTTATTCAAAATTATTTTTTGCCAATTTTTAATACACATTTTTATACACCGCCATGTATAAAAAACATACATACTATTATAATATACAGGGTGTCCGCCGGGAAGGTACACTACTTTGTTTTGCCGCCATTTTGGTAAACATTAGTCTTGACAGTTCATATTTGGCAGTCGTAAAGTAGAGACGTGGCAAATTTATTATGGCAAAATATTCGATAAACAACGTGTTTTAATCGTTAAAACATGACAATCCCGATTTTCGTGAAAAAATCATAATGAGTGACGAGGCACATTTTCATTTGAATGTGAATAAACAGAATAGTCTGTTCTTCTGGGCAATGGAAAATCCTCAAATTATTCATCAGTCACCTTTGCATCCATTAAAAGTGACAGTCTGGTGTGCAATTTGGTCAGGAGGAATCATTGGACCTTACTTCAATGAAAATGAAAACTGTCAATGGGGTGATATGACTGAAAACTTTTTAACACCAGAACTGCATGCTTTGGGCTTGATTAACATGTGGTATCAACAAGACGGTGCCACATCGCATACCGCCAGGATTACGGTGGAAACAAACAACGTAGTATACCTTCTCGACGGACACCCTGTAGATAGAAAATGTTCTTGAAGCCGGGAGAGTATCCTAGTTAGAATCACAAAATCATTAAATTTATATAAATCCATTAAAATTAAAAAAATTTGTTTCATTAGACTTTTTCAATTTTAATTGGATTTTGTACCTATTATTTTGATCAGTCCTTTATAGAGTATGTACCTGTTCAACAAAAGTGTAACAACTCAAAATTAAAAAATTTTTTTTGAAAAAATATTATATAAATATAATTAATATACAAAAATATGAAAATATCTTTTTAATTGTATATTCTTGCAATGAAATATTTGCGGATATTTGTTTTTTGGCCGCTACTGAAATGTTTAGTTACTACCCTTTTGTTGAACAGGTGCGATATGTATGTATGTACATCTTCCCATTGTTGTCTGGTATGTTCATATTTATACCGTTCCTAATCCTTCTTTGTTCTTGATGTTATTATGAATTTCTTTTCCGTGTTTAAACTGCCAAGAAGCCATTGGCTGTTTGTTGGTGGTAGTGGTGGCTCCAAGTCTTCTATATCACTTCACCCAGTTAATCTGAAATATACACAAATACATATGTACAAAGGTATGCATTTTTTTTATAAACGTCGAAGTGTCGTACTCGGAAGACCTCATCGCAATCACACACTCACTCATCCGGAGAGAGATGCCCCCAAAGAAGAGTTCATTAAACGTTTGCTTTGCCGTAACAGGCAAACAACATAGCGAACAACCCATTTTCGAAATCATAACAAAAAAGTAAAACAACGCAATAACAATAACAAGAGAGAGTGCAACAGCTGTTTTGGGGGGGAAACAAAATAAACCCGAAGACGAGAGCGTTAAAAACGCAAATTGTTTGCATTTCTTTTTTTTCTCTTACCTTCACATTCATATGAATGTACTAGTATGTATATGTTTATATCATGTATTTTCATGGGAAATTTTGTGTTTTTACAAAGTGCAAAAAACCTAAGTATGTATGTATTCCTTATTTTGTTTTTGGGAAACTCATGGGAATTTTTGTTGTTCCCCACTTCTCACTAACGTCACTCTGTGGTTTTTCGGATCATTCAAGAAAATGCTCTGTTTATTGTAAAATTTTACGGGAAATTTCAGTTCATATATTTTTTGTTTGTTTACCTTTTCGCTCGTTAGCGAATTTATATGTGTCTATTCCATATTTTGTCTATGTTTTTTTTTTATATTCATCTACATACGTATTCATATTAGAGTGCCTTAAATTGAAAACAGCTACAAAATGTCAGAATAATAAAAAATAGCTATAACCCGGTGCGCTTTACAGTCCCCATCCTCTACTTAGATATTTATTTTTATGAATTACAATACAAAGTAAACTTACATTGAAATTGTCAGGTCCAGGTGAAGTCCAGAATTTAATCCATTTAAAATTGAGAAGTTCCACTAAAGAGTTATGTAAACTCTTCATACAAAATTCTGAATTCACTATTTGAAATTCAGTGATTACATTTTCCAATGGCCAAACATAAATATTTTAAAAACAAATGACCATTCGGAATAATAACCAGTAGGGAAATACTAAAGTCGGGCGGGATCTGCACCCGATCTGAGAAATATGAAGGGGGGCTATATCTATCTAACCATTATTACTACGAATTGTAGAAAGTTAAATAGAACCAATTTTTAAATTCCAGGCACATCGGTTAAAACGAGTAGGATCTACCCCGCCAAGAAGTCAAATTCGTTTGTGACCTTCATCCGCGGAGTTATATCAAAACATTGACCGATATGATCCGTTTTCACTAGGAACAATTAAATGCAATATAAAGAACAAATTCATAATTTTCAGCATTATCGGTTCAAAACCGCATTCTCTAGCGATTTTCTAGAGCGCTAAAAAGTGACATCAGAGGGGATCTGTATATGTGGGCTATCTAAATCAAAGCATTGACCGAAATTCCCCATAGTGTAAGAAATGCATCTGTACTAATTTTCGTAAAGGTCACTTCATATTTGCAACCTGCACTTTGATTATAAAATAAATGGAAAGACAGAAAAAGGGAAATGGCTAAATCGACTCAAAAAGTGATTCTATAACGTGATTCATAATACTCGGTACCACAGTGTGGAGTTGGGTATAAAATCGTACTAAAGCTTTTTCCACTAATAACGTAAAAGAATTCAAATCATAATTTGATACAATCTTTGAAAATACCCATATCATAGCGGATTGGATGAACTCTATCCCGATTACGAATTAATGAATTCCGAATTTCAAATGGAAATTATAATTTTCAATTTCAAATAAAAAAATTTGACGGCTTCGGAATTAAAAATGGGAATTCTGATTTTCGAATGATGAGTTCTAAATTTCAAATCGAATTCATGAATTTTAATTGACGAAATCTGAATTTAAATTAATTTTTTCTAAAATATTTGTAAAAATGGTGAAATTTTGATAGTTGCAGGACCATATTCTTTTTATGAAATTTTCCATCACTAATTCGCACATTTGTATGTACTCGATGACTTCACGAGAGCAATCTTTGAGATCTTGAATCGATTGTGGGCCATTGGCATATACCTTATTTTTCACCTAGCCCCAAAGGAAAAAGTCTAATGGTGTAAAATCACAAAATCTCGGTGGTCAATTGTGATCGCCTCTTCGAGAAATCACACGGTTAGAAAACTATGCACGCATAAGATCGATGTTATCTATACTTGTTCTATAGCGCAATCAAATCACCGTAACAGTTTATCCAGCCTCATTTTCGAAAAAGTAAAGTCCAATTTTTGTCCGCCTGACCAAAAACCGCACAAAACAGTCACACGTTGGGGATGGAGAGGCCTTCCAAACATAAATTTTGGATTTTTCGAGCTTCAAATGCGACAAATCTGCTTGTAAACGTAGCTATCGAGGTGAAATCCGATGAAATTAATTCCGGACCATTTTGAATTTAAAAACTCGTTTTTTTTAATATCAAAATGAACATTATATGTTCCAAGAGCTACTCACTCACCCAGATACCATATTTATGCAGAACTACAGGGTTTGCCAACAAGAGGTGTTATTTTGAATCATTTTGACATTTGACAAATAGAAACTACGCCATTACTAAAAATGGAAGGATACACGATTAAACAACGCATTGAAATTATTAAAATTCGAGAAATAGAAAATCATCGAATAATCATCTTGACTGATGAGGCCCATTTCCACCTCGGTGGCTACGTCACCAAGCAAAATTGTCGCATCTGGGGCTCGGAAACCCAATAGTTATTGTTGAGAAGCCTCTCCATCCTCAACGTCTGACTGTTTGGTGCGGTTTATGGTCCGGCGGGGTCATTGGACCTTACTTTTTCGAAAATGAGGTTGGATCAACAGTTACGGTGAATGGATTGCGCTATCGAGAGATGATTAATGATTTTTTATGGTCGGAGTTGGATGGTATTGATCTGTAATTCACAAGATCTGTGGCCACCGAGATCTTGTGATTTAACACCTTGCGACTTCTTCCTTTGGGGCCACGTGAAAGATAAGGTCTATGCCAACAGCCCAGCGTCGATTAAAGACCTCAAAGATAAAATTGTTGAGGCTATCGAGGACATAGGGCAGCCACTTTGCGATTTGGTTATGGAAAATTTCATGAAAAGGATGTGGTCCTGTAAGCGTGGTCGTGTTGGCCGTTTGCTGATGCTGTTTTTCATTATTAACGGCATACCTTCTTCTTTATTATGAAATAAACTTCCGATCATTTATCTCAAAAAATGGAATTTTTCTTTGAATGCCAAAATAACACCTCTTGTTGGAAAACCCTTTAGCAGACCCGGTCTTCGTTGCCCCAGATTTCAAATTTCCGATCCCGTCCATTTTTGGACCAATCACGTAGACTTCCAGCAGATACATATTGCTCATTTAGAAAAAGAACATCGCTTTTAGAGTTATTACATTTCACTTACGTGTGATTTAAATTATCAATACAGAAATAACTATTTAGCAGAATGGGATGATATAACTTCTGAAGTGCGCCAAATATTGTTGTCTTCCTCAGTAAATCAAGGATCAGCTTGACCACATAAAAAAAATATTTTGAGTTGTGACTTTTTTTTCAGTAGGAATCACTCAAAAAATAATAACTTCAAATTGGTCTCCTTTCGGCCCGCTGTGCATTTAGAACTACGAAGTTTACCTTATCCCGGTCCTTCGTTCCAATAACTACATTCAGCCGTTTTGTATGTGTAGTGATAAATCAGTTGGTGAGTAAGTCAATCAATTACCCAACATTTTATACTAGGGCTATTCATTACAAAAATACTGCCTGATCACTGTAATGTTTACCAGGGAGAGATCTTAGCTGTTAGGGAGTTTGCAGAATGTAAGGGAATTAATGTTCTGAATAAATCTGGTATCTGAGGTGGCTGAACTGTTAAACTTTAGCCGGATTTGGGAGACGGATCATAAGGATTTGCTCCTGGTCATCATCTGCAAAGCAGATGAACTTGCTTGAGGTAGATATAGAAACTCTAGTAGATATTATAAGTATTTTATTGTTTTAATTCAGTACAACGGACACTTCTTTAGAACCTGAGATTAATTTTATAGAGATCCATTGGTAAAAAAAACCTCAATTTTCCTAAACAGTTCAACTTAAACCGGATTTGTGTGACGGATCATAAGGACTTGACCCTGGTCATCACCTGCAAAGCAGGTGAACTTGCTAGATGTAGATATAGAAACTCTATTAGATATTATAAGTATTTTATTGTTTAAATTCAGTACAACGGACACTTCTTTAGAAACTGAGATTATTTTAAAAAGATCCATTGATAGAAAAACCTCAATTTTCCAAAATCAACGCACACATAAATTTTGACATATCGATACCTTCATTCAACAGGATGCTATGTCAGGGAAATGTTGTTCTTAAATTCCAAATATTTAAAATTATATTCAGTATATAATTGGTATTTATCCGTCAACCCAATCAAAATTTTGTTTTTGATTTATAATTATTTATTCCATACAAGTGTATACATTTCATAAACCATTTCATATACCTTTTTGACTTCGCATGTTTTGAGGTGGAGTTATCGATATCTTCTCATATTTCACTATTATTTTATTTTATGTTATCTGTAAATATTTTTTTTATAGTCGAGTATTATTGAAAAATAAAAAAGCCGAAAACCGGGTTTCTAATTTTAGGCTTAACCAAAAGCTGTCTTAAAAGTTGAAAAGGTCGTAACTGTTTTTTTTCATAATTTTCCAGCAGAATATGTATAAACTCGACTTAAGAAAATTAATTAAAATTAAATAAGACAACATTATCAGAAGTGCTTCCAGGATTGGAAAAGCGGCTAATCAAGTTTATTACATCTTTGCTAAAATTGATACGGTTCAAAAAATTTTGATTTTTTCCACTTATTGTTGTTTCTATAAACTGCTTTGTGTTATGGCCTAGGTAAAACGCAGCACCCTAATATACGTAAATGCATTTTCTAAATAGTTGAAGATTAATGTGCTCTGGTGCATTCTAATTATTTATTATATTTTCCCCACTTGGTCAGACGGGTGGGAAAGATAAATAAATACATATATGTATTGATCATTTACTTCAAGAGTGTCATAACTTATCTTAGAGAAATGAGAATTTTGCAAAATTCAATGATCATATCTGTGTAAATTTTAGTTTATACATTTTTATAAAATTTAGTTTATATATTTTGAGTTATGACACTCTTGAATGAATCACAAAAGAATGTATTGTATCTTTACAAAATACTTCCTATTAAATTTATTTATAATCAATACATTGTTCAACTATTGTAAAAATAAACTTGCATAATTTTAATAATGCAATAATTACATTAGGATGTACCGAAGAATTTGTTTTAAAATTAGTAAATCCTGAAATATATCTTCTACCGGCGGATGTTTTTGCTTATTAAATCTGTAATATTCATAGTAAAATATACTAAGATCCGTATGAAAAACCAGAAAACAAAATGAGATCCTTGTTTTGATATACGTCTCATATAAAAAATTCCCATTCCAATTTAACTTCTTTACAAATTTGTGTAACCTATTTGGATGAAATGTAGTGATTTATAATTTATATATAGAGCGCCCCAGTAGGCGAGTTGGTAGTGTACTCGCCTATGAGTTTGGGGGTCGTGGGTTCGATTCCCACCAGAGGCTCTGGTCTGTCGCTGCAAACATTTAGCCATATGGTCTTTGTAACCCGGCCTTTCCCTGGACCTTAAAATTAGAATATAAATTTACTTTGTATTGTAATTCATATAAATAAATAATAAATAATTTATATTGCCTAGAATAGTCTCTAGTGAAAATTGGTCATATGGGCCCATGTTTAAACTTATGGACACTTTAGAGAGCACATTTTTTCAACCAATTTGCCCGAAATTTAATCGTTTATTTTTTGTATTGAATTTAATAGTAGATTCTTTCCGATTTGACATCTTTATGGTCTATGAAGGTAGTAGATAAACTTGATTTCTTGGTTAGGTTTACGTTAAGATTGGCAGCCTGTATGACAGACTGACTTAGACTATTAGGTATATTGAGCTACTAAAGAGACCTAAGGAAAATATATGTTTTTCCCAGCCCCTCCCGTTGAACTAATTTGAATACTTTACAAAAGTTTGCGGATTTCAATACCAGCAAAGCCTGCAAACCTCCCAAAGAAGTGAGATCCTATGGTAGCCTGGTGCCTTCTAGTGGGTATTTTTCAGATATTCTCAAATGATTATTCAAATCCTCAAACATGTTTTGTGAGCATATCTCACATTCCTGAACTAAAATAATAATTAAATTTGGCAGAAATATACTTTATACATATCAGTTTCTTAGGAATGAAAATGGTCCATATTTCAATATACTTCTCATAGTCGATTTAATTTATTTAAGTCAGCCACAGACTACAACCGATTGGCATGCAATTTGACAAACATAATAGAAGTATTCACTCCAACAGGGTCCAGCCTAAATCCATGGTATCATGTAGCGCCCATACTCCCGATTCACACGAGGCAACTTGTGTTGCGGCATTTCGGAAGTTCATAGGAGAGAGAGGCAGTTGGAATAGGAATGGAGGTGTTCCCCTTAATATTCCTAAAATGGAGAGGAATTCTCCTTCTCAAAGGTTCTACAACGTTCAAAATTCGTGCAAGAAAGCAACGACAACAATTATTCTTAAGCGTCTCAAAAAAAGTAGAATTGCGGTGCCCCTCATAACTCGATCCAAATAGAAATCATCGAAAATCCAAAAAATTAATGTATTTCATTAGATAATTTTTATCCCCAAAAAAACACTGTCGAGTTTTTTTCGAAATTAAATTTTTCAATTTCTGCGAAAAACGCGATTTTTACAAAAAAAATCGACTAATTGGTTATTGTAAATATATAAAATATTAATAAAAAATATTACCAAATTTGAAAAAAAATAACTCGACAGCGTTACCTCGTGAATTATGTATAGAAATAGTGTTGGAAATTTCACAATTTAGAATCAGCGCAGTAGTTTCAGAGTAATGAGGGGTACCGACTTTGAAAACGTGGGTTTTTCTCACAAAAACGCTTTTCAGTTTTTCTGATGCACTAAGTCACGTAAGTGGCGCGGTTGTAAATTATATCTCCAAGAAATTATAAAAAAACCGTAATACTATAAGAAAAAATTTTCAAGTTTTCGTTACTCTCGATCACAAAAAATAGTCATATCGATGTAAAAATTGTCATGTCGTATTGCCATACTCGTAGGTACACATAATAGCAACAATCAGAGTTATGCCCCAAAACAAGCTTAGTTTTAAAAGATCATATTCTGAAGATTCATCTGATTATATGGTTCAATTATCTGGCTGTAATAGCATAACCAGACAACGCACCTCACTCTTCATTCGAAGAAGATATTTTTGCAACAACTTGGCAGTTAGTGTTTATGGCCCCGAATACAATGGTGCACAACTGATACTGCAAATTATGGTTCTATGCTTAAATGGAAAATAAACGAATGGATAAAAAGAAAATAAACGTCGTTGTTCGCCGATGTTTCCTTTGTTCCTGGCATAAAGTATAAGTTGCGCCATAGCTCTCCAAGCACAAGACACAAACAAACAATTTATACGGAACAAAAGAAAAAGAACCTCTCCTCGCCATAAAATTGATGAAGTGCAATGCTTGACTTGGACTGATGTTGATGGTAGAGAAGAGATGCCATGCCATTCGTGATGCCCTTGCCGTTTCAATTGCCGCTGGTAAACATTTAAACCACAAACGAGTGGAAACTTCAATTTATGTAAAAAGGACAGAAAATAATTACAAAGAAAACCGCAAAACATTTCTTTTCGAGGGCAATAAACAAATTGTTACAAAAATTTTTAATGATAAAATGGTTGCGGCGCTTTCCATCCGAAAAATAACCGACGAACGAATTGTTTACACAGCTTTTGATGCGATGACTTGAAGTGTTTCATTCACACTTTTGGGAATCTGTAATTGTTGTGTCTGTGGCTTTGAAGGTTGACTGCACTTGGGGAACTTTTTTGTATGTAAATTGTCGGTAAATACCAGAGTTCGGAAAAAACAGTAAGAAACGGTTCCTTAGCGTTCGGTACCGTTCTTTCGTCGCGAACATAACAGTAACGCAACCCTTACAAGAAAACAGAATACACTACAATTTTTTTGTGTTACTGTTCGCGAACGCTACCACTACGATAACGTACCGTTCTAAGAACACGGCGAACGGTATCACTACGATAACGTACTGTACTTTTGAACAGAACACTAATAGTATCAATACGTGTAGCGTTCCGTTCTTTTTTATATTCGACACCACAGGTCGCAAATATGAAGCAATCTTAATGAAAATTGGTACAGAGGTACGTTTTAACCCACGAACGATCCCTATTTAAAATGGGGCATGTCGGTTAATACTTTGATATAGCCCCCATACGAAGGCCCTTTTCGATAAGTCATATTTACGCACTAGAGAGCGAATTTTGTAACCGATCATGCCGAAATTAACCGATCAAAATTGCATTCAATCATGCCTAGTGAAAATGATGCATATCGGTCCATATTTTGATACAACCCCAATAAACGTACACGCATTCGTAATAATATATGGGTATTTCCATGGCAACGGGAGTCACACTGTAAGATGTTCAAATATCTCAGAAATTTTCTATGTATTAGTTAAAAAAAGTTGCGAAAGGATGTTAAATTTTAAGGGCCGATATTGATTTTGAATAAAACACAAGTTATTTAGTAAATTACTGTCATTTCTTTTTATTATGATAATATTGGTATGGTTCAATTATGTATGGAACAAAATATCGGCCATTTGGCCGCCGCGACCTCAGCGGCACACCTCCATCCGATGTTCCAAATTTTCGATGAAGCTGAGGCATAATTGAGGTTCTATGCCGTTAATGTGCCGAATTATCTCATCCTTTAACTCTTGAATTGTTACTGGCTTATCGACGTACACCTTTTCTTTCAAATAACCCCAAAAAAAGAAGTCCAACGGTGTCAAATCACATGATCTTGGCGGCCAATTGACATCGCCACGACGTGAGATAACACGGCCATTGAATTTGTTGCGCAAAAGAGCCATTTATTCGTTAGGTGTGTGGCAAGTGGCACCACATATTGTCCACATCCATATCTTCCAATTCGGACCATACAAAGTTCGTTATCATCTCACGATAGCCAACACCATTCACAGTAACTGCCTGACCGGCCTGATTTCGAAGAAGTATGGCCCGATGACATGATTGTGGACACATTTAATCGATTATGCTGGTCAAAAAAACACCACGAAGTGCACGAAATGCATTTTGATTTGAACGCCCATTTTCGTAAAAGGCTTAAAAAACTTTAACGCGTTGCTCGATTGTGTATCTTTCCATGGTTCAAATTGAGTTAGTCTGAAATTGAGAAATGTCAAATGAAATGCAGAAAAAACGTAAAGTTTAGGTGTGGTTCACATTCAACAATTTAACCACCCTTTATTATAGGTGAGATCATTAGAATGTACCGCTAAATAATGATTTCTCTACACACCTGGCATTTTTTTACACTTTTGGTATCCAGTTTTTCGAATTTTCCCATATGTATGTTTCAAGCAGTATATGTTTGGGAAAATATACTACAGAAGCGATTTTTTGTAGCGTGCAACACTACCTTTGTTATGTTGACTGCTATTTGCTTTTGATTTTAAGCCGTTTTTTTCAATATTATTTTAAAAATTCAAATTACCCGTACCGTTTCGGTATGGATCAGACGACCACGCCTGTCAATCTTTCCGTTCATTCATAAATTTGAATTTGACGTATTGTCAGTCGACTGCATCGATGTCGTTATCTATTATCATTGTCTTTGCAAATGTGCGCCTTTGCTGCGGTTTAATGTTATTATCAACTCTTTTTTCTCGCCATTTATGTACTTTGAACTGTTTAATAATGCAAAAAACATCTTTGAGTTGCGAAATAATGTTCAATCATTGTTCAGTTCTGTTTTTTGTGTTTTCAATTATCATAGAATTCAATCTTTGAAAACATTGCGAGCAGCGCTCACAAACATTGAAAGCATATCAAATAAGATTGAGACGTACGTACCTATGTACGTACGAGTATGTATGTCCGTCTTCATTGTCCTCATTGAATATTTAATGCATTTCGAGCTTTTTATATACATATTACATTCATACATATATATGGCAAATTATTATGGAAAGAAAATCTTGACTCTATTATGGTTATTCAGAATAATTGTTTGGCCGTAGAAGTTGTCGCGTCGTTGAACATGAGAAAATACCTCATGAACAACAAAATGTCACAGATCATAGTCCAGTTTTTGAGGTGCTACTTGACTATGGGACTTGAAGAAATAAAAACTCAAGGTATTGCAATATTGTTTGTTTTCTATATAGAGTTTTTAAATGTAGTTCGAAAAAGATAAAATTCAATGTTATTGACTTCAACGCTTTAATTAGCAATACAGAAATTACAAATTCAAATCCAGAACTATTAGTTTTAAAAACCACACACAATGAAAGAGAAGATTCGTTTATCACCAGACCGAAATTGTACTTACAGTAACAACATTTTCATTGAAAGTCAACCAACGCTCGTGTTCGTTGCTGCTATGAAAAACGTTTCGTTAAGCGAAAAAAGTTTATTTACATTTACGAAACTTTTCTTTTTTTGGTTGATACATCCATAAAACATAGGAAACAAAAACATTAATTTAATTTGTATTATTAATGTCTACACTGCACACTGAGAGGAATTAATGAAAGGGGAGATAATTCTGCCGTTTTTTATAACCAGACAAAGCTATGATAACTTTCTTATAACGGGTGATCCAAGTAGAGATACTTTTTTCAATAGCCTTTTTGACAGCATGTGAGTCGTGTCATGCTGTCATGTTATTTTTGTTAAGTATTGTTTGGCATTTCATCATGGAAAGACTTACTTACACCTGAACAACATTTACAAATCGTTCAACTTTATTACGAAAATTCACGTTCTGTGAGGAATGTGTTTCGTGCACTTCGCTCAACTTATGGTCAACATAATCGGCCTACTGAGCGTACTATTCGCAACACCATCACCCATCTCGAGATCCAGCATTCATTATTGGATAATATTCGACCGAATAGACCACGTCCAGCACGCAGTGAAGAAAATTTAGCGGCCGCAGCTGAGAGTGTACACGAAGACCGTGGAGAGTCGATTCGGCGCCGTTCGCAGCAACTCGGACTGACGTATGGAACGACTTGGCGTCGAGATCTTAAATTGAAAGCATACAAAATACAGCTTGTGCAAGAACTGAAGTCGCCCGACCTTCCCAAGCAGCATCGCTTCGCTCTATGGACTCTTGAAAAGTTCCAAGCAGATTCGACGTTTTCGAGCCAAATTTTGTTCAGCGATGAGGCCCATTTCTGGCTCAATGGGTATGTAAACAACCAAAATTGCCGCATTTGGGATGAAGAGCAACCTGAAGAGTCGAAATGCTCGAACGAGTTATCGAAAATTGGACTCAACGGATGGACCATCTGAGACGTAGCGGCGGCCAACATTTGATAGACATAATCTTCGCAAAATAAATGCCAAAGAATGTTCTTACATACATATCTCTTTGGTGATTCTGAAGTGGAAGACTTCGGAATATACGCTTAAGTCCAAAGATCGAAATAACGGGAACATTTAGAGAATTATTTCTCTCAAAATAGTCAACCACGCTTCTCACCCCTTTACCCCTGAAAAAGTGCAATAAAATCTTACCATATGCAAACGTCATACAAATCGTCGACATATTTAGTTTGTGTCTTTAAGAAAAATATTCCTCGCGAAAAATTACTTTCCATTGACACTAACCAAAAAATAATTTACAAAGATTTAAGTCTTAAAATTTTATTACAAATATTTTCTGCTATGAGTAGAAAAATACTAAAATTACATAATAACTCGAAATCTGCTTAATTTTCATAAAAAAGGTGAGAAAGGACATAGTATTTTTTCGCAAGAAATATTTTTCTCAACGACGCCTACTAAAAATGTCGACCATATGTATAATTTTTAACACAGGATAAGATGTCATTGCACTTTTTCAGTGTTAAGGGGGTGAGAAGCGTGGACGACTGATTTGAGAGAAATAATTCTCTAAATGTTCCCGTTATTTCGATCTTTGGACTGAAGCGTATATTCCGAAGTCTTCCACTTCAAAATCACCAAAGAGATATGTAACCTCTCTGATTTCCCAACAAACTTTGTGGTCGAATATCGCGAAAACAAGAGCTAACATAAAAAAACGGCTAATGCCACTGGATTCAGCATGGCCGAAATAGGTCTATCCATAGGGTCTCATTTCTGTTACATTTTTGGACTAGCACAGTGTTATTAGACACGAAATTTAAACATTATGTATATAAAATTTTACTCCACCCCGAATGTGACTAGATCCCAGAACCTTCCGTTTTGTGAGCCACATGTTTACCAACTGAGCTACGTAGACAATAAGACCCAATTTACACGGAGCTACTAGTCCCTGCGACATGAGTTTTTTGACGAAAAGTGTAGATCAAGTTTCCGGGGTAGAAAAAGTTGCTCGAAATGAAAATACAAGGTCAAATTGACATTTCATTTTATGAGTGACTGAATACGAAAAATAAATTCAATTAAATCAATTAAATGTTGCGGGGACAAGTCGCAATGTGTAAATCGGGTCTTTAATTTTTATGAAAATTTTGTTTTTAAATACAATTATATATCCCAAAATTTTCGAATCAATGTATTTTTATGTACACTTGAATTTGATAAAACGATTGCCATCATTGAATGATAAATAGAGTTGCCATATACTATATTTATAGGCGACGAAGAAATTTTATTATGAATGACATTTTCATATCAATCCCAAAAGAGTTTCGTTCGTCTCACGTCCCGGGCGTAACATTCTTAATGTTTCACTATAAATTTAAGTTTCTGCAAGTAACGATTAGCGGAAAGATAAAAATTGCGCAGTGAAAAAGGACATACAAAAATTTTGCGTTTGTGGGACTACAACATAGTCCGAAAACAGTTTATTTTTCCTTGATTTTAGTATGTTTTCCCAATTTTGAGTTCAAATTTATAAACTCGAATTTAGTTTATTTTTTTTTTAAGAAAAAATAAACTAATTCGAGAATAACAACATTGAACTAATTTGGAGTATGGATTTTACTAAAATTTAGGAAATACATTCACCCCTATCGCGAGTAATAAGTGGAATATTTGTTCCCTAGATTTCTTTACTTCACGGGAAGTGGAATATGCTATCGTGAATATTAGGGTACAGTTTGTTCACTTGGAATCTGTATGATGTATCGAAAAATTTCTTTTATACTTCTCTGTTAAATCATTTTAGAGCATCTTCAAACAATGGTAGTAGTTTGTAACGTTTTTTAGTTAAATTTAATTGAATTTATCTTCATGAACACACCGGATGAAACTGTTAAATTTCCTCTGCAATGACATTGAAAAAAATATTTGTCTCTTTTTTTTTGCTTCAGTTACCAGCCATACAATCATTCATCCATCCTTCCATCTATGGGTACTATTTACAATCTTTGGTCCCTCTTTTTATGGCAGCTGGCTCGTCGTATTTGTCGCCACAGCTGACATCGTTATAATCTCTTTTTGTCTCAATCCAAAAGTAGTGCTCTGCGGGGACAAGTCGCAATGTGTAAATCGGGTCTTTAATTTTTATGAAAATTTTGTTTTTAAATACAATTATATATCCCAAAATTTTCGAATCAATGTATTTTTATGTACACTTGAATTTGATAAAACGATTGCCATCATTGAATGATAAATAGAGTTGCCATATACTATATTTATAGGCGACGAAGAAATTTTATTATGAATGACATTTTCATATCAATCCCAAAAGAGTTTCGTTCGTCTCACGTCCCGGGCGTAACATTCTTAATGTTTCACTATAAATTTAAGTTTCTGCAAGTAACGATTAGCGGAAAGATAAAAATTGCGCAGTGAAAAAGGACATACAAAAATTTTGCGTTTGTGGGACTACAACATAGTCCGAAAACAGTTTATTTTTCCTTGATTTTAGTATGTTTTCCCAATTTTGAGTTCAAATTTATAAACTCGAATTTAGTTTATTTTTTTTTTAAGAAAAAATAAACTAATTCGAGAATAACAACATTGAACTAATTTGGAGTATGGATTTTACTAAAATTTAGGAAATACATTCACCCCTATCGCGAGTAATAAGTGGAATATTTGTTCCCTAGATTTCTTTACTTCACGGGAAGTGGAATATGCTATCGTGAATATTAGGGTACAGTTTGTTCACTTGGAATCTGTATGATGTATCGAAAACGAACAGCTGTTCAAAATTAATAAATTATCAGTGCACAGTGAGCGTAAAAAACAAGAAGAAGAGTTGAAAAGCATTTTGTTTTTCAAAGTTAAGGTTAAAATATTACTTAAATGTTTAAAAAAAGAATTATTCTTCTATTAGAGGAACAAGAAGGGTGTATAGAAAAACGAGCGGTGAAGTTTGAGAAATGCATCAAATCCTTTGGAGTTGCCTGATATATTGAACTGTCTACAGTTCTTTGCAGATGGTGGGTATCAGAAAGGATTTGGCAGAGATCCTGAAGTCGGCATGGCACAGTCAGTGAAGTACTCTCCCATGTTTTGATTCCATTAGAATCGACAATTTGTCGCAAGTGGATAACTTATCTAAGTCAAGAGGAAGGGAATGTTATAGCACAAGATTTATGCACTAAATTTGGAATACCCGGTGTCCTTGGATGTATTGAAACGTGAAAATCTTATCACCACAGACAAATAAGCACCTGTACTTTAACAGAAAAGGATAGTTTAGCTAAATGTGACAATCGTACGCCCCCCATTTTATTTTATATTTTCCCGATTTAATCAAATATATGTTTCAAAGATAAACGATAGTAAACTGAGGATACGACACGTTAATAAGACATATCACGGAGCTTGTCACGATTCCTTTGTGTGGAGTACGAGTTATTTCAGAAATGTAATGGAACAAGACTATTTATAAAGTGGAAGCAAATTGTGCTTATTAGGTGAGAATATATATACGTATACATATGTATGCCAACATTTGCAGACGATGGCGGATACCCACTCGAGCCCTGACTTTTAGTTCCATATAGAACTCCTGCAGCTGGCTCTGTCAAACAGAAATTTAATTATGTCCATGGTAAATGTCGAAACATTATAGAACGGACAAATGGAGTTCTTAAAAATAGATCACTTTCTTATTTTCTAACTAATCCACTACTGTAAAATAAATATTCTTTTAGTTTTATTCAATATTTGAAGACAAATTATAAACACATTCACGATGAGTCCGTTCTGTTCGCTAGCAAAAATAAAGTGAACAAATCGAAGTGAAAAGGGGAAAAAATCCACACACACAAATAATTCACGATAGGGGGAATTTTTTCGAACAAGGGAATTATTTAGGGAACAAAATTGCCGATTGGAATTTGGTGAAAAGTGATCACATTTTGAGGGAATATTTATTCGCGATAGGGGTGATTGTTTGAGTGTGGTGTTGATCAATTAGGTTGTCAATTTAGGGTTTCCTGGAAATGTTTTCGACAGCGTGAGGTTTGTTCTTCGGTTGTTGTCTCAGCATTCACCTGTAGTTGAGTATATACTTCAATTTGTTCACTCGACGGCAAATTTCTTTTATACTTCTCTGTTAAATCATATTAGAGCATCTTCAAACAATGGTAGTAGTTTGTAACGTTTTTTAGTTAAATTGAATTGAATTTATCTTCATGAACACACCGGATGAAACTGTTAAATTTCCTCTGCAATGACATTGAAAAAAATATTTGTCTCTTTTTTTTTTTGCTTCAGTTACCTGCCATACAATCATTCATCCATCCTTCCATCTATGGGTATTATTTACAATCTTTGGTCCCTCTTTTTATGGCAGCTACCTCGTCGTATTTGTCGCCACAGCTGACATCGTTATAATCTCTTTTTGTCTCAATCCAAAAGCAGTGCTCTGCCGATAATGGAGCAATGAAAAGCTGTTGCATTTGTTCCTTTTTTTACCGCTGACTCTTCTTCGCCTTTCCAATCAATTGATTATTATACGAACGAGTAAATGTGAGAATACCTACTCCAAACATAAAATACAAATCCAATTATAAACAATATTTTTTATATACAGGGTTTTCCAACAAGAGGTGTTATTTTGTTATGTCGGTAGTTGTCACTTTTGAAGCTTTTATTCTTTGACATTTGACAAGTAGAAACTACGCCATTACTAAAAATGGAACGATACACGATTCAACAACGCATTGAAATTATTAAAATTCGAAAAATCGAAAATCATCTTGACTGATGAGGCCCATTACCACCTCGGTGGCTACGTAAACAAGCAATATTGTCGCATCTGGGGCTCGGAAAACCCAAGAGTTATTGTTGAGAAGCCTCTCCATCCTCATCGTATGACTGGTTGGCGCGGTTTATGCTCCGGCGGGGTCATTGGACCTTACTTTTTCGAAAATAAGGTTGGATCAACAGTTACGGTGAATGGATTGCGCTATCGAGAGATGATTAATGATTTTTTATGGTCGGAGTTGGATGGTATTGACCTGGACAACGTTTAATTTCAACAAGACGCCGCTACGTGCCACACCAGCAACGAAACCATTGCTCTGTTACGGGAAAAGTTTCCGGACCGTGTTATCTCTCGAAGAGTTGATCACAATTGGCCACCGAGATCTTGTGATTTAACACTTGGCGACTTCGTCCTTTGGGGCCACGTGAAAGATAAGGTCTACGCCAACAGCCCAGCGTCGATTCAAGACCTCAAAGATAGAATTCGTGAGGCTATCGAGGACATAGGGCAGCCACTCTGCAATTTGGTTATGGAAAATTTCGTGAAAAGGATATGGTCCTGTAAGCGTGGCCGTGGTGGCCATTTGGCTGATGTTGTTTTTCATTAATAACGGCATACCTTCCTCTTTATTATGAAATGAACATCCGATCATTTATCTCAAAAAAATGCATTTTTCTTTGAATACCAAAATAACACCTCTTGTTGGAAACCCCTTTATGTACATATATTCGTACGTATGGATATGTGCATTTGTGTAATTATACACATACAGAGTGGTTTGTTTAAAAAATTTGTTTTTATATAGAGGGGCAACACTATCTCTGTTGGGACTCCATGTATTGGCCGTCCGTTTGAATTCCGAACAATCTCATTTTCCGTTGTTGTCTTTTTTTCCAACGACACATGATAATTAAAACACTGTCCAACAAGTCATTGTAGTAATGAGAAGACTGTAAATATCGCACATATAGGTATATTTTTATTTATAATAAATATAACTACCGGAAGGAAAGGCGGTGGATATTGAACCCACCACCCCCAGTTAAATGGGGGCTATAACTAAATCTAAACGGATTTGGTAGTGTTTATTCACGTAATAAGAAACCTCTCTCTGCAGATTTTCGTACAGATTGGATTTAAAATACGGTTTCTACAGCGCTTACATGTCAAATCGGGTGAAACATATATATGGCGGCTATATCTAAATCTGAAAGGATTTTCCCTGAATTTCGTAGTGTTCATTCATGTAATAAGAGAACTCTCTGCCAAATTTCGTAGTGATCTGATATAAAATACAGTTTCTACAGCGCTTACATGTCAAATCGGGGGTAACATATATATGGGGGCTATATCTAAATCTGAACCGATTTTGACCAATTTCAATAGGGATCGTCCTTGGGCCAAAAAGAGCACTGTGCTAATTTTCATCACAATCGGACCATAAATACTCACTTCGATCACAAGAATACATGGACAGACAGACATGGCTAAATCGAATCAAAAAGTGATTTTATGTCGATCGGTATAATAAACTATGGTTCTATTTCCTCTCTTTTTGGGCGTTACAAACAGATGCACAAAGTAATAATACCCTGTACCACAATGTGGTGTAGGGTATAAAAATGTATGGTACACAGAAAAAAGATATATTTTAAAAAAATCCATTTTTTTTAGGAAAAAAGTATAAATATGTATAATTTCAAGTAATCTTTAACTTTTGTACTATTGGGTATATCGAACCAATTTTTTTTTCGTCATACAGGAAATTTTTTTGCCCATCCAGACATGTTGATACGGATGAAATCGGTACATATTGCACTCCGATATTTACAAAGTAATAGCACACGGTAAGGGAAAAAATGAAAAATTCAATTTTTAATTCCAGATATCACGGTACGTATAGTTACCGATAATTCTTAGGTGTACACAATTATTTGTAGACCCCAGTTAGTAGAACACACACAAAGAAATTTTATAAATCGGAAGAGAAAAACGAGTAACACGCGCTTGAACATTTTCTTCACCCGATGTGGCCAACTTTGAGGCTCTCTAGCTCCGCCCCTGTCTGACATAGGGGACCCAAATATAAAACTTAACTTCTCTAACACCTCTTCATCTACCATGCCAAGTTTGGTCGCAATCGGTTGTTTGGTTAAGAAACTGTCAAATTATTTCTCCTTGAATTGAATTCGTACCACTGTTCAGTGTTTTGCATAAACAGAAAATACTTTTTTTGTTTTTGTAAAAAGGTCAAAATTTACCTATAAAGAGGGGAGATAGAGGGTTAAGATCTTCAACAAAAATGATTCTCAAAAAATGCCACTGTATAACCCTGACAATAAGAAATCTCTCAGACATTAACTTATAAAATTGTTTTCATCTGGTATAATGCTCTCTTGGACCAAAAAATGAAAACTTTGACCCACTGTAAAAAACCTCATAACAGCTGGCCGATAAGATAATTCTACAAAAATGATCTACTGGACATTATTATTTAATTTCAATAAGATACATTGAAATGTGTATTCTCTAGAGCATCAAGTAGTTACATCAGAGAGGGGTTTATAAGGGGGTAATTTCAAAACATGGACTGATGTGCTCCATTTTCAATAGCAATCGTCCCTAGTCTAAGAAATGTCTGTACCAATTTTTTTCGTAAAGATCGCTTCCTGCACTATGATCATAAGAAAACATGGACAGACAGAGAGACAGACGTACATGGGTAAATCCACTGAAGGAATGATTCTATGTCGATCTGTATAACAAGCTATGGGTCTGTTTCTCTTTTTTAGGCGTTAGAAACAAATGCACAAAGTCATAATACCCTGTACCATAAAAATGGGCTTATTTACCACGTCCCTTCAGTAGAACCACCTCCACAACAATTTACCTATAACTTTTGTAGCGAGCATCTGAATATCCTCTTATTCTGTATTATGGACTGTTTCTTCATTGATTCCATTCCTCACAAAGTTAGGATATACATTTAGTTGGTTCCACAAGTTGTTTTACTTTTTGCAATAGCACAAACTGAAAGGAAATCCTTTTGAAAAGTGCATTCACCTTTACTGATGACAATATTCTTTAAAACCTCTTCCCCCACCCCTTTTTTCTGTAACATAGTGTAATTATAATAAAAAACTTTTTTCTTTGTGTTCTTCAATATTCACAAGTGTAATCTCTTTGTCTTTCTGTTTCGCTAGTTTCAGGAAATTCAATATTTGTCAACAAACACCACCCCAAAGTGAAACATAGGGTTGAGTGAAGTGATGCGAAGATTTTTGTAAAAGAAAAAGGAAGAAAAGGGGCAGAGCAGCCCAGGCAAAATAGATTGCACCACCGCTCGTGGAAACACTTTGTAAAGAAAATAAAACTACGACAACAACGCCATCATCCTCATCACCGAAAGCAAGACCGCCGAGACCGCTGAAAACGGCGAAGAGGAAAAAATAAACCAAATATAATCGGGTTTGTATTGAAAACAAAGACAGATTGCACTTTGTGTGCATTGATTGCTTCGTTCGTCGTCATCATACAAGTATTCATTGTCTTCCTTTTTTGCGTTTTTCTGTTTGTCTGTTTCTCTTACAGGTCGTCAGAAAAAGGAATCTGGTTTGGGCCTCCCGAGAGAAGCCAGGAAACCGAACAAAGTTTCTTCACACATATATATTATATGGAGAGATTATAGCATTCCATGGTTCCGTGTAGTAGAACGAAGGTAGAGAGCGAATAAAGATCAAACTTCAACTGAGCTGAGTCAATAAAGGAAAGCTGTCTGTGTTCCCTCATCGAAAAGTGGAGACTGGTTCTTATAAATATTTAAGGCAAACATCGATCTGGAAACGTTGGAGAAATTTTTCATCCGGAAGCAGAGATTTTATATCTTTCTATCTGATTGATCTAGATTGAAATTGTTCCCCCCCGATCTATTTGTGGTGAGTCCATCTTGCGGACATTTTTCTTTTATCAAAGCAACACAACAATACTACCCCTGACACATACAAATTGCGTGAGGTTTTAAACCACGAAAATTGGAGTCTTTTGTGCTATCCTACAATACTTTTGTTGTAATTGTCGAAAATCTACACAAATACTGACGGTCTGTCTGGCTGGCTGGACAGTGTCTAGGTACATTCATCTAAACTGAAGTGGCCATCGTAGTTATTGTCATCATCATTGTGACATCGTATAGTGAAAAAGGGGAGAGAAACCATTGCTTCAGTTAGTGGGTGCAGCCCTCATTTGAAACTACATGTTTCTCATTGTCATTCCGGAGAGTGGGACAAATCACTGTAAGCCGGTGGAAGCGACCAACACCAACTTGGAACAATAATTTTCAACTAACTCGTATAAAATTGTACGAGTATTTGCCTAAACTACAGCAAAATATTAAAAAACAAAAACAATTGTAACGTCGTAGAAACCCGGCGATAAGAAGGAACAACCTCAACATCAGATAGTGAGTAATCATAATAATAATATCAACAAAAACAAAATTCATAACCATAATGCTGCAAAGTGGGGGAAAATTCGTTAAAAAAATTAATACCCTCAACTTCAGAGAAACAGGGTTAGGGGGTGTGGCTGTGTTGGTGCCATTAGCCAAATTCTAAAGAAATAACAATTTTTGTATATATATTAGGCTGAATTACAAGTAACCATTAATGACTTTTCATAACTTGTGACGGATTTTCATTATTTTTGACTGATTTCCATAATTTGTGACTGATTTCCACAATATTCGACTGATCGATTATGGGGTCTTCACCCTTTGTGGTCTAATGTTATCCCGAAAAAAGTGGGCGTTATGACCACGTCCACTTCATTATGACATGTCTTTGACTAAGATCCGACATAATACCCAATACATTTGACAGTTCTGCTCGGTTGTAACAGATGAACCTATGTTAATTTTTATTCATTTGATATCGTAATTAATTTGTAGTCGTACATGTTATGAGATTTTACCTCAAAGTATTGCGACAATTCTATACTATCACCCAGCAAAAGTACAAAAGAAATAGCGACTTACAATTTAGCCAACCTTCAGATTATTTTTACATGGGTACGACATTGGAGGAATGTTCTTCCTCTTTACAGGCATACAAAGAGTTAACAAATAACTATTGCGTATATAACTATATGCGTATAAATATCACACATATACGTAGTTATTATTGTCGTTTTAATAAGGGGTTGAATAACACCATACCAATAATGATTTTAATAAGCGTATGTACGAGTATATCTTATATAATTATAAAAGGGTGATCAAAGTATACTTTTTTCAATAGCCTTTTTTTGACAGATCACGTGTGATTTTTTTTAATCAAAAACAAAAAACGCTTTCCAGTCGACCCACGACCTTGAGACCCACGAGCAATATTTTAGCTCTCGTTAAGAGCTATCTTTTTGCCATTGACCGATTCCCGATTCAACGTCTAAATTCAACACTCTCCAACTCGGAGAGTCCTAAACCGATCTCGTTGAAATTTTGTGTCATAACTACTATCCAATAGGACTAAACATGGTGCATCCCGATCAGGAGACATCGGTTTCAAAAGTTCATTCACATGACATGAAATCCCCCATATAACAACTATAACGTCACCTGAAATCCAAAATAACGAAACCCACATGTTCATGATTTTTCAGGAGAGGCAAAAAACAAAAACACCACACTGTGGTACAGGGTCTTATAACATTGTGCATTTGTTTGTAACACCCAAAAGGAGAACAAATTGACCCATCGTTTATTATACCGATCGACTTAGAATCACTTTCTTAGTTGATGTAACTATGTCCGTCTGTCTGTATTCTTGTAATCAAAGTACAGGTCGCAATTATGGTCCGATCTCGATGAAACCTTACACATATTATTTTTTTGGCCCAAGGACGATCCCTATTGAATTTGGTTAAAATCGGTTCAGATTTAGATATAGCCCCCATATATATGTCACCCCGATTTGACATGTTAGCACTGTAAAAACTTTATCTTATATCCGATCAGTATGAAATTCGGCAGAAAGAGGTTTCCTATTATATGAATGAACACTGTTAAATTTTGAAGAAATCGGTTCAGATTTAGATATAGCCCCCATATATATGTAACCCCCGATTTGACGTGTAAGCGCTGTAGAAGCTGTATTTTATATCCGATCAATGCGAAATTCGGCATAAAGAGGTCTTTTTACATGAATGAGTATTCAGGGAAAATCGGTTCAGATTTATATATAACCTCCATACATATGTTGCTCTTGATTTGGTATCAAAGCGCTATAGAAGTTGTACATTACTTCCGATCATTAAAATTTTCCAGAAAGATGTTTCTCAATTTAGGAACGAATATTGCTTAATTTAGCGATTATCGGTTAAGAATTGGATAATATGTTCCTACCCATTTACCAATTATTCCAAATTATTATCGCAATGACCCTTATCGCATTGTTAGGGAGGTGTAGGGTATTATATAGTCGGCCCCGCCCGACTTTCTTCCTTTCCTTACTGGTTTTTTGATTACATCCGCCCGTCTGTTGTAATCGAGCAGTCCGCAATAATAGAGCTAGGTTGATCAAATTTGGTACAAATGCTTCTTATAGTTGCAGGTTGTTTGGGATTGCAAATGGGCCATATGGGTCAATGAAAAAAGTGTAACACGTCGAAGGAGTGACCTAAGACCCCAAGTATGTTCGGAGGAAATCCGTTTTGGGTCATTTTAAGTCGAATGAGCAATGTCCGTCCGTCTGTCTGTCTGTCTGTGTGTCTGCTGGCTGGTGCGCACGATAACTCTCGAAAGGAGTAACCGATTGACCTCAAATTTGGTATGTGGTAATATTTTTTTCTATCTCCGGCTAAGTTCGAAGATGGGCTATATTGGTCCACACCTTCTGGTACCTCCCCCACAAAGGGTTAAAATGTTGTGAAATATTGATTCTTTAATAACTGATATACTACTTATTCGAATCTTTAGAAATTTCACACATAGTATTAGCTTATTAGTCGCTATCAACTCGAGAAAAATGGGCGAAGTCGCCACGTCCCTTTTGGTACCTCCCACACAAATGCACCATTTTGCACCAAAAGTTAACAGCTTATAACATTAATAACAGTGTATAAAAATACTTGAAATTTTGTACAGTATTATGCTTTTATATTGCCTACAGTCCAGGGAAAAATGGGTGTTGTTGCCATGCCCCTTTTGGTACCTCCCACACAAAGGTACCTTTTTGCACCAAAAGTTAACAGCTTATAACATTAAAACCAGTGTATAAAAATACTTGAAATTTTGTACAGTGTAATGTTTTTATAGTGTCTATAGCCCTGTGAAAAATGGGCGTTATTGCCACGCCCCTTTTTGTACCTCCCACACAAAATTCCCAAATCATACCACAATTTAATGTCTCATAACGTTTATACCAGTGCACATAAATGCTGATAAGTCGGCACAGTGCAATGAATGAATTTAAAGTATCTAATGTTCAGCGAAAAAAGGTGTATTATATAAACCCCTTCTGGTAACTCCCACACAAATTGACAGAATAATTCGAGTAATATTCACTATTACATTACTCACAAAGTGAGGGTATACCTTAGTCGGTTTACCCGACTGCAACTTTCTTACTTGTTTTAAGTATCACTCATAAAATTGTCAATTTTTGATACTGAACTCCAAAATGTTGTAGGAATGTGTGGTTTAGCCTAATAGACTGTAATCAATCATAAAATTAATTTTTACTTTTTTTGATGTTACGTGATTTTGGATTTCAGATGACGATAAGCTCTATAATGCCTCTTTTACACCGGTGTGAAGTTTCATTGCAATCGGTTGACTGGTTAAGAAACGCTGTCATACCACATTCAATGGGCTACCTAGACATCGAATATTCTAAGGTGCATTAAACTAACATAAGTGTTTAACATATATGTATTAATTTTTCAGAAGTATTACATGTCCAATATTTGAATATGAATTGTCTCAATTAAAATTCAATATCACTTTGAATTTCTCAATTTAATTTTGTATTTTGTAAATTTATATTTTATCAATTCTAATTTGGATTTAATAAATTGACTTTAAATTTTGATTACTAAATTTCAATTTCGATATATCAATTTAAATATGTATATTAGACCGGGTCACCGGGCCCGCGGAATCGCCCCAATATCGTTTTTTTATCGTATCGAGTCACCAAAAAAAGTTATCAAATGCGAGGCGGAATATGAAAGTTTGCCTCGAGACAATTGCAAAAACATTTTTTCCGAGCCCGCGAAATCGCCCCAATATCGTATTGTTATCGTAACTTTTTTGTTTGTAGCTCGATTGTCACAGAAACTGACATTGTACATCGCGACATCTGTGAGGCAATGTAGTACTCGTCGAGACCAACACATTGATGTATCGATAAAAAAAAACGATTTTGTATTTTCTCAATATATTTCGTATTTAACAATTTCCACTAGAAACGGTGTAGTAGAATCACCACAAGAATACTTCAATATGGGTTCACAACGCAAAAAGGTATATGGTTTTAAACATTGTAACGGGGTTTCCAATAGGGGTGATATGATTTTGAAGTGACGTTTCGGCCATTGTAATATCATGATTTGTCATTTGTTTTTCATTGTATTCAGTAGTGTTTACAATTTCATCATGGAGAGATATACGCAAGAACAACTTTTACTAATTATTCGGTTTTATTATCAAAATAATCGTTCTCCAATTGCAACTTTTCGTGCGCTAAGTCCATTTTTTTAAATCCAAAAAAACACTTCGGCCTACTTCTTTGACACCCATGAGCAATATTTTAGCTCTCGTTAAGAGCAATCTTTTTGCCACTGGCCGATTGTGGCTACGTACCACACAGCAAATGAAACAATTGAATTGTTGCAAGAAAAGTTTGGAGATTCGAGTATTTCAAGAAATTGTGATATTGAATGGCCTCCAAGAAGTTGTGATTTAACACCATTAGACTTTTTCTTGAAGTCTTTCGAAATAAACCAGATTCTCTTCAAGCTTTACTAGTCAATATTGAACGTGCCATTCGACTTGATTTAGTGGAAAAAGTGCTCGAAAATTGGGTTCATCGAATTCGTTCCTGCAGAAGAAGTCGTGGAGGCCATTTGAATGACGTTTTATTTAGAACTTAATTGTATCGATTGTACTTCACATTAAATAAGAAACTTTTGAATTTCCTTAACAATAAGTGTGATTTTTTTTTCATATCACTCTTATTGGAAGACGCATTATATACCATCTGTGGATTTGTCACATTTTTTGTATAGTAGGTCCATATATCAACCATATCAATCTACACTTGTGTGAAGTTTCATTGCATTCTATTGACTGGTTAAGAAACGTAATATTTGTTTCAATTTCGAAATTCCTCTACTGTGCGCTGTCATGTCCCACAAACACCATCACAATCACCATCACCATCCCCGCCACAACCATTACCGATGTGTGACCGTAGAATATAAAGAAATTAAAAAAGCAACAAAATCGGCAACAATTTAAACGTAATAAAATATAATTAAAACAACCAACCCCAAAGCAAAAACAAAAAACTACCAAACAAAAAACAGCTGTTGACGAGGAAGACAAAACGGCTGTGTGCGCGCGTTCTAACGTCCATTTAATTCTGGAGGAGTATCTACCTCCCGACCATCAACCCCACCAAGACCGTCGACGTCGTCTACTTCCCTTGCACCTCCCACAACTGTTGTTATATGCAATTGTTGTGTTAATCTTGCTGAGGGACTGCTTTGGCTTTCCCCACTGATCCCCTGCTCAATCCCGTGGATGACTCCACACA
Source organism: Eudasyphora cyanicolor (assembly GCA_963930755.1). NCBI lineage: Eukaryota > Metazoa > Arthropoda > Insecta > Diptera > Muscidae > Eudasyphora > Eudasyphora cyanicolor. The sequence goes on from OZ005736.1 coordinate 105,717,279, forward strand.
ACATCATACAGAACAACAGCTGCTGTTGTCGTGATCCCCGTGCACAATTGCATTTACCACCATTGCTCTTCCATCGTTTCGGGGAGTACACATACAAAAAGTAATCTGAAAGAAAACAGCCATAACAGGAACACATACAAAAGCGCGGAGAGTCAGTCATATAGCAGTTGGTCCCCGCCAGTTCCCGTTTCCCAACAGCCAACCGACCAACCTCGACGGCAGCAAATCAGTCCGCTATTGTCGTCGTCACCGTCGTCATACTATATGCATGCGTTTCTTCTATATATATTAGTTTCCATATACGAGGTTGGTTGGCTTTTTTAGCTTTCTGCAAAGTGAACGTAAACAAAAATTCGATTTTCGCTCGTTCGCCGCCGCCGTCTGACGCCTTTAGAGGAAGACTGACTGCTGCGAATTCTGTCGTTGTCGTGGCTAGATGTCTGTCTGTCTGGTAGATATCTTTTCTTTGTGCTGTGTGGTGCAGTCCCAAACAGCCAACCAACCAGCCAGCCAGCTTGCTGTGTTTGTGCAACAACATTTCATTCTCGCGTAGCTCTTTGGAACGTTTAGTTGTGGTTTCTCCAGTGGTAGTAGAGCTGATAGCCTGACTGTCTATCTGCCTGCCTGCCCGCCAGACTGTCTAACAAACAGACGGACTGATTGGTTTTTGCTCTAATTATTTTTTCGCGGAAGACTTGTTTCACTTAAAGAAACAACAAAAACAGACATTTGAATTGAAAAACGCAACAAATCGCAGTCAAAGAAACTGAAAAATTTTAAAGAAATAACAACAACAAGAAAAACACCTTTAAGGGAAATAGTAGTTCGAGTGTTCTGCATATAAAGATAATTATCGCGTGTGTTTTGTTGTCTGATTTTTTTTCGAATAAAAAACTTTAAAAATATATATTATAAATTTTGTAAAAAATATCTAAAAGTAAGCGGCACTCTTCGTTTACATTTTCCTTGCATTTTTTTGTTTTAAATTGGAACATTTAAATAATTCCTCTTTTCCTCTGTTATTTTTAGATTGAACTTTTTGAACGAAGCGGGTCGTCGTTTAAACAAAACGAATATAAACGTAACCAATAAACACAAACGCTAACAACAAAGAGGAGGAAGCATTTTGTCCTCAAAAAATAAAATCAAACAAAGAGTAAGTTAAGTTTTGTTAATAAAATAAAACGAGTTCCGAAATATGAATGGAAGTTACATATACATGGAGAATTAATTTGGTCGTACTACAATGTGGTACAAGGCTTCTTCTGTGGCTTTAGGTACAAAAATGATTTTTGCAAAATTTGAAAAAAAAAACAAAGTTAAAGTTGAAATGTGATCTATACCGGAAAAATTAGACCATTTTGGTATATTAACGATTTTGTCGTTATTTCTTAATGCAAAACCACCAATAGCTCTACAGGTTAATTGAAATCTGATCTAAATTTCCCTTGCATATTTCTTTAAAAAAAAAACTATACTCAGTTAGTTCTTATTGAATCAATTTAATTAAGTGTTTGCAAATTTGTTTGATAAATTCCACATTTCTTAAATAAAAAAATAATAATTGCTAGGAAATCACTAACAAATACATCTCCGATATGCACATTTTCATGTCGCGTGGAGTTCAATCTTTATGGCAAGCCTTCTTTTAAACGGGGTAGGGACAGTATCTTTAAGGAGAGCTATGACTACATTTGATAAAAACATTACTGGCACTTCTTTGTGGATATTATATGTGAAATATTTGAATTGATAATTTATATGAGGATTTAAAAATTTAATGTCTTAAAATGAATGTCCAAAAGTCTTACGAAAAAGGAATGGATTAACCAATTCTAAAGAAATTTGTGAAGTTTTTAAAAAAAACATAAAGCATTATTTTAGCATTTTTTTATTTTCTATTTTTTAAGCCGAATAAATAAAAATAAATGCTAATAAAAATTGTACTGTCTTTTAATTAAAACCTTAATGCAGTTTACATACATTGCTCGGATTTCGTATAAAGTTTCACCATTTTAGACCTCGTCATTTCTATACAAATGTATAATTTTTTTTTTTTTTGGGTATATGTATTGTAGACATTTTTGTTGTTATGAGTGGATTGTTTGTTTGGCTTGAGGTCCGTGGTAAATAAAAGACAATACTTTTATTTTGTATTAATATTTCTTTATTTGCCCAATATTTCGGCCAACCTCGTTGGTCATCATCAGGGGGAATGTATCACACAAAAACACGAATTATTACAATGAAACAATGACAATAAAAAAACATTTTTACGATAAGTATTTACATTTAATATTGTTGTAACAAAAAATAGTCCTTCACTGTGTGAGCTTTCGTTAGTTTCTGTCTAATTTTCCGTTTATGTTTTTCTATTGTATGCCGGTATATTTGAGCACAACCGTCAGTGTCTCTCTTAAAATTCAGTCTCTTTTCTGGTGAAACGTCGATGATATGTAGCATCTCTAACGTGTATCTCCTTTCGTAATGTCTCTCTTGCGTTAATATCTCAACGTCGTCAAAGTTAGGTTTGTGTCCGGTTGTGGTACAATGTGCTGCAAGGACAGTTTTTTTGTTCAATCGGTTTGTGAAGAGCTTTCTGATGCGATCCGTGAGATGATAGTCTAGTTTTAAGTTTTGTTTTTGTAGTACCCTCTGGCATATGCCGGACTTGTCACAGAAACTCGATTGTACAGATGTTCCTTCGTGCCTTTGTTTACATTTGCGTGAGTTACGAACGAATAGAAATGACTTTTAAACGTGAAAAAAATAGTTTTCTAGAGTCTTTTTTTTGAACTTTTTTGGTATTTAACGATCGATATTAATTTTCTAAATGTGATAATTACAAAAAAATCTCGAAAATCGGTCTTAAAATACACAAAAAAATTACTCGCTGAAATCAAATTTATATTCGTTCGTCACTGATAGACTATTCATTTTGTAGACAAGATTTGACTTTTCCTCCTGTTTGACTTCAGATTTGGATTGGCTGAATAGTTGATTTACTGTAGTATGCGCTTTTTCTTTGCGCATACATTTTCTGACATTTATGACAAAATGTTCTTTGTCATAAATGTCAGAATGTTTTAACCTTTCAGAGAGTCCAGGGATGTAGGTCATTGATTTATATATTTTCTTTGTTTTTCTTCTTTATCATTTTCTTTCCTTCCTTTGTTTGTAGCTCTTTTCAGAAGATTCTTGATCAGTTTGTCCGGAAAGTCATTCATGCGTAGAATATTTCTAATTTTATATTTATTTTTATTTTGTGATAGTCCTTGTCGCTGATTTGTAAGACTCCATTTATAAAATTATTCGCCGTATTTATTATTGTTCGTCTTGGAAGTTTTTTTTTTTGGTACCAGTCAATTTTAAGCGTAATTCCTTGTCTAATTATCACAGAATCTAAATATGTAAATTTTTATCCATTTCCTTTTCCATGGTAAACTGTATCTGTTTCTTAAAATAGTTAAGGATCTGTAGTTTTGAATCCACATCGTTTTTCTTCACTATAGCCAAAAGGCCATCTACATATCGATACCTCCATTCTAAACTATGCTAAGTGCGAAAAGGTAGTTTTTCAGGAGAGGCGTTCAAAGTTTGATGATTTTTTTAAATTTGTGTGGAATTCCTTTATAATGCAAATCGAATGACCTATACAGTTTTGTGAATAACTTTTGATTGGGTTGACGGATAAATACCAAATTTTGGTTGAACATAATTTGGAATATTAAGAAGTTAAAATTGCAATCTCCCTAAAAACATGTTAAGTCGACTTAGCATGTTTTAGAATGGAGGTATCGATATTTAGTCATTTTTTTTGTTAAGATTCTATTTTATCTGTCGTAAATCCAAAAGTTCTTCCATAATTATGTCAGCGATTACTGGTAAAGCTGGTGACAAAATGGGCATGCCCTTTCTCTGTTCATATATTTTGTAGTCATATTTAAAGTACCTCGTCTCCTTTATGCAAAAAGCCAATAGTTCGATGAATAGTTTTTGTGTATTGTGCAATAATGTCCCATTTCATATCTATTGTAGTTATGGCTAAATTAATAGGTATACTTGGAAATAAGGAGATAACGTCCAATGATATCATTATTTATCTCTGTGTCAATTATTCTGGTCCTGAAATATCTCGCGTCTTTGATGTTGTTTTTAGAGCTTTTCGTCAGATTCTTGAGAAAGTCTAGTAAGTATTTACATAATCCGTATGCTGGAGCGTTTATTGAAGAACATATTGGTCTAAGTGGCATTCCGTCTTTGTGGATTTTAGGCAATCCGTAAATCCTTGCGGCTGTGGCAATTTTGTTCGTCAATCTGTTCTTTTCTTGAGCGTCAATGAGATGTCTGTTATATAGTTTTTCAATTAATATATTATTTAAGAATATTTTTATATCCCTATAATTGGGCTACAGGCGTCAAATAAGAGAAATTATTAATTAGATGAGCAATATTAATTTATATTGTATTGACCCCATCCTATTTTGACTTAATTTATTGTAACGCAATTCTCTGGTTCAAAGACCTAATGTCTTGTCACATGTTTTCCTACGGAATTAGTTCATACGTACATATATAAATGGAAGGTTGTAACATGGAGTAAATCGTGACTAAATTATTTTTTCTAATTATTGGAAAGATAATAAGTATGTGCAATACATTCAATATCGATGAAAAACATTCCCTTTGTTAATGAAATGACTTCACATAACTATGATTCATTAGATGGTTTATTTAAGGGAAGTCGCAATTATTATTTTATCTAAATGAGGGCGAAGAAAAGGCAATATCGTGACAGCACTAGATTGAAAGAAATTATTTATTTTTTACACTACGCATGAATAAAAGTGGATTCTGCTAGCTTCTTACTACTATATTTTCATCTATTTATACACTTCACAAAATTAAGCTAAATTTAAAATTTTGTTTTTATGATTTGTGTCTTTAGTATGTATCTTTACAAACGTTGATTAAGTGACTTAATATCCCAATAAGTATATTGTTGAGAGAAATCCATCCCAGAATATTTTAAGTCCTTTGAGCAATGTCGGTTCATCCGTCTTTATTTCTGGAAGGGTTGCGCACAAAAACTATCGAAATATGTGATTGATTGACTACAAATTGTGGTAATATTTTCTCCTATTTTAGGTTAAGTTCGAAGATGGGCCCTACGAAACAACTCCTTCTGGTTTCTCCCACACAAAGGGCTAACATTTTGTAAAATACTGAATATCTATCTATCTATATACCACTTTTTCGAAAAAGTGGTATATAGAGGAATTATTGTTGTTCTACTTTACGAACTTTTTCTAACCAAAATCGTAAAAAACAGAAAACTATTTATGTTACTGTTTTAACTAAATCATATATTTTTGGATAATTTATTTTTGTAGTGTTTTGCATGATTTTTCTAGGATTTAACATGCAAAAATTAGAAAAATATAATGTTTTATAGCGCGTATAACTCTTTTTTATATTGTTATGGATATTATTGATGTGTTCCATATTGTGAATTTCTTCTTTAATCGCAATGAACAATTCATAGGGTACCTTAAAAAACACAAAATTATCTCTGAAATACATTATACCCGACATCACACTGTGGTATAGGGTATTATCAATTTTTGCATTTGATTGTAACGCCTAAAAAGAGTCGATTTAGCCATGCCCATCGCATTTCAAAGACGAGGGGCGATCCCTATTGAAAGTTGGGCATATCGGTCCATTTTGATATAGCTCCCATTTAAAATATTTCTTCCGATTAGAAAATATTGCAGTTGATCTGACTGAAATTTAAGCATTTTTATACCCTCACTTTAGTGTGACGAGGGTATATCGCCATCAGAAACGAGACGAGGAGAAGAAGAAAAACTAAATAAAATGAAAGATGTTGTTGTTAGAAAAGCGGGGTTTTCGGGATAATATAGGATTTTCTAATAGGCACATAACAATTTCGTATCTTTATGTTAACGCAGCCTCAAACATTTTTAATGATCTTTCAGTGTCAAAACGTTAACGCAGTATGTGGTTAGTCGAAGTCAACATTTTCATCATGGTAAATTTCACGTACGTGCAATGTTTGGAAATCATTAAAAATTACTGTGGTTGCAACTTTAAGAGCGCTTACTCCAATTTTCGGCCGTAATAATCGTCCCACCCGACAGACAGTGCGTGCTATAGTGGATAACTTTGAATCCAAATTTTCACTTTTGGATGTTCCAGCCGTAAGTGTATCCGTTCAAAATGAGCCAAATCAGTCGATTCCACGTCGTTCTCAGGAATTGGGAATCTCTCAAGTAACAGTGTGGCGTATTTTGCGAACAGATCTTGGCCTTCATCCGTATAAGATCAAACTGACTCAAGAACTAAAGCTACTGGATCATTTGAAACCCCGAAACTTCTCCGATTGGGCTCTGGCAAAGTTCATGTTATGTCCTTAATGGAAAACCTATATAATGGAGCATATATAAATTCACACGAACATGATTTATAACTTGTTTGTGAAAATTGCCTTAAATATTAATTTTTAACTATGGAAAAAGGAATAATTTGTTGTTAGACTCTTTTGAATTTCGTTAATAAATTCGCCACTTTAGTCAAGTTGTGTTTTTTGATGCAGAGTATCGAAATCCATCAAAAATATTTTGCTGCGTGCCTAAAAGTGTCACACATCGAAGGAGTGACCCGGGACCCCAAGTATGTTCTGCGAAAATCCATTTTGGGTAATTTTAAGTAATTTGAGCAATGTCGTCCGTCTGTCTACTGTCTGGTGCGCACGATAACTCTCGAAAGGAGTAACCGATTGACTTCAAATTCGGTATGTGGTAATATTTTTTTGTATCTCCGGCTAAGTTCGAAGATGGGCCATATCGGTCCACTCCTCGGGCATTTTTGCCACGACCCTTTTGGTATATCCCACACAAAGGTACCATTTTGCACCAAAAGTTGACAGCTTATAACATTAATACCAGTGTATAAAAATACTTGAAATTGTGTACAATGTAGTGCCTACAGTACAGTGAAAATTTTACGTTGTAGCCACCCTTCTTTTTGTACCTCCCACACAACGGTAACATTTTGCACAAAAAAATAAGAGCTTTCAGCGTGAGTGCCAATGGACGAAAATACAACAACATTTTGCACAGTGTAACGCTTTTGAAGTACCTATAGCCCTGTGAAAAATGGGCGTTATCACCACGCCCCTTTTTGTACCTCCCACACAAAATAGCCAAGTCATAACAAAATTTATATATACAAGTAAGAAAGTTTCAGTCGGGTAAACCGACTAAGGTATACCCTCACTTTGTGAGTAATGTAATATTGAATATTCCACGAATTATTCTGTTAGATTGTATGGTAGGTACCAGAACGGGTTTAACAAATACACCTATTTTTCGCTGAATAGTAGATACTTTAAATACATTGCACTGCGCCGAATTATAAGCGTTTATTTGCACTGGTTTATTAACATTATGAGATATTAAATTTTGGTATGATTTGGACATTTTGTGTGGGAGGTACAAAAAGGGGCGTGGTGATAACGGCCATTTTTTACAGGGCTATAGACACTTCAAAAGCGTTACACTGTGCAAAATGTCGTGGCATTTACGTGCATTGGTACTCATGTTGTGAGCTCTTGACTTTTTGTGCAAAATTGTACCTTTGTGTGGGAGGTACAAAAAGGGGTGTGGCAATAGCGTCCATTTTCCACAGGGCTATAGACACTATAAAAGCATTACACTGTAGAAAATTTCAAGTATTTTTATACACTGGTATTAATGTTATAAGCTGTTAACTTTTGGTGCAAAATGTTACCTTTGTGTGGGAGCTACCAAAAGGGGCGTGAATATAACACGCATTTTTCACTGGACTGTAGGCACTATAAAAGCATTACACTGTACAAAATTTCAAGTATTTTTATACACTGGTATTAATGTTATAAGCTGATAACTTTTGCTGCAAAATATTGCATTTGTGTGGGAGGTACCAAAAGGGGCGTAGCAACTTGGCCCATTTTTCTCGAGTTGATAGCGACTAATAAACTAATGCTATGTGTGGAATTTCAGAAGATTCGAGTAAGTAGTATAGCAGTTATTAAAGATTCAATGTTTTACAACATTTTAACACTTTGTGGGGGAGGTACTAGAAGGAGTGGACCAATATGGCCCATCTTCGAACTTAGCCGGAGATAGAAAAAAATATTACCACGTACCAAATTTGAAGCCAATCGGTTACTCTTTTCGAGAGTTATCGTGCGCACCAGCCAGCAGACACACAGACAGACAGACAGACAGACAGACAGACAGACAGACAGACAGATAGACAGACAGACAGACAGACGGACGGACATTGCTCATTCGTCTTAAAATGACCCAAAACGAATATTCGCCGAACATACTTAGGGTCTTAGATCACTCCTTCGATGTGTTACACTTTTTTTCGTAGCAAATGATATATACCCTCGTCACACTAAAGTGAGGGTATAAAAATATCTCATGACGTTAATATTCCAGTGCACATAAACGCTTATAATTCGACACAGTGCAATGTATTTAAGGTATATAATGTTCAGCAAAAAATAGGTGTATTTGTTAAACCCCTTCTGATACCTATCACACAAATTGACCGCATAATTCGTGTGATGTTCAATATTACATTACTCACAAAGTGAGGGTATACCTTAGTCGGTTTGACCGACTGAAACTTTCTTACTTGTTTTTTTTACTTCTGTAAAAAACGCCCTTTGTCGTTTCTGATGACGATATACACTAGCTGGACCCGGTCCACTTCGTTGCCCCAAATTTCAATTTAGTGAAATAGGAAGATATCAAGTGTTTCGTAAAGGACTCTCGATAACCACAGATAGAAATGTGATAATGAAAGATGTAATGAAAGAACACTAAAGAAGCGGTTATAGCGGCTTGAAATACCTATAAATCTCTATAACTGTCGATGATGTGCTCTTAATGGAACCACCACTATAGCTTCCCAAACATTTGTTAAACTTGCGTGAATTTTTTTTTTTGATAGTGTATTTCGCTGAGCACATCGACAGTTATGTATAGGTTGAGCTGAATTAATTACCCCAGATGGCTTTTGACCTGGTAAATCCAAAAATCAGGGGGCCGTAACAAAATAATGAATCGCTGAAATTTTATTCACTTTTTTCAATTTTTGCACAAATTGCAAATGTTGTCCTTGGCATTTTTAATAGTATAAACGTCTGAAATTCATTTCTATGTTCTTCGGGCGTACTGCTGTGGTGCACTTAACAATCATGGATACTTATTTGACGATTGACGTCTTGTACGCGAAGAACGTGACACTTTTGTCTCAACAATGATCGTCAAGGCACACCCAGTGCGGGGTACAGATATGGGGAAGTGTATATAAAATATAAGGATTTTTACGCTCTCTTCCGGAATCGGAGGGCCGTCATTTTATTTTGATGATTGTGCAAATTATGCCCATTGCTAAAATTATATTTCCACAAAAATAATGTTCGTATGAAAATTTTACCTGGTCGATTTTTGGGTTCGCTATATTTATTCGAATAATGAAGCTACAGCGAATATTTTGTCATAGGCTGAATTCCGCTGAAAATTGCATTTTATAAAAATTTTTTTAAATTTCAATTTGGAACCGCCGGTTTTTGCATGTTTATATTTTTATCTTCGTCTGTTGTAAAAGCCTTTGATGTGCTCGCCAAAAAAATCTTGAAAAAAAAAATTTACTTAAAAATTAACAATTTTGATATTTGCCCATATAGATAGATATGGGCAAAACCAATATACTTTGAGAAGACCTTCCTTCCAGTAGTATGTGTCCCAGTATGTGTCAGTTACGAACGAATAGGAATTTGTTTCCACCGAGTGATGTTTTTCGCGGATTTTCAGACTGTTTTCCCCGAATTTTATGTAATTGTCACATAAAAAATTAATATTAACCGACAAGTGCAAAAAAAGTTCAAGCTATGTTCGCGGAAAACTGTTTTTTCATGTGTGACAATTCATTCCTATTCGTTGGTAACTGACGGATTTTGACATTTCGGCCTGAAGGAATATCTTAGTCGATCATTTTTGGATATGTGTATATATTCCTCCCGATATTGTATCTAGGCTATATAAGCATAAGTCGTATTTTCCATTTTAATACTTCCAACGGAGTTTGTATCTACTCCAATGTAAATGGAGTACAATGGTCCATGGTTTGATATAGCCCTCACATAAAGGTGCCTTCCGATTTGACTTCTTTGCGCTATAGGGAACGCAGTTTTAATCAGATCGTGCTGAAATTTACATTTTCTTAATTTATATTACACTAGCTGAGCCCGGTGCGCTTCGCTGCCCATGTCAAAATTAGCGCTGTAGAAACTGTATTTTATATCCGATCAGTACGAAATTCGGCAGAAAGAGGTTTGTTATTACATGAAAGAATACTGCCAAATTCGGAGAAAATCGGTTCAGATTTAGATATAGCCCCCATATATATGTTACCCCCGATTTGATATGTAAGCGCTGTAGAAACTGTATTTTATATCCGATCAGTACGAAATTCGGCAGAAAGAGGTTTCTTATTACATGAAGGAATACTGCCAAATTCGAAGAAAATCGGTTCAGATTTATATATAGTCCCCATATATATGTTACCCCCGATTTGAAATTCAAGCGCTGTAGAAACTGTATTTTATATCCGATCAGTAAGAAATTCGGCAGAAAGAGGTTTCTTATTACATGAAGGAATACCGCAAAATTCGGAGAAAATCGGTTCAGATTTAGATATAGCCCCCATATATATGTTACCCCCAATTTGACATGTAAGCGCTGTAGAGACTGTGTTTTATATCCGATCAGTAGGAAATTCGACGGAAACCGTTTTCTATTTTACATGAATGAGTATTGAAGGAAAATCGATTCAGATTTATATATAACCTCCATTTATATGTTCCTCCAGATTTGGTTACAAAGCGCTATAGAAGTTGTACTTTACTTCCGATCATTACAAAGTTCTCCAGAAAAATGTTTCTCAATTTAGGAACGAATATTGCTTAATTTACCGATTATCGGTTCAAAATACATTTACCAATTATTCCAAATTATTATCGCAATGACCCTTATCGCATTGTTAGGGAGGTGTAGGGTATTATATAGTCGGCCCCGCCCGACCTTCTTGCCTTTCCTTACTGGTATTAGTAATAAATTCACTGAATGAAAAAATACCGACTTCAGTGGAAAGTCCAGAAAATAGAAATGTATACTTATAAAATTTCCAAATTCTTGTTTCATTGGTCATGCATCACATTATCATATTGCGATTGTATTGGAGTGAGCAGCTGTAATTATCGCATACCGAGCATTTTTGTTCATGTATTTCCTATATAATACTTGCAAGATATATCAAAATATCGGCTTGCCACGCCCACTGGTCCTATTCCGCCCATTTGTAAGCCAATCACATAGACTGCTACCAGATACATATACGCAAAATTTCAACACTCTCGCTAACAAAATGAGCAAGATAATTCAATTTCAAAATTTGGCATTAATATGGGCGGGGCCACGCCCATTGGTCCGATCCCGCCCATTTTCTGACCAATTACGTAGAATGCCACCAGATACATATACACAATATTGCAGCACTCCCGCTAGCAAATTGAGCAAGATACCAAAATTTCAAAATTTGGTCTATGTGGGCTGGTCCACGCCTATTGGTCCGTACCCGCCCATTTTTGGACCAATCACGTAGATCGCCAACGGATATATATACACAAAATTCCAGGTCTCTCGCTAACAAATTGTGCAATATATCGCATTTTTCAAATTTGGCGTATTGGGGCGGGGCCACGCCCTTTGGTCAGATCCCGCTCATTTTTAGACCAATCACGTAGGCTTACACCAGACACATATACACAAAATTACAGCACTCTCGCTAACAAATTGTGCAAGATATCTAAATTTCAAAATTTGGCTTATATGGGTGGGGCCACGCCCATTGGTCCGATCCCGCCCATTTTTTGACCAATTACGTAGAATGCCACCAGATACATATTCGCAACATTGCAGCACTCCCGCTGGCAAATTGTGCAAGATATCAAAATTTCAACATTTCGTCTATGTGGGCGGGGCCACGCCTATTGGGCCGATCCCGCCCATTTTTGGACCAATCACGTAGACTGCCACCATATACATATACACAAAATTCCAGCACTCTCGCTAACAAATTGTGCAAAATATCTCAATTTCAAAATTTGGCTTATATGGGCGGGGCCACGCCCATTGGTCAGATTCCGCCCATTTTTGGAAAATTCACATAATCTGCCACTAAATACGTACACACAAAATTTCAGCACTCTAGCTAAAAAATTTTCTCAATATCAAAATATATGGGCGGGTCCACGCCCACTTGATATATCGAAAATTCAAGTACCCTATTTTCAGCACCCCCTACATATGTACATTCTGTGAAAATTTCAAGATGACCGGTCAAGCCGTTTAGACATATATACGGAACAAACAAACCCACAAACAAATATATATAGATTAAATCGTCTCTGCTGAAAATTGGACACATCGGTCCATGTATTAATACAATCCCCCAATATTAGTCAACTTCTTCTAGTACCTCCCTCACAAAGGGTTAACATTTTGTGAAATACTGATTCTCTAATAGCTTCTGCACTGCCTATTCGAATCCTCTACGCCCCTGTTCAGGAAAATGGTACTTCTTGTATTAATTATGCTTCCAATGGGAAAATTAAATATATATGTTTTTATAGAAAATCTTTATAAGTTCTCTAACCGAAATAACTTATATGTACATGCATATCAAAAAGAATTTTGAATTCAATCCGCTGTCGAAATACAAAACAGGGCCAATAGTAATAGTTAATCTGTCGAATTTGGTACCTCCCACACAAAGGACCGTTTTGTACATAAAGTTAACTGCTTATAACTTTAATACCAGTGTATATAATACATACTTGCAATTTTTGTCATCATTGCAACGCTCCTTTTGGTACGTTCCACAGAAAATGGTAAAATCGTAACAAAATTTGTTTGTTTGTATCGTTTGGCTTAAGGCTTGAGTGAAAAAACTGGTGTTGTTGTTTTATTTTATTTATTTAATTTTCCAATATTTCGATTGAATTCTTCAATCATCTTCAGGGAGATTTAATGGAAAATTCTTAGCAAACAGTCCGTTAGTGACACTTGTCACTTGACAAAAGCACCATAAGCTAAACATTAAGCATTAAGCCAAACGATACAAACAAACAACTAACAAAAAAGGCCAACGATACATACACACAACATCGTAACAAAATTTAATGGCTCATAACGTTAATACAACAAGTGCACATAAACACTTACAATTGGGTACAGTGCAATGTCTTTGAGGTGTCTACTATTCAGCACAAAACAGGAGTTATTGCAAAGTTTCTTCTGGTACACAAATTGACTGATTCTTTCTAACACAACTTCTTCTTAACTTCTACAGATATCTTCTAAATGTGTTCATATTCTAGACTGAACAAAAAGGTTTCCACATTTGTAGCTGCCTCTCAAAGTACCATATTACATTATGTACTTATAAAGTGAAGGTATTTGATTAACTCGACAGAAATTTACGTACATAGTTATTTTAGTTGTTGTTTTCCAAGGAAAATTATTCTTGTGTTCTACTTTACGAACTTTTTCGTAAAGTAGAAATAAATATTTATATAACCATTTATAGTATCAATCTAATATTTTGTCTACTTTTCTTTTTTTTAGCTTTTTTAATCAACACCTCTACAAAAATGGTTAAAACATTTCAAGCTTATTTACCGTCCACAAATCGGACCTATTCATGTGTTCATTGCCGAGCTCATTTGGCCTCACACGATGAGCTTATCTCAAAATCATTTCAGGGTAGTCAAGGACCAGCCTACCTCTTCAATTCCGTGGTCAATGTCGGCTGTGGACAAACTGAAGAGCGGGTACTGCTAACCGGCCTTCATGCCGTAGCCGATATATTCTGTGAGTGCTGCAAAACCCCACTGGGTTGGAAGTATGAACATGCCTATGAATCGAGTCAGAAATACAAAGAGGGCAAATATATAATCGAATTGGCACATATGATTAAGGAAAATGGCTGGGATTGAACAGTGCCCCCCGCACAGTGGACTATCGAATGCCGAAAGCTCTGTAAAATGTAAAAGCAAAAGAGATGCAAAAGAAATTGCTACCGAGACGTGATAAACGGCGTTGCGCTGGTTCGGGGAGAAGTAGTGGCCGGGAGTTTAGTCGATAAACCCATAAACATACAATATCTACAATACAAGATCAACATTTTCTATATCAACAACATCAAAAGCAACCACAAAATCAAGTAGTAAAGCGCTAGGAGAGAAACAAATTTAATAAATAGATTAACCAGTAATACATACACAAAACATAATGCGTAGGCTCCTCACAAGTCTGATCAACTGGAGCGATATAAGCAACAGCAGCGGCAGTAGCAGATTGGATTTTGTATGCGAACAACAATGTATTAATTAAGAAAGAGTTGGTCGAACGAGTTGGAACGAGCAAGAGTTAAACGTGGAGATACTGCAGAAGAATGCGGGGAGCTGTCGGTCTTATAGGAGTACTATTTTTTTATATAGAAAAGGTTTGATTTTAAGTGTGTTTCTACTTTATATAGATGCATAAAATCAATCGATAAAGCAAATGCAAAACAGAAAATTGCAATGCTAGATAATTTTCAAATTAATTAATTACTAAAAAGCCCAAGTAAATAGTAACTTTTTTTAAATGTATCCTATATATAAAAGAAAGAATTAAACAGAATCATTTACCACTGTCATACACTAGAAAAGAAAGAAACAAACATGTCCAATCAACCAGACACATCGACCATCAACCCACCTATTGTAGAAAAACAAATTGTAGACATTCACACACACACACACACTATAAGACTCTCTACATTTTCGATTCCTAAATTGTCTGTTAAGAACAAACTCTCTGCCTCTAAATCTCCCTAAAATGGCATTGACATTGAATGAACACTGTTGTGTCTGCCAAAAGAAAACAAAATTGTGAAATTTCTAATATTCTTTTCATACTTATTTGGATCAACAATAACATCAAGAATTTTTTGATTAAAATATCGAAAATCGCTAAATAAAGCATGAATAAATAAAAGAATGAATTAAATGAGCATTTTAAAGCTAAACCACGAGTATGCTTTTTTGGGGCTTCTAACTAAGGATTTTTGTTTTTTGTCGATTTTTTAAAAGACTTCGGCAAAACGTTACAATTTCAAAACATTTTAACATTTACTACATGTATTGATTAAAAGTAATACTCTTGTCGCTGTCCCCCCCATTTTCTTTTATCTATGAAAAACCGTCACCGTGCATACCACTCACACACATACACATTCGAAAAATTCGAAGTTTCCTTTATAGACTTTTTTCAATACAATTTATTATTAGTTTTAAAATACACTATTAGTTGGTTATTGTTTGCCTTTTTCTTCCAAAATCATTGAATATTGTGAGTTTTGTAAAAAAAAAAGAAAATTTAGATTCCTTAAATATTGTGGGTTTTGTAAACAGAGAAAATCTAAAATTAACGAACTATTTCGAAATTCATGTTTGTGCAAAATATTTGTTTATACCCTCCATCATACTAACGACTAATTTCACTATCTCCGATTATCCTATGGATAGACCTAACCTACAGTTACAGCTGTCGTATGGAGTTTATAAATTTTACCTTTTAGTTAGCTCTAACCAATGATGGTGGAAATGGTGCAAATTTATCAGGATATACATATACTCGGATTTAATTTCTAGTGAGCGAATTGTTAAAACCAATGTCGTTAAGGAATCTCCTAGTTGGAAGGTGTTGAATTTTGACATTTTGCTAAATACACTGTCCAACAGCATTTTTGAAACATAACAGCGACCCTATAATTTTGAAAGGGCATGTTGAGTAGATCATTTTTGTAGAATAAACTTCTGGTCCAGCTGGTCTGAGTTTTTTGACAGTGGGTCAAAATTTTAAATTTTTGCTCGAAGGGAACATTGTACTAAATAAAAAATGCTGTAAATTAATGTCTGAGAGATTATCAAATCGGTCAAAGTTTTCATTTTTTGGTTTGGCCCTTTTTTTCGAAAAAATCAAGAAAGTCCTTTCAAAAAAACATTTAGGGATTACAATATTCTACAAAAATTTTTGCCGGAAAATTTCAGTGGGGGTCGCCAAAGAGGGAAGCTAGAGTGTTAAGATCTTCCACATAAATGATCCTCATAAAATTCCACTGTATAACTTTGACAATGAGAAATCTCTCAGAAATTAACTTACAGCATTTTTGAGATATACAAGTCCCATCCCACTACTACACCACAAATCTTTTAAAGGAAATGGTCTAAGCTTTCCTATGAGTAAACAAAAATAAAAAAGATATGGTTTTAGACCATAGAAAAGTTTTAATTTCGCAAAATATTTTTTAAGAATATTGAAGAAAAAGCTATCGAAAACACTGTAGGCAAAATTGTCTAAATACAATAGATAATACGTTAAATGGATGGGAAAAAGGGCCGTTTGACCAAAATGTCTAAATTCAACACCCGCAACTCGGACAGTCCTTAACCGATCTCTTACTTTGTGTCACTACTGCTATCCAATAGGACTAAACTTGGTACAAGTTTCATTTCGATCAGAAGAAATCCGTTTAAAAAATTCACTCACTTTACATGAAATCCCCATGTTTATCTCCAATTTGGCATCTAAGCGCTGTAGAAGACACATTTTGCAACCGGTGTGTGTCAAATTCGATACATGGAAAAATTTGCACCAATCAGAGATGTCGTGAATTTAAAAAAAATGTTTTAGTTATAACCCCCCAGTTATAGGTATATTCTTCATTCCTATTGTCATATAAGCGCTATAGAAGCTGCATTTTAAATCCGATAACTCGGGAATTTTTCATAATAGAGTTTTTCGATCCAAAGATGAAAACTGCTAAATTTGGATACAAATCAGTTCAGATTTATATATAGCCCCCAAATATATGTATACTTCTTCCGATTTAGCGCTATATCAGATATCTTTTACATTCAATAATTTTTGAATTCCGAGAAGTGCAGTTTCATGATCCTAGGACGGACTTTACCCAATTATAAGAAAATCGGTTCAGATTTAGATATAGCCCTCATATATACTTATACTCGTATCCTGATTTAGAGTCGCAACTCTATAGATTTAGCATTTCTCATTTAGATACATATAACCAGTTAGGAAAGACAGTAATATTGACCTATATAATGACCTACAGCTGCGAAAACAATGCAATGCGAAAATGTGCATTGCGATAAGAATTTGGCAGTGTTCATACATGTAATAAGAAAACTCGCTCTGCCGAATTTCTTACTGATTGGATATGAAACACGGTTTCAACAGAGCTTACATGTCAAATTGGGTGAAACATATATATGGGGGCTATATCTAAATCTGAACGGATTTTCTCCCAATTTGGTAGTGTTCATTAACATAATAAGAAAACTCTCTGCCGTGTTTCGTACAGATCGGATGTAAAATACGGTTTCTACAGCGCTTACATGTCAAATCGGGGTAACATATATGTATATGGGGGCTATATCTAAATCTTGACCGAGTTTCATCACAATCGGACCATAAATACGACCTGCACTTTGATTACAAGAATACGTGGACAGACAGATAGACGGACATGCCTAAATCGACTCAAAAGGTGATTCAGTGTCGATCGGTATAATAAACAATGGGTCTACCTCTTCTCCTTTAAGGCGTTACAAACAAATGCAAAAAGTCATAATACCCTGTACTACAGTGTGGTGTAGGGTATAATTTGGTAGATAACAGCTTCTTCAAAGAAATAGAAATACTGCAAAATTTTAAGAAAATCGGTTGAGATTTATTTAGATGTAGCCCTGTATATATATATGTATATAGATTATATACGGTTTTGCATTTGAGCGCTTATTTTGTTCCCATATATGTGTATACCTATCCCGTTGTTGAATCTAAACGCTATAAAATAAAATATTTATTATCAGATAAAACTTGACGCTATTTCTTCTAATTCTGCTTTGATAGGGTGGTGTAGGGTATCACATTGTTGGCTACACACGACATTATCCCTTCCTAACTGGGTTTTTGATGTATATTTTTGGGTGATTACGGGACGAGCTGGAAATTAAATTTCCTCAAGAAAAATAATTGGCTGGACCCCCAAATTTGTTTCTCAAATTCTTCGCTGAAGTGACTAAACTTTTTAATTTCCCGGCTCACATTGTGGTCAAATATATAAACAAAACAAAAACATGATATTACAGAGAACAAGTTAAAATGGCGGTAAGTTCGGTCATGCCGAATCTTATATGTATGTATACCCTCCACCATGGAACGCATGTGAATTGTTTTGGGTACGAATAAACGAATATTACCAAATTTCAGGCGGTTCGTTGACATTTTTGTATTTTTTGACATTAAGGGGCAAATCTGAAGGGACCTTCGTATGGGGACTATATCAAAACATGGACATATGACGACCCAATAAACCCAAGGTTACCATTAGTGATCTCTGGCGTTTAGAAGTAAATTAGGGGAAATGGTATATATGGGGCTATATCTAAAAATGGACCGATATTGCCGATTTTCAATCCCAAGTTACATGCAGTTGTAAAAAGTATCTGTACCAAGTTTCAGTCATCTATCTCAATTATAGATTGTTGCGTTATTACTCAGACGGAAGGACATAGCTAAATTGTCTTTTAAGACGATTAGTAACCATTCGTCGCCGTCGTAGCAAAATAAGCTATGAGTTTGTTCCTAAATTTTTCAGGAGAGACTGTTTAATTTTCTTATTTCGCGATAATTTTAATATGATATGAATTAGCAATTGGAAGGTATACACACGTCGATTTGATTTGCCCAGAAATTCAAAGAAATCAAATGTGCATTATTTTTAAAATTCCTCTGACAGATGTTTGCAAACACACTGCAATATTCCCTAACCTAACTTAATTATATTAATTGAGTTATGCTTTATTAAACGTTATAATAGCTATGCAGTTTTTTTAGATTTTCCAATAAAAAATATCTTCAGAATTAATGCCTAGAAAGATAAAAATCTTTTATTTTTGCTTTTTCTCATTCAACAAAACTCACAATTGTCCTTTTTCTAACAAAACTTTACCCATGGAAGCAAAAATACATTCATTTATAAAATCACATCATCAAAAACAACGTAGATATTTTAACAATGAACTTAGTAATTTATTAATGATAAAAAATGAAAGAAATTAAATTTAAAAATTAGTTAAAACAAATTTTTAAGACTAGTAAAAACACTTATCATTAATGCAAACAATTATGTTTAAATAGCAAACAATTCTAGCAGCAGTCTGTTAAAACAAAATATGGAGGATTAGAAACGAAAAAAAGAACGAAAGAAATGTGATTTGTTTTGGTAGAAACGAAGAAAAACATGAAAATCTTTATGTGAAATGTTAAAAAGTAAATCAAATGAAAATTGTACTTACAACACCCGAAAAAATTAAAGAATTTTTGGAAATTGCCACAAGGAAATTGAAATTCCCGCACTGCTTGCGAGCAGTAATTATTGGAAAGAAACGATTCGAAATGAATAAAAAAAAATAAGTTAAATTTAAGTTTAAGGTTGAAAATGGAAACCTAAATAAAAAAAATGGAAAATTAAACGAAATGTAAAAAATTAAAATTATTTAATTTTGTTGTGATATTTACAAAAAAAAAATTATTTGCACACACACACACCCTCTGTCTGTCAATAATTGTCGTCGAATATATTATATTCAAATTATTTTGATCTCATAAATATTTTGTATTTTTTAAGAAGCTTTTATTTTGATTTTCTTTAGAATACAATATCAAACCACATACATACATGTACCACAATTTCATAGGAATTAAGTTAACGATTTCATCAAAAAAACAAACAAAATTTGGCATACTTTATTTAAAGACTAAAAATAAAAACACTAACACTGGCTCAGTTTTTAACCTTAAACTTTAATTTAAAAGTATTTTTGCTAAAACAAAACGAAAAAACACGGAAACAACAAGTCTTAAACAGACTGCTGGATTACTAATTATGAATATAAGGTCCAACCAAAACCGAGAACCAACCATCTTTTTAAAAGAAAAGTTTGAAGAAATGAATGTGGTTTGGGAGAAAAAGGAAACGAAACTCTTTGAAAATTAAAAAATCTACTATCAAAAATAATAAAAGAAATTTGTTCTACCAATGGTTTTTGAAGTATTGTGTGTGATCACCCTACACATGAATAGCCTCGAATAAATTCTGCAATAAAAACAGTTTTTTTTCCAATTCTCAATTACAAAATTCATTTCAATGTTTAAAATTTTTTAACGAATTTATTAATTGTTAAAGTATTTTTAATTTTATTAAAGGCGGATAAAATGTTCGATCATAAAAATTAATTTATATATTGATTGATTCAATTAATGTTTAATTGATTCAATCTATTCTTTAATTGAAATTAAACAAATATATTTAATTGACAATGTATTAATGTAATTTTTTGTTTAAATTGTCTGAAATTATGAAATTATTATGGCCAAGATACCTAAATTTTTTGATATGCTTTCATACAGGTACAATGAAAGGGTGACACAATGATTATTAACAAATTTATTCGATCGAGTAAAAAGTTTCCATTTTTCAGACAGTGTTCTATTTTTTCTACAATCTATCCAATAAGAATTTTTATTTCTCAAATTTATAATATAGTGATTGTCTTAATTTTAACAGAAAATTAAATTTGAATTTACATTTTCCAACTTAAATTGAAATTAATGTTTCACCTAATAACATTGGTTGGACCTTAATAAATGAAAAATAAAAACATGTATAAGAAAAGAAATTAAAAGCAAAAAAAGTAAAAATCCTTTAAACAAAGCATTATAACTGCCAAGAACTTTAAAATGTTTAATGTTCTCAAAATGTTAGTTAAAACAAATTAATATGAAAACTAAGCTGAAAAAGAAAATAAACAACATCAAAATAATTCTGAAGTTTTTGTAAAATAACGTGCAATTTTTTCAAGGCAAGTCACAAGCAGCTATTGCAAAATGTTTATATACGTTTAATACACTGGTCTGCAACAAAATGTGTAATAAATTTCTTTACCAATTTTAAATACTAATTTGAAAAATCTCAATAAAGTTGAGTCTGTAAAAATTTATCATGTGAAAATAATTTAAAAACTAAAACAAAACTCAGTCCAAATCGCATACAATTTCACATAAAAATTCGCTCAAAAATAGTTTCAATTTGCCCATCGTTTTTAATTTTGGCGTATTGAAAAATATGCCAACAAAAATGGCGAAAAAGAGTGATATAAAATTTGGATCAAAAAATGAATGACAAATAGTCCAAATAATTATCTTAGTGTGGTCGAAAAATAATAGAATAAAAGAAGACATTCCTTAAAATTTCGTTTAAATGTCAAAATCTGTAAATTACGAACAAATAGGAATGATTTTTCAAAGGCGAAAAGCAGTTTTCCCGAAACACAGTTTGACATTTTTTTCTCATTATCGATTGATATTAATTTTCTTAATGTGACAAGCAAATAATTCGGAAAAATCCGCGGAAAACTCACTTGTTGAAATAAAATTTATATTCGTTCGTCACGGACACTTATTCGTTGAGGGAAGGAATTTCGTCTTACATTCTATTATTATTGGTATGGTAAAAAAAAGAAAAACAGCCCAAATGGCTTTGTTTAAAATTTGCTATAAATTGAAAAATTTTTTTACATCGCGGCCTTCGACTGGGTTAACCTTTTGACGGCCATAAGGATTGAAAAAAATACCAATTTTTTTAATTCTCTGAGCTACAGCTCGAAAAATTAAAAAAATGATACAATGATTTTAATGGAATCAAAAAATTACGTAGGTTTACTTCTGACTAAATAAACATTTAAAGCAAATTGGGACATTTTAGACATATGTTTGATAAAAATTGCAAAACTATTCGCATGGGGCATATATGTCCCAGTGGTCGTCAAAGCGAGTTAGATTTTTGGGTTAAGAGATGTATGCCTATAGACAAGTGCAAAATCTGGAATATAAAGAAAAGCTGTCATGTACTGCCGATCCTCTGAAAATGTTCAAATGAGCTACACTAATAAAAATTTTACATTGAATGCCGGCCTTTGTCCGGGTTTTAGCAGTGTTGCCAGAAATGACGATTTTTAATGGCCAGAAATAGAAAATGACGATTTTTGCCCTGAGATGACGATGGAAAAAACTATATTAGGTTAGGTTGAAGAGAGGAGGCGTTTCAATGTCTCATGTCCATAGACATACACTTAGGCCAGAGGTTCGGTCTGTTGTGCGCTCCTTATTTATGATCATTTTATACCTCACGAGTTGCAGAAAATCGGTACTAGACACGAATTTTCTCAGTATCTTCCAGTCATATCCTCTGAGATGAGTCGAATTTTTCAAATAAAAATAAATTTTTCAATACAATTGGTAGAACTTTGGGTTTCCTATGGCGCAAAAAGGTCAAATTGCATGGAATCTTTGTATGGGGCTATATAAAAATATAATCTGTGAGCTCCACCGTTCCTTCAAATACTTCTGGGTAAAAATTGCCGAATTTTAGTACAATCGGTTGGAATTTTTGTACTAAATCATATTGCGCAGGATTTTTGTTCGGGGGTTATATCAAAGTATGGACCAATGAGGTCCTTAATTCCTGTAAATGGTTCAGTCTAAAATTAAATATAAATTTAGAACAACCGGTTTGTATTTTGGTTTCTAGGATTTCAACTCTAAAACCTTAACCCATTCCAATATGTTGAAGTTTGTGAATTGTATGACGTAAGGGAATATAATTGGTTAGGACACTTCTATAACGACTGCATCGATCCATGTTTCTTTCCATTTGTAATCCCAAACTACGCACATGTATATGAATGAAGTGTTTCTGCAGCATTTGATTAACGTGTAGATATTTACTTGTATTATTTCGGAGTAGTGTAATTTGAACAGAAAAACCATGGCTATAACACATGGCACTAAAGAAACAAAAAAATTAAGTTTAAGATTTTATGCTGACGATTTCGAAAAGTGATTTTGACAATTTTTGAGTCCCCATTTTGACGATTTTGGGTCAAATTCGTCTGACAACACTAGTTTTAGAACTATTTCCTATGGACAATAGGAATACAATGAAATAAGAAACATCACCCACTAATTGCGACCATTTTTTGTGGCTTTTTTTTACATAAAAAACAAAAAATAAAAGGCACAACAAATTATAAAATATCGCTGAAATAAAAAAAAAATAAAAAATATAAGAATTGATATTTACGCTGTATGTCCATGAATTAAAACGTATCCTCTCTTTTCTCCCCTGGGAAATATGAACTACCAGAAAGTCAACTATTTTGTTCTTATATAGCCGATCTTAGAGACTTTATCCTATGGACAGTTTAAAAATCAGGAATACAATGAGACATTGATTTGCTGCATTAAGACATGCCTTAAATTAGAAAATTCGTCCAAAAATAATAGTATACCAATAACACCTAAATTGTGAATAATAATGACACAAATTGTTTGTTTTTGTTTTATTGATTTGAAATATCGCAAATTTTTACATATGATTTGTTTCGTTTTTTTTAAGTTTTTGGCAATCTTTTATTGGGCGAAACTAGGTCCTGGCAATGCTGGTGTTGCCAGATGAAAACTGGAACTTCCATTGGAAAGTATGACATTTTTTAGCATAAATTGTTTTGGTTACAGTGTGTTGAAAATTCACCTCCAAAACATGGTTTTTGAACGCTCGACTTCAGGCGTCGAAACACGTTGACCAAGCAGTTTTGATGTGAGCGAATAAGAATAAGTCATTGAGTGTCAAGTTAGGGCTGTACGGCGGATGACGCATCAATTCGACGTTTTGGCCAATCAAAAAGGCGCTGGTTTGAGCCGATGTGTGAGAGCACGCATTGTCATGGTACACAATGATTCGTCTTCTCTTGTTCGTTTTTTGAATTTCTCCGAAGACTTCAGGCAAAGAAATTGTGGTGTACCACTCAAGCGGAGCAGTAGCCACATGACCAGTTTTGCCGAAGAAACAGGCGTCCATTTGCTTCGAAGTGCTTCTTCCACGAACAACTTTCGTTGGATTTGGCTCGTCTTCGAAGACCCACAAGGTTGATTGCTGTTTTGTTTCGGGCTCATACGCATTGATCCAAGATTCGTCACCTGTGACGATCTTATAAGCGTCTTTCGAAGCACCGCGATCGTATTTTTTCAAAATTTCTTTGCACCAATTGACACGAGCCTTTTTTGAGCGATTGTCAAATTATGAGGGATCCAACGAGAACAAACCTTTTTTACGTTCTCTGGCACAACGGCCGTTTTTGGACGACCTTCAAGACCTTCGTCTTCGAGCGAGCGTCGGCCACGATTGAATTCATTAAAACAGTTGTTCACAGTGCTATAGAATGGAGCTTCATCGCCATACAAAGATTTAAGTTCATCGATGTACTCTTGTCGTGATAATCCACGTCGAAAGTTGTGGAAAATGATCGCACGAAAATGTTCAAGAGTTAACTCCATTTTTTTTTTGCCAAATTGATTTTTTCAAGTCACTGTAAACAACACAAATGATGGTCGTACGTCAAAACGTTCTCAGTACGTTTATGCTAACAAATGTCAAACTTTCCAATGGAAATGTCAGATGGCGCCAGGCAATACTTAGTGTTGCCTAGGCCAGAAATATATATAGCAACCCTCGTATTATTTCGAAGACCTCAGAAGAAATTGTTGATCTTCAATATTTGCTCGCCTGGGACATGTCTCCCTTAAATCAGTTACGTAGAGAAAATTTCGCCTGAATAGCAGTCCTCATTTTGAACTGAAAGAATAGACAAAAAATTTTTGAGTTGACCAGTGTATCTTTTTTAAAAAAAATCCCACAATATTCATGTGAAAGAATCGTAGTAACATGAAATTAAATTCACACATACATATAAAGACATATGAGCTTAACAAGCCACTAACAAACAATTACCACAAAAAATTGTTATCAAAATATAAAAGCAAACTGAAATAAAAAACTGAAAATAAATACACTTTGCAATTGAAATAAGAAATAATAGAGTGAAATTCTAAATTGAATCGAACACACACATACAGACCAGGTCAGACCCCAGACCGTGCGAGTGTAATCGATCCCTTCTCCGAATAAAATTAAATTGCTAATTTGAACAAAACGGATTACAGTTGATTTACACTGTAAACAAACAATTTTATTAAATACAAAGAAACAAAACAATAATACGCACTGCCCTCCGGCATCATCTGCACACATATTGTGTATTGTGCAATAAATGTAAAGTGAAGAGTCGTTAGTTTTTTACAACAACAATTTAATTAAGTAATAATTCAGCAGACATTTTTAATTAAAGCTAAATATTTATTTTACATGTTCTCAGTTGTGTACTACATGCTAAATGAATATCTTAAGATTGAAAAAGAAAAAAATGTCTTAAAACCAGAATAAAAAGTTAAATCTTTTGAAAATTAAATGCTCTGATAAAACTAAGCATTAGAAAAATTAACTCCTATAATCACTAACCTTTGCAAAGGTTTTATGACGGACTTTCTTTTGTAAAAATTATTATTATACCCTCACTTTAGTGATACGAGGGTATATGTATATCATTTGCTACGGCCGAAAGTGTAACACATCGAAGGAGTGGTCTAAGACCTTAAGTATGTTCGGCGGATATTCGTTTTGGGTAATTTTAAGTCGAATGAGAAATGTCCGTCCGCCTGTCTGTCTGCTGGCTGGTGCGCACGATAACTCTCGAAAGGAGTAACCGATTGACTTAAAATTTGGTATGTGGTAATGTTTTTTTTCTATCTCCGGCTATGTTCGAAGATGGGTCATATTGGTCCACTCCTTCTAGTACCTCCTCCACAAAGGGTTAAAATGTTGTGAAATAGTGATTCTCGAATAACTGCTATACTACTTATTCGAATCTTTTGAAATTTTACACGTTGTATTAGTTTATTAGTCGCTATTTGCACCAATAGTTAACTGCCTATAACCTTAATACCAGTGGATAAAAATACTTGAAATTTTGTACAGTGTAATGCTTTTGTAGTGCCTACAGTCCAGTGAAAAATGGGCGTTATTGCCACGCACCTTTTGGTACCTCCCACACAAAGGTATCATTTTGCACAAAAAGTTATAGCTTATAACATTTATACCAGTGTATAAAAATACTTGAACAGTGTAATGCTTTTGTAGTGCCTATAGCCCTGTGAAAAATGGGCGTTATCACCACGCCCCTTTTTGTACCTCCCACACAAAATGGCCAAATAATACCACAATTTAATATCTCATAGCGTTAATATAAAAGTGTACACAAACGCTTATAATTCGGCACAGTACAATATATTTTAAGTATCAACTGTTCAGCGAAAAATAGGTGTATTTGTTAAACCCGTTCTGGTAACCCCCATACAAACTGACAGAATAATTTGTGAAATATTCAATACGAGTATTACATTACTCACAAAGTGAGGGTATACCTTAGTCGGTTTACCCGACTGAAATTTTCTTACTTGTTTTTAGTATTATGTCCTTTCTATCCTAATTCTAAGGATCATAGGACCATTACAAATTCTTTCCACTTATATCTATCTAATGGTAATCTTTTAAGTTGACTCCAACTCTTGTAGTGTAGTAGCTTCCTTCCCTATCTGATGTCGCCATGTGTGAACTGGTCACCCCGGTCTTCTACTTCCGTGCGGATTCCACTCTATGTCCATTTTGGGAATGTAATTATCTGGTTTTCGCAGCTTGTGCCCGATCTATCTCCATTTTCTTCTCAGGATTTCATCTTTGATTGGTATTTGGTTTGTTATTGGCCAGATATGTTGGATATCTTCTCTGGCCAAACAACTGGATTGCACTTAGATCTTTGCTTGCTGCATTCCACGATTCACATCCATAAAGAATCGTGGATTTTCGCAGGAGTTGAAAATTATCATTTTTGTTTTACATATTTTTATAAAAATAGGTAATTGAAATTTCACATTGTATGGAAAGGTTTTTTCTAGTAAGTTTTTCGCTAAGTAGTGCCTCGCCTTTATGGCGATTTCGATTCTGGGAAAAGTGCAGCATTTTTTTTAGCCCTAGCCCCCTACCTGAAGATTTGGCATAAATGTTCTAAGAAAATCACATAAGATTTAGTACATATATATTTATTCATGACATCACACTGTAGTACATTTGTTTCAAAAGTCCAAAAAAGGGAGATAGACCCATAGCTTATTATACCGATCGGCATGGAATCACTTTTTGACCCAATCTAGCCATGTCCGTCTGTCCATATATTATTGTGATCAACGTACAGGTCGCAAATATGAAGCGATAAATCGTCCCTAGTAAAAATAGGGCATATCGGTCCATGCTTTAATATAGCCTCCAAATAAAGGTTCCTTCCGATTTGACTTCTTTGTGCTGTTGACACCACTTTTTCAATTGATCTGGCTGAAATTTAAACATGTATCCTTTATCTGTACTAAATCGTCCTTCATCTGTACTAATAGTAAAATATAATATAGCCTTAACGTACGATTAGACTTCTTGACGCTCTAGAGGTCTCATTTTTTAAACCGTTAATGCTGCAATTGAAGCAATACAGATTATAAATTTTAATAATTTATAATCATGTAGCTCCCATATTAAGGTTCCTTCTGGTTTTATTTACTGACGCAAGAAAACGATTCTTTTAACCGAATAGATTAGGTTAGTTTAGCCGATTAAACATTGGTACATTATATTACATTAAATGGTCTGTATTTAAAATTGGATATATCAGTGCATCTTTTGGTATAGACCTACCCCTTTAAATCGGGTCTATATAAATACTAAGACAGTTCTGTCAATTGTGGACCTTTTTCTTCTGTTTTTCTTACATACAAAGGGATTTTAAAATTCATATGGGCAGTTCTCCAACGTCGAATGCGACTTTCGTACGCATTCAAAGTGAAAAAAACATATGCCAAAACATTATTTAATTTTGACAAAAGACGAAACTTATAGCTCTTGATTAGCATTATAATTGGTGCTAAGTTTGATTTTGCCAATTGTTCGTTTTCAATATAATTACAAAAAAACAAGCCATTCGCACGTGACAAACACAGAAGTCGCTTTCAAAGCAAACCAATCAAACACTGATTTCAGCGAAACCTGAAGGAATATTTTAATGCGACTAATTTTAAAATGTCATGTCAGATTCATGTGTCTTAATAATGTTTTTTATTTTATTCAAAAATATTAAGTAGTTTATTTTTTATTTAATTTTAATCACATTCACACGCGACTTTTATTTGTTTATATGTTTATTTTTTTACTTTTTATGCAACTAGACATCCAAAGGTTATATAAACCCCACATAAAGGGATCTATTCCAAAAGATGCACCGAAATGTCCCTTATTATTTCGGCCATAACTATTACAAATATTGTGTCTCCAAAAATGCAATTACTGTTTTGGGTTTTTTTTTAAATAAATATAATTTTTATTAACTTTTTAGTCAAAAATAAAATCCATGGGTTAATATTACAAATTCAGACCCATACTTAGAATTTCAAATGGAATATTTTGATATTAAAATGGTAGTATTCGAGTTTCAGTTGACTCATTTTAAATTTCAATTCATATACTTTGAATTTAAACTGAAATATATTGAATTTTAGTAGAATTTGTTAATTTCGCTTGATTTCTTTTAATATAAAATTGAATTTTTGAAGTGCAATTGAATATTGAATAGAACTTTTTGTTTTCAAATGGAATATTTTGTCTTTTAACTGGAAATAAATTTTTAACTGGAAATTATATTTTAAATTCAAATAAAATTTTTATACTTTATACTTTAATTAATCTTGAATTTTTAAATCACTTTACAACTGAATGAAATAATTTAAATTTAATAAAATTCATATTTGTTAATGTGTTAAGATCGATAACGATTTATTCGTAAAAAGGTTTCTTTTCTTATTAGTTTCGAATTTATCGAATTATTTATGTCGCCAAAAATAGGTCCTTAACGAATCTTTTAATATTTGTTAAGAATTTATTTTAAAAAATCTAAATTGAAGGCTTTATAACTTGACCTAGGCAAACATTTAAAAATACAGATAGCTACAAATAATGGAAAACGTACAAAAGTTTGGTACAATAAGATTTACTAAAAATGCTATGTATAACTGAAAGAAATATTAAAGAAGTTAGCATTGATTTGTCGCCAAAGACCGTACATAAGTTTTAAAAAGATATTTTCCTAAGTATATGTAGAATAACATGACCTTATTTTAATATTTTGTTGTCTTTGATGCCAAATCAATGCAACTGTCTTTAATAAAAGAACCATTATTTTCAGAACCATTTCTTTAGATTTTCTTCGAAAATAGCTAAATTTGTTTTTAAAATAAAGTACTAAACCGAAAATATTCTAATATTCTAATGTTTTATGTTTTTTTATGATTTAATTGCTTTAAAAAATGCTAACGTGATGCCAGTTTTTGCCATGACATATTCGAATCTCCAGAAGTAGTAAGCCGATTATAATTTTAATACTTTAGCGAATAAAGACAGGCAAATAGTTGTCGAGATATATACAAATCTGAGAAAGTAAATTTTTTTTATATTTCTTTTATTATTCGTATGAGTCGGCAAATTAAGTTATAAAGTATAAATTTATATACCCCAGACCACACTGGTCCAGGGTATTACGAGTTTGTGCATTTGTTTATAACACCCAAAAGGAGAAGAGACAGACTTGTAATCACTTCCTGAGTCGATTTGACCATGTCATTCCGTCTGTATCCTTGTTATTAAAATGCAGGTCGTAATTATGCTTTCATTGTGATGAAATTTAGTACAGCGCACTTTTTTAGTCCAGGGACTATCCCTATTGGTAAAAATCGGTTCAGATTTATATATAGCGCCCATACATATTTTCCTCCGTTTTGATTTTAAGGGCTATAGAAGCTGTATTTTACTTAAGACAAGGGAAAAACTAGAAGTTGTTTGACACCATATCGTGGTAAAAATTGACAGACACAAGTCTCTTCACTCATTAACAAAGACTACACGCTGAAAAAATCGCATCTGTAGTATACAGGGTGGCTGATATGTAATGCAACAAAGTAAAGCGCTATATTTTTTAAATTTTATTGTTCAAAAGCAAAAAATGTCGGAAATAACATACAATTTTAGAAACAGTTTAGATTTGTTCGAATTGGCCACCTTTAGCACGAATTATGACGAAAGTGGCTCTGCGGTATTTTGGCCCATTCCCGGCGAAGCGCCGTCTTGAGATGATCGATACTTTGGTATTTTTTAGTGCGAACCTTACTCTCTCAAATGCCCCAGGCGCAAAAGTCCAACGGATTGAGATCCGGAGATCTTGGTGGCCATTGTGCGGTAGAAATGAAGCGAGGAACCTCCTTTTTAAGCCATTCTTGGTTGACGCGTGCTGCGTGCGATGGTGCTGAGTCCTGTTGGAATGTCCATGGTCTGCGGCCGAAATGTTTGTTTGCCCAGGGCTTCAATACTGTCTTTAGGACATTTTCCCGATAATATTCGGCATTTATTTTGACCCCATGGTCGATGAATACGAGCGGGGAGCGACGGCGCTTGAGTTCTGGTGGCCAATCGAAGGTGTAAATTTTCAGCTGACCTCTTTGGCAAGTAAACCCGATCATTTTGTTTGTTCACAAACTGCTCAATTTGGAATGGCTTCTCATCGGAGAAAACCAAATTCGGTAACTGGCGCCACTTTCGTGCAAGCGAAGCAACTCCTTGGCACTTTTTGGAACTTCAATGGCTTTAGTCCAAGCTCATTTTTTAATATGTGTTGTATCCGTTCTCGCGATATGTTCAGCTCACGAGCAATTTTTCTATCACTGCGGCGTGGATTTCCATCAAATCTGGCCTTCACTTTTCGGATCATTTCTGGTGTTGTTACCGTGTTTTTTTCGTCCACTTTTTGGACGCGATGCAACACTGCCAGTATCACGGTAACGAGCAATGGTACGAGAATCAAAAGATTTATTTGTTTTTCCACCCAAATATAAAGCAATCACGCTTGTAATTCCATCACGAATAACTTTTTTTCTGAATCTGAAGATCAAAATGCTTTTGTAAGCTTGTAAACAATAAAATGAACTGTCACTGAAATAAATCAGTCAGCTATCAGACTAGCGGTTTAGAAATGATAGCAACCTGAAGTTGGTTGCAATACATATCAGCCACCCTGTATTGTCCCAAACATATAATATCTGGTACACACAAAAATTATATACAATTTGGGAAGATGTTGTTCTGTTGTTCCGAAACAAATATTTATTTGCATTTAAGTATTCAGAAAGTACCTAAACTGTGTTTGTCAGTAAAAGTAAATTTTTAGAAACTTTTAATGTTTGTAAAAATAGTAAATAATAATAATTGAAATCAAAGTAAATTAATTGAGGATTGACAACTATTGATGGCTTTGAATACTCAGAAATTTGAAATGATTGAATTAAGGTACAATTTAAAGCAAGGAAAAATTAATATTAAAATCGAAAAAGTCAGAAAAAGTTTTCAAATTCTTTTTGAAATAAAATATATTTGGAGAAATTCTTAAACAATAATTTTATTTGTATTTAAACACATATATTATTTGAGAACTTTAGTTTGCAAATATATTTTGTTGTAATATATTTATTGATTTTCAAATAATATTGATTTGCTTGCAAGTATATCGTCATCAGAAACGAAAAAGGGTTATCATCATATTTGAAAATTTTACAGGAGAAGCAAAAAACTAAATAAAATGTTGTCGTTAGAAAAACGGGATTTTCAGGATAATTACTGAACATAATGACGCATATACATATATATTCACACAAACATGATTTATAAATGGTTTGAGAAAATTGCGTGAAATTGGAATTTTTAACTATGAGACAAGAAATAATTTGTTGTTGGACCCTTTTGAATTTCGTTAATAAATTCGCCATTTTTAATGGAAGGTCGCTAAAAATTTGTCAGGATGTGTATTTTGATGCAGTGTACCGAAATCCATCAAAAAGTGAATTTAATTTTTTCTTGTTGTTACGCCCTTTTTTTTGATGACGTTATACTATTTAAAAATGTTTGTTCCAAATCATTTTTTTCTATTCACCCTCGCTCACATATCGAAAAAGGCGATTTTGCCCCTTGTACTAAATCCAGTGGAAATCGGTTCAGATTTGGATACAACCCCCATATATAGATTTAAATATACAAATCATTTCGGTTATGCATGTAAGGATTGGCGAGGCAAAATTTTCCAAACGATTTCTGTGCAATTTAAAAAAAAGTGATTTCTTGTTTCATTGGCTGATAGTACGAGGTTCAAGGAATTCGTTTCAAATTTAGATCAAGTATATGCGTGCTTATTCTGCTCTGTCAAGATCGTGTAGGTTATTATATACATAGATATAAGCTGGTTTATTTGAGAAAACATATTTTACTAGCTTTTGTTGTAATGTTGTGCGCGGGACATTTATTTTTTTATTTACGAATGACTGCTGAAAATGATTTAATCCTAATGACTGATTCTCCTTTTACTTGTTTTTAAGTAGACCCTTGAGATTTTATTTTCAACAAAAAATTAACTTGAAATAAAAATATAATCAGCAACAATGTTTTCCAGAAAACAACAATTGCTCAATTTTTTATTTTCAAACATATGACATGCACTCAGTTTACAAAACAAAAAATTCCCGAAAAAAAATTGCTTATTTTTGATAAGAAAAATTAATGACCGTCTTTACCAGAAACGTCAAGCCTTTTGAAATACGTAGACAAAACAAAAAAATTGCACGTTTCTAACAAATCTTAGAATTGCCCATACAATAGCAAAGCTAGAAATAAAATAAAACAAAAAATGCTACTTATAAGATAAAAAAATAAATAAATTACCCCTCAGTTCTATGAAGTCTTTAAATTTTGAAGAAAAATAATTACACGCCCTCGCTCACATATGCAAAACTGTCCACTGTCCACAATTCCCCTCTACATTTCAATACAAATTCAAAACATTCCTTCCATAGAAATCAAATTAAATTTCCATGAACAAAAATCTGATTAGTTTTTTTTCTAAATCTCAACACAAAGAGAGGAAAAACAATTCAAATTTAAAGAGTTTATTATTATTTTCAACGTTTTCCTCAAAGGGGAAAATTGTGAAAATAATATTAAAAATAAAATATATAAAACGCTATTCGTACATAAGTGGCATTCTTTGCATATAAATACAGATTCTTCTTTAAAAACATTAACAACCACAAAAAAATCCTATAGTTTTTTTTCTCATTTTAATTTAAGGCAAGGATGATAACTCTATATATACAAGTATATACATATATACATAGTTACAAAATATTCATATGTATATCTATTGAATGAATGTACTCTATAGCAAAACATATATCTCTATATTTAAATTTAATAAGAGAAGAGATATGCAGAAACCTAAAAATCATATTTACCAAAAATTACCGAAAAAATCGTCTATTTTCTTTACGCTGATATGAATCATCTTAAATTTTATCATAATGAATACAAAAAATGCAATGCAGTAAAAACAGAAACATAAGAAATAACTACATATATTTAAGCAATAAAAACGAAACAAAGTGCAACCTGCAACCAATCAATCAACCCACTTCATTCATACTTTACAAAAAAAAGCGTCAAATCCAATTAAAACAATAAAACATGGGAAAACAAATCTCCATGAGATCGTCTAAAACAATACAAAGTAGTCATGAAAAATACCATATACATACATTAAATTATCTATACATATACACATTAATTTGTATACATATATAAAAATTGGGATACATACATACAGACATTGTGTTAATTTTATTTTAGATTTTACATAATTATATTTTAATGATAGAGCGACATCTACATTTCGAAAACCCTACGAAATATTTAAGACCATTATACAACATAGAACGTACATACATACATGCATAGACACTTACATACACATATACATGTGCATATTTTTATGTCATAGATCATTTTAAAGAGACTCATCATCATATTCAAACATATTTGGAAATTAAAACAACTGTATTGAGATAAGAGCAAAGTGATATAAATTATAAATTAAAATGAAAAATAAATTTAACTATTTAAAGCAAAAAATATTTAATAATCGCCGGTGTTTCATTTCCTTTAATTTTAGGGCAATAATATGAAGTTATAACGTGTTGTAACTTAAGTAATATGGGTTTTATTAAGATAGTTTGTGTTCATTACAGTTCAAAGAACAGAATAATAAATAAAGTAAAACAGATAGTGATTTCAGTAAAAGAATACCAAATACTCCAATACGGTTACTGTGTACTTCATTTCAAATATAACATTTGTCCCCTCCTTCAGGAAACTCTATGGTGAGAAGAGACTTCTTGGTTTTGGAATTCTCGACGATCGGCGAAGGTCTCTATGAGGGTCAGGTCTTTCAACACTTCCTTGGCTCAAGCTTCCACCAGGCTGTTGGGTTGGTGTCACAAATTCGTCTTCAGACCCAAATCCTAGAAGCGGACTAGTGGCGCCCGCGCTCTGCAATTCTGTGCGTCTTCATTATCATTCATGCCTTCCCTCTCTTGACAATGTTCAGGATCATTGTGCATCTGAGAATAATTCGTCTCTCCTTCCTCTAAGACATTCCTGGGGCTGATGTTCCGATGCGAAGCTACGTTTCTAACATCTTTTCCACCTGTCCGTCGAATTTGTTCAATATGTCTCTAAACATATTTGTTTCGGTATTGAATCCCATAGTGGATATGACCTAAACGAGTCTTGATGCTGCCTCTTAGCCATTTACTTCCACCTTGGTGGCTCGACAAGAAATACACGTCATCGCCGACATTAAATTGCCTGCATGGCCTACTCTCGCCTCCCCCATATTGTTTGGCCTTCATTTCTTCGGATATATTCTCGGGTCTCACCAAGTCTAATCTCGTTCGCTGTTGGCGTCCAAGGAAAAGTTGCGCTGGCGATACTCCAGTAGTGGAGCCTCAAGTTGTGTGTCTTGTCGTGCACATTGCCTTTAATGCGTTCTTCACTGTCTGAACGCTACGCTCCGCCTGTCCGTTCGTTGCTGGATGGTACGCCGCAGAGTACTTGTGATATGTCGCACCCACAGACGTAAGAAAATTGTTAAACTCCTCGGAGGAGAAGTTAGTCCCATTATCGGTAACAATCATGGCAGGCACACCATAATCAAAGTACGCAATCCAGTCAAGGCCACACAGTGTATCAAGCTCCATTTCCAATGATTTGCCATCAACATTGACCCTTATCAACTTCCGGTACTGTATACTGTTGTATTTCAATTTGTTAACTAATCGAAATGCATCGACAGACTCATCTTCATCCTCGTCGGTCTTCACCTGA
Source organism: Eudasyphora cyanicolor (assembly GCA_963930755.1). Classification (NCBI taxonomy): domain Eukaryota; kingdom Metazoa; phylum Arthropoda; class Insecta; order Diptera; family Muscidae; genus Eudasyphora; species Eudasyphora cyanicolor. The sequence continues at coordinate 105,752,859 of OZ005736.1, forward strand.
CCCATTCTGGTCGAGCATACTTTCGCAATGTGACCGATCTTGCCACAAGCGAAACACTTCGAACTCCTGAATCTACAATCTCGTCGTAAATGGCTCCCGGCTTCTTTGCAATCAATTCATCGCAAATGTTACTCGCCTCCAATCGGAACTTGGGCCCCCTATCCCTGTAGCTCCGCCCCTGGGCCCTAAAGTTGACCACCTCGGGTATACAAAATTTTCATCGGCTTCTAACTTTTGAATGGAGTGTCCGGTTTTAGTGGCGTTTTTCTGTGGATACTCCTAGACCAGACCTACAATAAACATTTTATAGGTTGAAGATATCTTGAATAGTTTCCGAGGTATGTGGATTTTAAATTTGATTTTTTCATTTTTTCGCCGTCTTTGCCTTGGAATTTAGCCAATATCTCAGTCAAAAGTTTCCGATTTGTTCGCGTGTTTTTTTGTGGATTGCCAATAAAATTTACAATATCATGAAAAAAAGAATTGATAAGATATGTGAAGAAATAAGAAAGTTATGGCCCTATAAAGTCAAATTTTTGAAAAAATGTCATTTTTGGAGATTTTTTGGCGAAAAAAGTCCAATTCGTATTTAGGTCTTGTAGAAAAAGTTTGTTACACAAAGTATATCAAATGTACCTATACTCATTTTAAAGGAGACGTTTCACAGAATCTGCTAGAGCAAATCCGAAGCGAAAATTTTAATTTCGCTTCTCCGATTTGGACCTTTTTTAAACATAAATTTCAAAAGTTTGATCAATTTTCTCCAATCGCAAAGCTAAATTGTTAATTTTTTCTTTTTATTTATTTGTATTAGGGTATAACAAAATCGACTGCAAAAGGAATCCCGAGCGCGGCATTTCATATCGAAGATGTAGGACTTACAGTAAAAATCCCATTTTTGGGGATTTTTGATGTATTTTTTCGGAATTGAGGGATCTTCCATTAGAAATTTCCACATGTTGCGTTTGATTATTATCGAATATCAAAATAAAGAACGTAAAAAAAATCATCGAAATATATACATTTTTAAGAATTTTATGCCGTATTTACGTTTCTGTCTATATGCAATTTTTTTTTAATTTTTCCGTCAATATGTCAGTCAATATGCACTGATTTCTTGTAGATCACATGTTTTTATCAAACAATAATAACATTTAGTAAGATTTACCGTTCAGAAAACATTGTTTTGTGGCACTATTTCTAGGAAACCCTTAATCATTGACAGGTATAACCAGTAAGGAAAGGCAGAAAGTCGGGCGGGGCCGACTATATAAACCCTACACCTCCCTAACAAAGCGATAAGGGTCATTGCGATAATAATTTGTAATAATTGGTAAATGGGTAGGAACATATTATCTAATTCTGAAACGATAATCGCTAAATTAAGCAATATTCGTTCCTAAATTGAGACATTTTTCTGGAAAATTTTAATTATCGGAAGTAAAGTACAACTTCTATAGCGCTTTGAAACCAAATCAGGAAGAACATATATATGGAGTTTATATATAAATCTGAACCGATTTTCCCTGAATACTCATTCATGTAAAAAGACCTCTTTCCGTCGAATTTCGTACTGATCGGATATAAAATACAGTCTCCACAGCGCTTACATGTCAAATTGGGGGTAACATATATATGGGGGCTATATCTAAATCTGAACCGATTTTCTCCGAATTTGGCAGTATTCCTTCGAGTAATAAGAAACCTTTTTCTGCCGAATTTCGCACCGATCGGATATAAAATACAGTTTCTACAGCGCTTACATGTCAAATCGGGGTAACATATATATGGGGGCTATATCTAATTCTGAGCCGATTTTCTCCGAATTTGGCAGTATTACTTCATGTAGAAAGAAACCTCTTTTTGCCAATTTCGCACTGATCGGATATAAAATAAAATTTTTACATCGTTTACATGTCAAATCGGGGGTAACGTATATATGGGGGATATATCTAAATCTGAATCGATTTCTTCCAAATTTAAAAGTGTTCATTCATATAAAAGGAAACCTCTTTCTGCCGAATTTCATACTGATCGGACATAAAATACAGTTTTTACAGCGCTTACGTATAAAATCGGGGGTAACATATACGAGGGTATATGGGGGCTATATCTAAATCTGAACCGATTTTCTCCGAATTTTACAATGTGCATTCATATAATATGAAACCTCTTTCTGCCGAATTTCATACTGATCGGATATAAAATAAAGTTTTTACAGCTCTTACATGTCAAATCGGGGCTAACATATACATATATGGGGGCTATATGTAAATCTGAACCGATTTTAACCAAATTCAATAGGTATCGTCCTTGGGCAAAAAAAAATATGTGTAAAGTTTCGTCGAGATCGGACCATAATTGCGACCTGTACTTTGATTACAAGAATACATGCACAGACAGACAGACGGACATAGCTAAATCAACTCAGAAAATGATTCTGAGTCGATCGGTATAATAAACGATGGGTCTATTTCAGCTCCTGTTGGGTGTTACAAACAAATGCACAAAGTTATAATACCCTGTACCACAGTGTGGTGTAGGGTATAATTAAAAAAAATATTTTGCATATAGACAGAAACGCAAATACGGCATACAATTCTTAAAAATGTATATATTTCGATGAATTTTTTTAAAGTTCTTTATTTGGATATTAGAAATAATAACACTGTGCTTGAAATGGACACTTTAAAAATGTAACAGAAAGGAGACCCTATGGATATACCTATTTCGACCTTGCTGAATCCAATGGAGCTAGCCGTTTTATTAGGTTAGCTCTTGTTTTCGCGATATTCGACCACAGAGTTTGTTGGAAAGTCAGTGAGGTGACTTATCTCTTTGGTGATTTTGAAGTGGAATTCTTCTGAAAACGCGCTTCAGTCCAAAGAACGAAATAAAGGGAACCCTTCGAGAATTATTTCTCTCAAAATAGTCAACTACGCTTCTCATCCCTTTACCCCCGAAAAAGTGCAATCAAATCTTACCATACGTCACACGTCATACAAATCGTCGACATTTTTAGTTTGTGTCTATGAGAAAAATTACTATACCTTTCAAAATTTTTATGAGAAAATAAGAAAATAACAGTTTTCACAATTTAGCAGATTTTCTTGGTTACCTTTGAAATTTCCATTAACACAAACCAAAAAATAATTTACAAATATTTAAGTCAAACAATTTTATTTCAAATATTTTCTACTATGGCAGAAAAATACACAAATTATGTGATAACTCGAAATCTGTTTAATTCTCATAGAAAAGTTGAGAAAGGACTTATAGTATTTCTTCGCGAGGAATATTTTTCTCAACGATGCCTACTAAAAATGTCGACGATATGTATGATTTTTAACAAATGATAAGATTTCATTGCACTTTTTCAGGGCTACGGGGGTGAGAAGCTTGGACGACTGTTTTGAGATAAATAATTGTCCAAATGTTCCCTTTATTTCGCTCTTTGGACGGAGGCGTATATTCCAAAGTCTTCCACTTCAAAATAACCAAAGAGATAAGTCACCTCTCTGATTTCCCAACAAACTTTGTGGTCGAATATCGCGAAAACAAGAGCTAACATAGAAAAACGGCTAATGCCACTGGATTCAGCATGGCCGAAATAGGTCTATACATAGGGTCTCCTTTCTGTTACATTTTTGGACTAGCACAGTGTAATCAAACGCAACATGTGAAAATTTCTAATGGAAAATACCTCAATTCCCAAAAAATACATCAAAAATCCCCAAAAATGGTATTTTTTTACTTTTAGTCCTATATCTTCGTCTTTAGTCCTATCGACCCTTTGCAGTCGATTTTGTTACACCCTAATACAAATAAGTAAAAAGAAAAATTTAACAATTTAGCTTTGCGATTGGAGAAAATCGATCAAACTTTTGAAATTTATGTTAAAAAAAGGTCCGAAGCGGAGAAGGGTGGCAACCACACCAATTAAAATTTTGGCTTCGGATTTTCTTTAACATATTCTGTGAAACGTCTCCTTTAAAATGAGTATAAACTTGATATACTTTGTGTAACAACCTTTTTCTACAAGACTTATATACGAATTGGACTTTTTTCGCCAAAAAATCACCAAAAATGAAATTTTTTCAAAAATTTGACATTATAGGGCCATGACTTTTTTATTTCTTCACACATCTTATCGATTCTTTTTTTCATGATATTGTAAATTTTATTGGAAATCTATAAAAAAAACACGCTGACAACATCGGTAAACTTTTGACTGAGATATTGGCTAAATTCCAAGGCAAAGTCGGCGAATAAATGAAAAATTCAAATTTAAAATCCACATAACTCGGAAACTATTCAAGATATCTTCAACCTATAAAATGGTTTTGTTGTAGGTATCCTCAGAAAAAAACGCCACTAAAACCGGACACTCCATTCAAAAGTTAGAAGCCGATGAACATTTTGTATACCCGAGGTGGTCAACTTTAGGGCCCTGTAGCTCCGCCCCTGTATGAGATAGGGGGCCCAAGTTCCGAACTTAAACTCTCTAACACCTCTTGTTTTCATCGCCATACGATAAGTGGTTTTGAAATGGCAGAATTATGTCCATTGTTTTTCCAATTTAGCCCACTGTGCGCTGTCGGGTTCACCAACATTTTCAAGGCTGTGTTCAATTGTGTCCACATATGCATGCGAGCATAAAAAGCATTTTCATCTTCTGCCACATTAGAAATATTTTGATTTTTTCAAAAAAAAAATTGTTCTTCAGAAAAAAATGTGTTCCATTTTTTAAAGCAAGCATCCTAAGGCAAAATTTGCCTATTTGAAAAATCTATGGACAAATTTAGAAATTATCAGGCATGTCACAGAGTGCAAAATCGTACATGAATTTACGTTTTTGAAATCGAAAACGTTTTTAGATTCTACAGAAAACATAAGCGAAAAAAAAATTTCGGTTTAAAACGTTCACAAAATCTGAAGTGAAATTTATGTTTTTAGTAATTTAAACTCCAGAAAAGTTGAAAAATCTATTAAGGATTAAGTATGAATAATACTTGTATTAATTTCAATCAAAAAATAAACTTTTCGTACGCAAATTTTAATACTTTTGGTCTTCGAAGTGCTATACACTCTAAAGCAACCATAAAACAAACAAAAAATAAGAGAAAATGCAACCCTGAAACTAAAAAAAAGAAACAAAAATCAAAAAATATATCGACCAATGAAATGTAAGTTTTTATTTTAATGTTAAATTTAATTAATAATAATAATTGTTATATATTTAAAGGGGCAAACACAGAAACAGTAATCAAGCCAAGATTTTGGTCAATTTTATGGAATGCCTCCAAGACATGGCCAGGGCGTATGTTAAGGGAGACAAGGTGGTTGTGGAGTCTTTGTGGAAATAATTGTCAAACCAATTAAATTGTGCCGGACCACCAACAAAAAGTCTTTGTGAATGGAAAAAAACTGGGCGGATTGGAAGGCTAATGTAAAGAAAAGGATGTATCACAACAAGAGAGTGAATAATAAAACTGGTGGTGGAGAATATAATCAGTATGTTTTGTCTGATCAGGAGGAAACAATCGCCAGAATTTGTGCCTTTTACACTCCTGTAGACGGAATCGATGGTGGAAGAAGCTTTGGCGAGCTGGATTTCGAACAAAGTATGAATATGCTTTGTAATTCGAATGATGGAGAATCAAATAGTGATAAAGAGAATGAAGAAATTGATTTTTCTGCGTCAACATCAAAACAAGCAAACTCTGGCACTATAACTCATTCAAAAAGACGAAGAACAAGATCCCCACTCACTTTCGATTCTAAAAGAGCCGAATCTAGCACCCACGCTCTACAGAGCCTCTTACAAATTCATCAAACTCTGTCACCTCGCGTCAGCCAAGTCCAAAAAGAAGCAGACCATGTACTCCATCTTCAAACATTGTCCCAAAAACTACAAGCACTCCAAAAGGACGCAATCTGTCTGAAGAAAATAAATATTTAGAAAATATTTGCAGACATCTGGAGGAACAGAAAACTTAATCCAAAATTATGAATGACAAACTGGATAGGCTATGTAATATTTTGAAAAAAAAAAGCTGAAAACAAGTAAGAAAGTTTCAGTCGGGTAAACCGACTAAGGTATACCCTCACTTTGTGAGTAATGTAATATATAACAATACGCCAATAAATCTGTCAATTTGTGTGGGAGGTACCAGAAGGGGTTTTCCAAATACACATATTTTTCGGTAAACAGTACATTCTTAAATACATTGCATTGTGCTGAACTATAAACGTTTATGTGCACTGGTATATTAAAGTTACGAGCTATGTAATTTTGGTATGATTTGGTCATTTTGTGTGGGAGGTACAAAAAGGGGCGGGGTGATAACGCCCACTTTTTACAGGACAATATGCACTATAACAGCATTACACTGTACAAAATTTCAAGTATTTGTATGCACTGGTATTAAAGTTACAAGCCGTTTACTTTTGGTACGAAACGGTCCATTTGTGTGGGAGGTACCAAAAGGGGCTGTACAATAATGCCCATTTTTTTACCGGACTATAGGCGCTACAAAAACATTATACTGTAGAAAATTTCAAGCATTTTTATGCACTTGTATTAAAGTTATAAGCAGTTAAATTTTGATGCAAAATGGTCCATTTGTGTGGGAGGTACCAAAACGGACATGCCAACTTCACCCATTTTTCTCGAGTTAATAGCGACTAATATACTAATATTATGTGCAGAATTTCAAAAGATTCGAATAAGTAGTATAGAAGTTATTAAAGAATCAATATTTCACTAAATTTTAACCCTTTGTGTGGGAGGTACCAGAAGGAGTAGACCAATATGGCCCATCTTCGAACTCATCCGGAGATAGATCAAAATATTACCACATACCAAATTTGAAGTCAATCGGTTACTCCTTTCGAGAGTTATCGTGCGCACCAGCCAGCAGACACACAGACAGACAGACAGACAGGCAGACAGACAGACAGACAGACAGACAGACAGACAGACAGACGGACGGACATTGCTCATTCGACTTAAAATGACCCAAAACGGATTTCCTCCGAACATACTTAGGGTCTTAGATCACTCCTTCGATGTGTTACACTTTTTTCCGTAGCAAATGATATATACCCTCGTCACACTAAAGTGAGGGTATAATGATCAGCTACACAACCTAGCAGTACAAAAAAGTTTGTGCGAGAAAAATGAAATGAAGCTAAAGCTAATTGAAATCGAGGAACTAAGACTGAGCATTGAAAAGGAGAAATCCAAAAATTGCAACTAAAACTAAAAAAAAACGTAGACATTTTTTTGATCTCATTTATTAATGTGCCTTTTTCTTATTAAATACGGTTAGACAGTTTTTTTATACTAATTATAAGAAACTTATTGAATTCATGTTTTTTTTTTACTTTTCACTTCAACAAATAAAATTTGTTTTAGAAATTAATTTGGTTTGCTATACTGTCTCTTATAAGAGTACCTGCGTTGAACAGACTTCTTTGAGAAGTATCTCCCACGTCATAATCAATTTCATCCATTACTTCAATTTACAATATACAATTTACAGCAATGAGTGCTGTTCAAAATATGGGTTTCCTCAAGTTCAACGTTGTATTCTCTGCAGATGTTATGCAAAGCACAGCACACGTTAATTAATTTAATAACCGGACTATAGACCAGCGATGGGCACACAATACTTCTACAAAATGTTTATGTATTTGTGAGAAGTGTTAACACTCTCTTTATGCTCTTCGAGAAATGGTATTTGCATTTTCCTAACATATATTTGTTGGGTAAGATAATAAATAAAGTGCACAACGAACATCATGAAGTAGATTTGGGGTTATATATATAAAGAAATCGATCTTTAAATATGTTATGATTAGCCAGATACATATTTATTATGCTATGTAAAGTAATCAATAAAAATTTTCGAAGAAAAAATCTGCATACTCGTATTGATTATGCCATATTCTATATTTAATTCTTTATTTTTTCTACTAACCGTTTTCGAGTGTCCTACTTTTTTTGGTTAGTATATTTAGGTGCTTATAAAAATGTTATCAAAAAATCTTTAAAAGATAATAATATATACATTTAAAACTATTTAAAAAAAATCCTTACTCTATTTAATTTAGACAAACAGAAAATAATATATACATTTCTACAGTAATATAATAAATAATTTAAACTTGTATTTAGAAATGTTTATAAATTCTTCGGTAAAAATACAATGCATACTAAACTTTATTCCTACACTTGAAGTATGTATTGTAATAAATGTATCATCCATTTTTTCTTTATGTGTACGCTAAGCAACAAGCGACAACACAACCTCGTCGATCGAATGTCCAAGCGCGACTGAATTAGAGTTGGGTCGTTCCGGAACGAACTCGTTCAATTGAACGATTCCCTTGAAGGAACGATTGGAACTGGTTCCTGCTACCTTGTTCTTTTAGTTCCATCGTTCACTTCGGATCTTTTGCTGATATGCATCTTTCATTCATTCGCTCGTTCATTCGTTCATTTTACCATTATTCTCTTTTGAACAGCTTTTTAATTGTTGCCAAATTTACCGAACAATGATGTCTCTAGTGCCATCACACTAAATTGTTACAAAATTAAATGCTGGTGTCGTTGGGAGCTATTAATTTTTTACCTTCATTAGACTTTTTCACAGGGGTGCACAGAATTGCCACATTACATACATCACATAAAATCAGTAAACAAACAGCTGTTGTGATGTTTGACCGAATGAATGTCATTTGAACGAAGGAGCCAAAAGGAACGATGGAACGAAAAGACTGAACGAGTTCCTTTACCGGAACGGAACGAAAAGGACCGGTCCGTTCAGTGAACGATAATGCCCAACACTAGACTGAATGATAGTGAACTCTCATTCAATGTGTGTGCTCATGTACACGCGAGAGGAAAAACCCCGGGTAGTGCTTTTGCCCATCGCTGGTCCAAGGAGAGCACCATACGCTGAAACGCTCTCTCACAATCCGTACAAGCGAACAGCGTTGCCGTTTTGGTCATTTCCGACCAAATTTGGTCGGATTGATTTTAAATTTTTCTTTTTGGTCAGATGGTCGGACCAATTCAATTCTGGTCGGTTTTATCCTCTGAATATTTAACTTGTATTATAATATAGAATAATTTGAAAAAAGTCGATCTTATTAAGACAGTCAATTACTTAAGGCAAAACCTTTTCTCCGATGAATACCTTGAAATGTCGATTGTAAATCACAATATTTTTCTTGATTGCTGCAAGCTGTACAGATCTGTTGATCGAAGTTGTAGACAAATACATACAAGGGCTCGTTATTTCGGGGGTATATCAAAACATGAACCAATGTGCCTCATTTTCCCAAGAGACGATTTAGGGCAATGTGAATTATACATTTATAATGTCACCAGTTCTGTTGAAAATGTTTTTCTCTAGAGCCACAAGAAGTGGTATTGGAGGGGACCTTTATATGGGGAATCGATTAAAACTTGGACGATATACCCCATTTTCAATAGGAATCATCGGTAGTGCTGCACTTTGGTTACACAAATATATGAACAGACAGAAATCGACTCAAAAAGTGATTCTATGCCGATCGTATAATATCTTTTTTGAGCGTAAGAACAAAGTATAGTCATAATACCAGGTATAAACAAATTCCCAAATGTTCATTAAAATCTGAAAATTTGGTTCTCAAATTAAATGATCAAAAAAATTACATTTTAAAAAGTTGGTCGGCTAGAACGGATTTTGGCCGGTTTTAGGGAACATTTTGGTCGAAAAAATATTTTTTCTATGGCAACACTGCAAGCGAATATCGTCCCGGGAGAGTTGTAGCAGAGACCTCTTCTCCTTCAACCCGACAGGGTTGCCAATCAACGAAGAAAATGCACAAGCTGGGGAAGTTGTGCGGCAAGTTCGCGAACTTAAACAGACACAATTGTGTTATCACTAATTTTTTGAATTTTCTTAGCAAAATTTAAAATGCAAATATCTCGTTAAATAAGCTCGTAGAAGGAAAAGGAAAAACTTTTGTTATCACTAATTTTTTGGCCAAAATTTTTAATTTTCTTAACAAAATTTAAAAAGCAAATATCTCGTTAAATAAGCTTTGTAGAAGGAAAAGGAAAACATTTTGTTATCACTAATTTTTTGTCCACTATTTTTGTCCAAAATTTTGAATTTTCTTAGCAAAACTTAAAATGCAATATCTCGTTAAATAAGCCTCGTAGAAGGAAAAGGACAACATTTTGTTATCACTAATTTTTTTAATTTTCTTAGCAAAACTTAAAATGCAAATATCTCGTTAAATAGGCCTCGTAGAAGGAAAAGGACAAAATTTTGTTTTCACTAATTTTTGGGCCAAAATTTTGAATTTTCGTAGCAAAACTTAAAATGCAAATATCTCTTTAAATAAGCCTCGTAGAAGGAAAAGGACAACATTTTGTTATCACTAATTTTATGAATTTTCTTAGCAAAACTCAAAATGCAAATATCTCGCTAAATAAGCCTCGTAGAAGGAAAAGGACAAAATTTTGTTATCACTAATTTTTTGAATTTTCTTAGCAAAACTTAAAATGCAAATATCTCGTTAAATAAGCCTCGTAGGAGGAAAAGGACAAAATTTTGTTATCACTAATGTTTTGGCCAAAATTTCTAATTTTCTTAGCAAAACTTAAAATGTAAATATCTCGTTAAATAAGCCTCGTAGAAGGAAAAGGACAAAGTTTTGTTAACACTAATTTTTTGGCAAAAATTTTGAATTTTCTTTGCAAAACTTAAAATACAAATATCTCGTTAAATAAGCCTCGTAGAAGGAAAAGGAAAAAATTTTGTTATCGCTAATTTTTTGGTCAAAATTTTGAATTTTCTTAACAAAACTTAAAATTCAAATTTCACGTTAAATAAGCCTCGTAGAAGGAAAAGGACAACATTTTGTTATCACTAATTTTTTGTAGAAGAAAAAGTGCAAAATTTTGTATTATCTTAGCAAAACATAAAATGCAAATATCTCGTTAAATAAGCCTCGTAGAAGGAAAAGAACAAAATTTTGCTATCACTAACTTTTGACCTAAATTTTGAATTTTCTTAGCAAAACTTAAAATGCAGATATCTCGTTAAATAAGCCTCGTAGAAGGAAAAGGACAACAATTTGTTATGACTAATTTTTTGAATTTTCTTCGCAAAACTTTAAAGGCAAATATCTCGTTAAATAAGCCTCGTAGAAGGAAAAGGACAAAATTTTGTTATCACAAATTTTTTGAATTTTCTTAGCAAAACTTAAAATGCAAATATCTCGTTAAATAAGCCTTTTAGGAGGAAAAGGACAAAATTTTGTTACCACTAATTTTTTGGTCAAAGTTTTGAATTTTCTTAGCAAAACTTTAAATGCAAATTTATCGTTATATAACCTCGTAGAAGGAAAAGGACAACATTTTGTTATCACATATTTTTTGTAAAAGGAAAGGGACAAAATTTTGTTATCACTAATTTTTTGGCCAACATTTTTTGAATTTTCTTAGCAAAACTTAAAATGCAAATATCTCGTTAATTAAACCTCGTAGAAGGATAAGGGCAAAATTTTGTTATCACTAATTTTTTGGCCAAAATTTTGAATTTTCATAGCAAAACTTAAAATGCAAAAATCTCGTTAAATAAACCTCGTAGAAGAAAAGGACAACATTTTGTTATCACTAATTTTTATCCCCTCGCTTTAGGGACGAGAGTTTTTTTGATGCAGAGTATCGAAATCCATCAAAAATATTTTGCTGCGTGCCTAAAAGTGTCACACATCGAAGGAGTGACCCGGGACCCCAAGTATGTTCTGCGAAAATCCATTTTGGGTAATTTTAAGTAATTTGAGCAATGTCGTCCGTCCGTCTGTCTACTGTCTGGTGCGCACGATAACTCTCGAAAGGAGTAACCGATTGACTTAAAATTTGGTATGTGGTAATATTTTCTTCTCTCTCCGGCTAAGTTCGAAGATGGGCCATATTGGTCCACTTCTTCTGGTACCTCCCACACAAAGGGTTAACATATAGTGAAATATTGATTCTTTAATAACTTCTATGCGACTTATTAGAATCTGCTGAAATTCCACACATTGTATTATTTTATTAGTCGCTATCACCTTGAGAAAAATAGGCGAAGTTGCCACGCCTCTTTTGGTACCTCCCACACAAAGGGACCATTTTGCATCAAAAGTATAATGTTTTTGTAGCGCCTATAGTCCGGTAAAAAATTGTCAATATTGTACAGCCCCTTTTGGTACCTCCTACACAAATTGACCGTTATACACCAAAAACTAACGGCTTATAACTTTAATACCAGTGCATACAAATACGTGAGTTTTGTACAGTGTAATGCTGTTATAGTGGATATAGTCCTGTGAAAAGTGGGCGTGTACATCCCATACAAAATGGCGAAATCATACCAAAATTGAATAGCTCGTAACGTTAATACAGGGTTTTCCAACAAGAGGTGTTATTTAGAATCACCCGGTATTTCGGTAGCTGTCACTTTTGAAGCTTTTATTCTTTGACATTTGACAAGTAGAAACTACGCAATTACTAAAAATAGAACGATACACGATTCAACTACGAATTGAAATTATTAAAATTCGAAAAATCGAAAATAATCTTGGCTGATGAGGCCCATTTCCACCTCGGTGGCTACGTCAACAAGCAAAATTGTCGCATCTGGGGCTCGGAAAACTCAAGAGTTATTGTTGAGAAGCCTCTCCATCCTCAACGTATGACTGTTTGGTGCGGTTTATGGTCCGGTGGGGTCATTGGACCTTACTTTTTCGAAAATGAGGTTGGATCAACAGTTACGGTGAATGGATTAAGCTATCGAGAGAGATGCGCTATCAAAGATTAAATTCGTGAGGCTATCGAGGACTTAGGGCAGCCACTTAGCAATTTGGTTATGGAAAATTTCATGAAAAGGATATGGTCCTGTAAGCGTGGTCGTGGTGGCCATTTGGCTGATGTTGTTTTTCATTTTTAACGGCATACCTTCCACTTTATTATGAAATAAACATCCGATCATTTATCTCAAAAAATTGCATTTTTCTTTGAATACCAAAATAACACCTCTTGTCGGAAAACCCTTTATGTTAGCCCCGATTTGACATCCAAGCGCTGTAGAGGCCGTATTTTATATCCGATCATTACAAAATTAGACAGAAAGAGGTTTCTATTTTACATGAATGAGTATTTAGGGAAAATCGATTCAGATTTATATATAACCTCCATATATATATTGCTCCTGATTTGGTTACAAAGCGCTATAGAAGTTGTACGTTAGGTTAGGTTAGGGTGGCAGCCGTATTTTTTATACAAGCTCACATAGACCAGTTTAGGTCCCTAGTGTTACCACGGGCTGAAATGCCCCTCATCGAAACCAACCTGCTTGATATACAAATTTGTCGATATTACGAATATCGGTACTGGAAAGATCTGTTAGGCTGCCTAGAAAAGCCGACCCCAGTATGTCCAGTCGTCGTTTACTCAGAGCGGGACAGTCGCATAGCAAGTGCTCAATGCTCTCCACTTCTTCCTCATCTCCACAGCTTCTGCAGAAGTCATTAGAGTCAATACCCAATCTTTTGGCGTGTTCGCCGATCAAGCAGTGTCCCGTCAGAAATGATACTAACGTAGACAATCTTTGCCTCTCTAGTGCGAGGAGATATTTTGATCTTCTCAGGTCATACCTTGGCCAGATTTGTCTAACTACTCTGCAGGTGCCGATTTCTGTCCATCTTTCGTTGGACTGCCTGATTGCCTCTTGCCTAAGCCAAAGCTTGCACGTGGATAGTGGCGCACCAATATATGCAAATTCTTCGAGAATTTGTAATGTCGTCCCTTTCCTAGCAAGTTCATCGGCTTTGCAGTTCCCCGGGATATCCCTATGCCCAGGCACCCATATGAGGTGTATGTTAAACTGCTCAGCCATCTCGTTAAGAGATCTGCGGCAGTCGAGGGCTGTTTGTGAATTTAGGGATGTTGCCTCCAGAGAATTGATGGCAGCCTGGCTGTCCGAGTAAATGACAACGCCAGTGTTGGTTACTATGTTGCGACTCAGCCACTTGGCTACTTCCCATATTGCCATTATTTCGGCTTGATAGACACTGCAGGTATCTGGTAGTCTGTGAGCTATATCCAATCTAATCTCCAATCTCTGCACAGTGTACTCCGAAGCCAACCTTTTCATCAAGCTTCGAACCATCCGTGTAAAAGTGGAGATGGTTTCTATTACCTGGTTTTCTTCCAACCCATTCATCTCTCGCGGGAATCATAGTGATGTAATTTCTCTCGAAGGTGTACACCGTTGGTATATAGTCCACTCGGTCGGTTACCATAGCACTACACTTTGATATTCTCATGTGACCGTAGTTTTTGTACCTCCACATTGATAGGCAGTTTAATCTTATTGCCGCTTTGGTTGCAACTTCTCTCGCCACAATATTAATCGGCAGTATATGGAGTAGGGCTTGTAGAGACTCGGTCGCTGTAGTCCTTAAGACTCCGCTTATGCTCAGGCAGGCAGTTCCCTGAACCTTTGTTAGTAGGTTGGTGATGGTTAGTTTGTCAGTTGCCGTCCACCATACCACAATGCCGTATAGCAGTATAGGACGAACTACTGCTATATATATCCAGTGGACGATTTTAGGAGAGAGGCCCCACCGCGACCCTACAGCCTTTTTGCAGGAATATAAGGCGACGTTAGCCTTCCTTACACGTTCCAATACATTAAGTCTAAATAACAGTTTTCTATCTAGAATTATTCCTAAAAATTTTGCACTTTCAGAAAAGACTAGATCTGTTCCATTTATCCGAGGTGGAGGGTGCACATGTGGGACTTTATTCATCCTAGTAAAGAGAACCAATTCTGTCTTGTTTGGGTTTATGCCCAAACCGCTGCTTCTGGCCCATCTAGCCAATTTGTTCAGAGCCACCTGTAGAATGTCTCTGAGGACGTTTTCGAATTTGCCACTCACTGCGATTGCAACGTCGTCCGCATATGCCACGACCTTGCAGCCACAACGTTCTAGATCTAGCAGGATTTCATTCACCGCTAGGTTCCAAATTAGTGGAGACAGTACTCCTCCTTGTGGGGTCCCTCTGTTTACAAACCTTGTTAGAGTTGTGGACCCAAGACGTGCTGTTATGCGTCTTCTGTTGAGCAGACTTTGAATTAGTCTAATCAAACTAGAGTTAACATTAAGATGTGACAGTGCCGCAATTACTGCATCTGAGTGAATGTTGTTAAAAGCCCCTTCTATGTCAAGAAATGCCACAATGGTGAATTCCTTGAAATGCAGGGACGATTCGATAGTGCTCACAAGTTCGTGCAGGGCTGATTCTGTAGACTACCCCTTATTGTAAGCATGTTGGTTCACTGACAGGAGTTTTGTATCCAGGTTTTCCCTAATGAAATAATCTAAAAGTCTTTCCAGACCTTTCAATAGGAAGGAGGATAGGCTAATTGGTCTGAAGACTTTTGGCCTAGTGTGTGATATCTTCCCCGCTTTTGGTATGAATACCACTTTGATCCCTCCATCGATTCGGGATGTATGAAAACCTGATACAGCCTACATTAATTTTCTCCAGCCAGGGGATAATGTATTTCAACATTTTCTGCATTTCTGCTGGAGTGATGCCGTCTGGTCCAGGTGACTTGAAGGGCTCAAAGCTATTAATAGCCCATCTTATTCTGGATCTCTCAGTCAACAAGCTAGCGACGCTCGCAGTCCACTCGCACTCTTGTTGGTCCTGCTGATCCTCTGGTTCTGTTAGAGAGTTCCCCGGGAAATGTGTGTCGAGCAGTACATTGAGCGACTGCTCGCTGTTTTTGGTCCAATTATTTGCCTCATCCTGCAAGTAACCCACTGTACAGGGTGAAGCTGATAATATTTTCCTCAGCCTTACGGCGTCGGAGACCTTTTCCACTTCGCCACAGAAGGTATACCAAGAGCGTCTTTGCGCCTTTCTAAGCTCCTTCTTATAGATCTTGAGTTGCTCTTTATAGGCATCCCAAACATTAGCGACCCCAGTAGATTTAGCCTTGTTGAATAGCTTGTTGCAGGTCTTTTTCATAGCCGTTAGCTCAGAAGTCCACCATTGGGGTTTAGTTTTACCCTTGTACCTTGTTTTTGGACAGGCTTCTTCAAGGGAACTATTGAATGATATGGTGATATGCTCGACCAGATGATCCAGACCGGCTTTGTCATTCGGTTCGTACAGAAGTTTGGAGTTGAGGACTTTCTTGAAATTCTTTTCATACAGGTGCCACTTTGTCTTTCTCACATTTCTGTGGACGGCAGGTTCAGGCGCTTTTTCAGCGAGTTTGAACTCAATATAATGGTGATCTGAGAATGAGTGGTCGTCCAGTACATTCCACCCAATAATTTTGTCTGACAGCCGGTCAGTAGCAAACGTTACGTCGAGTACTTCTTGTCTGTCTTTAATTGTAAAGGTCGGTTTATTACCTATGTTACAAATACTTAGGTTGGTAGTTAGAATAAAGTCAAGAAGCGAATCACCCCTATTGTTTATATCCGTACTACCCCAGATAGTATGATGAGCGTTCGTGTCTCCGCCAACAATCAGCTCGACCTCGTCAGAGGTTGCTTCTTCTACTACTTCCCTGAATAGAGCAGTCGGTACTACAGCTTCATAAGGCAAGTAACTGGAGACCACCCAATATATGCGATTACCGATCTCCAGACTAGCAGATGTTTGGTCTTTACCACTTAAATTAGCTAGGAGAAAGATACTTAGATCTTTCCTGGCCAAAATGCAGGTTCTTGGAGTGCCTTCACAGTTGGCCACAAGCAGTTTAAAGTTGGGTGTCCTGATACCGCACACCCTTCCTCCCACTACGTAGGGCTCCTGTATCAGGACGATGTCTACTGCACCTGTGGACAGGCGCAGCAATAGAGCCGCTGAGGCTGATTTAGCGTGATGGAGGTTAATGTACTTTACTTCCGATCGTTACAAAATTCTCCAGAAAGATGTTTCTCAATTTAGGAACGAATATTGCTTAATTTAGCGATTATCGGTTCAGAATTGTCTTACCCATTTACCAATTATTCTAAATTATTATCGCAATGAGCCTTATCGCATTGTTAGAGAGGTGTAGAGTATTATATAGTCGGCCCCGCCCGACTTTCTGCCTTTCCTTACTGGTTAGTAATGGCGTAGTTTCTACTTGTCAAATGTCAAAGAATAAATACCGGGAGATTTAAAGTAACACCTCTTGTTGGAAAACCCTGTATTTCTGCAATAACATCGAAGTTTAACCATAGATTTTCTTCGTATAAGCACTATTTTCTTCATTTGGATGCTAGATTTTTTTCATTCTATTTTTTACGATTTTTTCCCAAAGGTTATAAGGGATTAGGGAAGGTTATAAGGGATTAGGGAAGGTTATAAGGGATTAGGGAAGGAAGCCTTCTGCAGAAGTTATAAAGCCAAAATCAGGTTTCAATCAATTTCAAATGTTTATTTTTTCACATTGAAAATGTCCTTTGACATGTTACGAATATCTAATGAAGCCCCAAAGAAATATTGTCCAGAGATTCTTAGGACTTCAATCACATTTTCCACTAAGCAAACTTAATTTTATTTCTACACCCAACTGACAATTCGAAAAGTTGGAAGTCAAATAAATCAATTACTTAGGCTACCCATATTAAAGGCAAAGTTTTTTTTTTGGCATAACAAATAAAGTCTTATTACAAATCAGAATATTGATTGGATTGTGTTGTATTAACACTTCAATCTTAGCATTAAACAATTTAGGAATATTCTCTTTAGGAATATTCTCTAATTTAGGAATATTCTCTTTAGGAATATTCTCTAAATTGTTTAATGCTAAGATTGAAGTGTTAATACAACACAATCCAATCAATATTCTGATTTGTAATAAGACTTTATTTGTTATGCCAAAAAAAAAAAACGGAACAGTAAATTAAAATAAATTTCCAGATTACACTGAAAATCCTTTACTGCCTATCGTTATCTGTTTTGCAGTGTGTGCGGGTGTTTTTGTGCAAGGATATCATTGAAAACAGGATATTGGTTTGTGAATTCATGCATGTGTATTTGTGCTGTGTAGATCCTTATCCTGTTTACACTCTAACACCTGAAAATATTAAAAACAACTGTTTGTCATGTCCTCCTCCAACGTTCGTTCGTTGGTCGTGTCGTTACAGCTTAATCAAAGTCCTGTCAATGATGAAAGGTGGTGTTGGTATTGGTGTCAGGCTTGTATTCTTGGTTATTTACATATACATATATACTGGGGCGGGTCGATTTAAAAATCGCCCATTGCTCAGTGAAAATCGTATTCTAGGGATCAAAATAAGAAACTTTGTTGAAGGAACCATACCTTTAAAACTAATTCTGATGTCCCGGAAAAAATCCCACTTTGACCCATTTAGAGTGCTCCAATCGAGTCCAAATGTATGGAACCCCCAGGGGGTGTGCCACTGGTATGGGTGGGTGGGGCCTTCAAAGTTAGTGGGGGTCGGTCATACATTTGGACTTGATTGGAGCACTCTAAATGGGTCAAAGTGGGATTTTTCAAAATTTGCCCCTACCCAAAAGTTCAACCCAAATTCCGGGACATCACCTTTTAGAGGTATGGTTCCTTCGGCAAAGTTTCTTGTTTTGATCCCTAGAATACGATTTTCACTGAGCAATGGCGCCTTTTTTGCCTCCCCACAAATCGACCCGGCCTAATATATACATATATATATATATATATATAGTATGGCTGAGTGTTTGTTGCAATTCAATAACAATTTGTTTACGTTTACAAATTACTCGGTTATGGCATATCCGCAAACAGTGCCATCCACACATGTTTACCAATATGTGGGCAATTTTTATAGGTATGTGTGAGTGAGTGGTTAGTCTATCAAGTGGGAATATGTTTAACACTTACCTGATGGCATCAATCATTTGTAATCCCATGTGGACACAATTTGAAGCATGTTGCGGCCTTGAAATGGGTAGACCAGAGACACACTAGTAACAATCGCCCAAGATTTTAATACGTAGACAGTGATTTCCCTAGAAGCAAAAATATATAAAATTAAGAAAAGTATTCTGGAAACAGGGATTCCTGTCATTTACTGATTTATTCATTAATTCATTGATTACACATCAAGTTTTTGAGAAATTTGTCCACAATATATATTGGGAAAATCATGAAGTTTAGTCACTTCAGCAATGCATTTAAGGGGAAACTATTCGAAATCCACTATTCACGTCTGAGAATAAGATGTAACGGGTGATCCAAGTAGAGATACTTTTTCAATAGCCTTTTTGTGACAGATCACGTGTGAGTCGTGTCATGCTCTCATGTTATTTTGGTTAAGTATTGTTTGGCATTTCATCATGGAAAGACTTACGCCTGAACAACGTTTACAAATCCTTCAACTTTATTACGAAAATTCACGTTCTGTGAGGAATGTGTTTCGTGCACTTCGCTCAACTCATGGTCAACATAATCGGCCTACTGAGCGTACTATTCACAACACCACCACCCATATTGAGGCCCTGCATTCATTATTGGATAATATTCGACCGAATAGACCACGTCCAGTACGAAGTGAAGAAAATGTAGCGGCCGTAGCTGAGAGTGTACACGAAGACCGTGAAGAGTCGGTTTGGCGGCGTTCGCAGCAACTCGGATTGACGTATGGAACAACTTGGCGCATTTTACGTCGAGATCTTAAATTGAAAGCATACGAAATACAGCCTGTGCAAGAACTGAAGCCGCCCGCCCCTTCCCAAGCGACAACGCTTCGCTCTATGGGCTCTTGAAGAGTTCCAAGAAGATCCGACGATTTCGAGCCAAATTTTGTTCAGCGATGAGGCCCATTTCTGGCTCAATGGGTATGTAACCAAGCTAAATTGCCGCATTTGGGACGAAGAGCAACCTGAAGAGATTCAAGAGCTGCCACTTCATCCAGAAAAAAGAACGGTTTGGTGTGGTTTGTGGGCCGGTGGAATCATCGGTCCATATTTCTTCAAAAATGATGCCGGTGAGAACGTAACCGTCAATGGCGACCATTATCGTGACATGATAACCGACTATTTGATGCCTGAAATTGAAGCTCGTGATCTCGGCGACATTTGGTTTCAACAAGACGACGCCACTTCCCACACATCGCATCAATCAATGGAATTATTGAACACTTCGGTGAGCAGATAATTTCACGTTTTGGGCCGGTCGATTGGCCACCAAGATCGTGTGATATCACACCGTTAGACATTTTCCTGTGGGGATATGTAAAGTCTAAGGTTTATGCGGACAAACCCGCTTCGATTCAGGACTTGGAGCAAAACATCACGCGTGTCATTCGCCAGTCGAAATGCTTGAACGAGTCATCAAAAATTGGACTCAACGGGTGGACCATCTGAGACGTAGCCGCGGCAAACATTTCATAGACATAATCTTCAAAAAAAAAAGCCAAAGAATTTTCTTTCAAATTATAATAAACATTCCCCATTCAATTTGAATTTTCTGTGTTTTTTCTTTAAAAAAAAAGTAGGGAACCTCGAAATGGATCACGCTATATAAGACACTTGGATAAATATTTTTCCACTCAATTATCTAGCTCTTCCTGATACACCTAAATATCGTTGTCAAAAGTATGATAGCTTTGACGACAATTTGTCGATTACAGAATCGAGACCTTTTTGTGTGGAATTTGGGAATTTAACTTGAAAAATCATCACATTTCAAGTTGTTATAAAATTTCTGGGAAATACGAATACATATGGGTGATTCCAACTAAACTGACCCCATCACACATAAAAAATAAATCAGATTTTTGCAAAAAAAAAAGTAAGAAAGTTCAGTAGGGTAAACCGAATATTCGTATATTATTTTTTTGGTTTAATTTAATTATTAATTTAATAACTTTAAAGTATGTACGTGTAGTTAAAAGTTGTTAACTTTTGGTACAAGAAAGGTCCATTTGTGTGGGAGGTACCACTAGGGGCGTGCCAATAACGCTCATTTTTCTCTGGACTCTAGGTACTATAAAAGCATTACTGTACAAAATTTTAAGTATTTGTATGCACAGTTACAAGCAGTTAACTTTTGGTGCAAAATAGTCCATTTGTGTGCGAGGTACCAAAAAGGGAGTGACCACTTCGCCCATTTGTCTTGACGTGTTAGCGACTAACAAACTAATTCTATGTGTGAAATTTCAGAAGATTCGATTCAGTAATATAGAAGGTATTAAAGAATCAATATGTCACTAAAAGGTAACCCTTTGTGGGGGAGGTACTAGAAGGAGTGGACCAATATGGTCCATCTTCGAACTTAGCCGGAGATAGAAAATAACATTACCACATACCAAATTTGAAGTCAATCGGTTACTCCTTTCGACAATTATCGTGCGCACCAGCCAGCAGACAGACGGACAGACATTGCTCAAATGACTTAAAAAGACCCAAAACGGATTTCCGCCGAACATACTTAGGGTCTTAGGTCACTCCTTCGATGTGTTACACTTTTGGCTCGTAGCAAATGATATATACCCTCCTCTCTGGGTTTCTATAGGCTATTAAAAAATTGTCGGTGCAACCACTTTGATATGAACACAACTGACATGAACTATTTTTCGACATATTTTTTATTTTCTGAAAATTGTCTTTTGACTACAAGAAAGTGCACATCCTTAAGTGTAGAACTCGTAACTTTTGGAAAATATTCAGTGCCTGCAAACGGTTTTGCATCATGGAGTGTTCCGTTTGTCACACCCGGTACGGAAAATATACAAAAAGTTAAATTTAATAATCGTACATTTTATGTAGATATGCATACATCATCTTTTGTGTAAGTTTGGCCAAGGTTATGTAGTATAAAGTAAATCAAAATGTTTCAGTATCAGTACAATATTTACGCCAGAATTTGCTTTCTAAGATGTGTCACACCCGTTACGCAAAGATCATAAATAATTTGTAATCGATTTAAAAATATTGTATATTTATTAGTTATCCCCTCACCTTAGAGAGGAGGGTATATATCATTTGCTACAAGCCAAAAGTGTAACACATCGAAGGAGTGACCTAAGACCCTAAGTATGTTCGGATATCCGTTTTGGGTCATTTTAAGTCGAGTGAGCAATGTCCGTCCGTCCGTCCGTCTGTCTGTCTACTGGCTGGCTGGAGCGCACGATAACTCTCGAAAGGAGTAACCGATTGACTTCAAATTTGGTATGTGGTAATATTTTCTTCTATCTCCGGCTAAGTTCGAAAATGGACCATATCGGTCCACTCCTTCTAGTACCTTCTCCACAAAGGTTTAATACTTAGTGAAATATTGATTATTTAATAACTTTTATACTACTTATTTGAATCCTCTGAAATTCTACACATAGTATTAGTTTATTAGTCACTATTACCTCGAAAAAATGGGCGAAGTTGCCACGCCATTTTTGGTACCTCGCACACAAATGGAGCTTATAACTTTAATACCAGTGCATACAAATACTTGAAATTTTGTACAGTGTAATGCTTTTATAGCACCTAGAGCCCAGAAAAAAATGGGCATTATTGACATGCTCTTTTGGTACCTCCCACACAAATGGACCTTTTTGAGGTGAGGGGATTCATAAGTCGGTTTACCCGACTGGATTTTCTTACTTGTTTTAATTTTCTTAGCAAAACTTAAAATGCAAAAAAATCGTGAAATAAGCCTCGTAGAAGGACAACATTTTGTTATCACAAATTTTTTGGCCAAAATCTTGATTTTTCTTAGCAGAACTTAATCTTATCTCGTTAAATAAGCCTCGTATTTAACGAGCAAAACTTAAAATGCAAATATCTAGTTAAATAATCCTCGTGGAAGGAATCGGACCAAATTTTGTTATCACTAATTTTATGGCCAAAATTTTGAATTTTCTTAGCAAAATTTAAAATGCAAATATCTCGTTAAATAAGTCTCGTAGAAGGAAAAGGACAAGATTTTGTTATCACTAATATTTGGCTAAAATTTTGAATTTTCTTAGCAATACTCAAAAAGGAAAATATCTCGTTAAATAAGCCTTGTAGAAGGAAAAGAACAACAATTTGTTTTCACTAATTTTTAGGGCAAAATTTTGAATTTTCTTAGCAAAACTTAAAATGCAAATATCTCGTTAAATAAGCCTCGTAGAAGGAAAAGGGCAAAATTTTGAATTTTCTTAGCAAAATTTAAAATGCAAATATCTCGTTAAATAAGTCTCGTAGAAGGAAAAGGACAAGATTTTGTTATCACTAATTTTTTGGCTAAAATTTTGAATTTTCATAGCAAAACTTAAAATGCAAATATCTCGTTAAATAAGCCTCGTAGAAGGAAAAGGACAAAGTTTGTTATCACTATTTTTTTTAATTTTCTTAGCAAAACTTAAAATGCAAATATTTCGTTAAATAAGCCTCGTAGAACGAAAAGTACAAAATTTTGTAATCACTAATTTTTTGAATTTTCTTAGCAATACTTAAAATGCAAATATCTCGTTAAATAAGCCTCGTAGAAGGAAAAGGACAAAATTTTGATATCACTAATTTTTTGGGAAAAATTTTGAATTTTCTTAGCAAAACTTAAAATGCAAATATCTCGTTAAATAAGCCTCGTAGAAGGAAAAGGCAAAATTTTGTTATCACTAAATATATCGATAAATAAGCCTCGTAGAAGGAAAAGGACAGAGTTTTGTTATCACTAATTTTTTGGCCAAAATTTTGAATTTTCTTAGCAAAACTTAAAATGCAGATATCTCGTTAAATAAGCCTCGTAGAAGGAAAAGGACAAAATTATGCTATCACTAATTTTTTGGCCAAAATTCTGAATTTTCTGCAAAACTTAAAATGCAACTATCTCGTTAAATAGGCCTCGTAGAAGGAAAAGGACAACATTTTGTTATCACTAATATTTTGGCCAAAATTTTGAATTTTCTTAGCAAAACTTAAAATGCAAATATCTCGTTAAATAGGCCTCGTAGAAGGAAAAGGGCAAAATTTTGAATTTTCTTAGCAAAACTTAAAACCCAAATATCTCGTTAAATAAGCCTCGTGGAAGGAATTGGACAAAATTTTGTTATCACAATTTATTTGAATTTTCTTAGAAAAACTTAAAATGCAAATATCTCGTTAAATAGGCCTCGTAGAAGGAAAAGGACAACATTTTGTTATCACTAATATTTTGGCCAAAATTTTGAATTTTCTTAGCAAAACTTAAAACCCAAATATCTCGTTAAATAAGCCTCGTGGAAGGAATTGGACAAAATTTTGTTATCACTAATTTTTTGAATTTTCTTAGAAAAACTTAAAATGCAAATATGTCGTTAAATAAGCCTCTTAGAAGGAAAAGGACAAAATTTTGTTATCACTAATTTTTTGGCCAACATTTTGAATTTTCTTGGCAAAACTTAAAATGCAAATATCTCGTTAAATAAGCCTCGTAGAAGGAAAAGTACAAAATTTTGTTATCACTAACTTTTTAAATTTTCTTAGCAAATCTTTAAATGCAGATATCTCGTTAAATAAGCCTCGTAGAAGGAAAAGGACAAAATTATGTTATCACTAATTTTTTGGCCAAAATTCTGAATTTTCTGCAAAACTTAAAATGCAACTATCTCGTTAAATAGGCCTCGTAGAAGGAAAAGGACAACATTTTGTTATCACTAATATTTTGGCCAAAATTTTGAATTTTCTTAGCAAAACTTAAAATGCAAATATCTCGTTAAATAGGCCTCGTAGAAGGAAAAGGGCAAAATTTTGAATTTTCTTAGCAAAACTTAAAACCCAAATATCTCGTTAAATAAGCCTCGTGGAAGGAATTGGACAAAATTTTGTTATCACAATTTATTTGAATTTTCTTAGAAAAACTTAAAATGCAAATATCTCGTTAAATAGGCCTCGTAGAAGGAAAAGGACAACATTTTGTTATCACTAATATTTTGGCCAAAATTTTGAATTTTCTTAGCAAAACTTAAAACCCAAATATCTCGTTAAATAAGCCTCGTGGAAGGAATTGGACAAAATTTTGTTATCACTAATTTTTTGAATTTTCTTAGAAAAACTTAAAATGCAAATATGTCGTTAAATAAGCCTCTTAGAAGGAAAAGGACAAAATTTTGTTATCACTAATTTTTTGGCCAACATTTTGAATTTTCTTGGCAAAACTTAAAATGCAAATATCTCGTTAAATAAGCCTCGTAGAAGGAAAAGTACAAAATTTTGTTATCACTAACTTTTTAAATTTTCTTAGCAAATCTTTAAATGCAGATATCTCGTTAAATAAGCCTCGTAGGAGGAAAAGGACAAAATTTTGTTATCACAAATTTTTTAAGTTTTCTTAAAACTTAAAATGCAAATATCTCGTTAAATAAGCCTCGTAGAAGGAAACGGAAAACATTTTGTTATCACTAATTTTTTGAATTTTCGTAGCAAAGCTTAAAATGCAAATATCTCGTTAAATAAGCATCGTAGAAGGAAAAGGACAATATTTTGTTATCACTAATTTTTTGAATTTTCTTAGCAAAACTAAAAATGCAAATATCTCGTTTAATAAGCCTCGTAGAAGGAAAAGGGCAATATTTTGTTATCACAATTTTTTGGCTAAAATTTTGAATTTTCTTAGCAAAACTTAAAATGCAAATATCTCGTTAAATACACTTCGTAGAAGGAAAATGACAAAATTTTGTTATCACAATTTATTTGAATTTTCTTAGAAAAACTTAAAATGCAAATATCTCGTTAAATAGGCCTCGTAGAAGGAAAAGGACAATATTTTGTTATCACAATTTTTTTTAATTTTCTTAAATAAACTTAAAATGCAAATATCTCGTTAAATACACTTCGTAGAAGGAAAAGAACAACATTTTGTTATCACTAATTTTTTGGCCAAAATGTTGAATTTTCTTAGCAAAACTTCAAATGCAAATATCTCGTTAAATACACTTCGTAGAAGGAAAATGACAAAATTTTGTTATCACTAATTTTTTGGCCAAAATTTTTAATTTTCGTAGCAAAACTTAAAATGCAAATATCTCGTTAAATAAGCCTCGTAAAAGGAAATGGACAAAATTTTGTTATCACTAATTTTTTGGCTAACATTTCTAATTTTCGTAACAAAACTTAAAATGCAAATATCTCGTTAAATAAGCCTCGTAGAAGGAAATGGACAAAATTTTGATATCACTAATTTTTGGCCAAAATTTTGAATTTTCTTAGCAAAACTTAAAATTATGTTATCACTAATTTTTTGGACAAAATTTTGAATTTTCTTAGCAAAACTTAAAATGAAAAATTTCTCTTTAACTAAGCCCCTTTGAAGGAAAAGGACAACATTTTGTTATCACTATTTTTTTTATTTTCTAAGCAAAACATAAAATGCAAATATCTCGTTAAATAAGCCTCGTAGAAGGAAAAGGACAAAATTTTGTCATCACTAACTTTTTGGCCAAAATTTTGAATTTTCTTAGCAAAACTTAAAATGCAAATATCTCGTTAAATAAGCCTCTTAGAAGGAAAAGGACAAAATGTTGTTCGGCTAATTTTAAAATGCGAATATCTCGTTAAATAAGCCTCGTAGAAGGAAAAGGACAACATTTTGTTATCACTAATTTTCTGCCCAAAATTTTGAATTTTTTTAGCAAAACTTAAAATGCAAATATCTCGTTAAATAAGCCTCGTAGAAGGAAAAGATACAATTTTGTTATCACAAATTTTTTGGTCAAAATTTTGAATTTTCTTAGCAAAAATTAAAATGCAAATATCTCGTTAAATAATCCTCGTAGAAGGAAAAGGACAAAATTTTGTCATCACTAATTTTTTGGGCAAAATTCTGAATTTTCTTAGCAAAACTTAAAATGCAAATATCTCGTTAAATAAGTCTCGTAGAAGGAAAAGGACAACATTTTGTTATCACTAATTTTTTGGCTAAAATTTTGAATTTTCATAGCAAAACTTAAGAAGCAAATATCTCGTTAAATAAGCCTCGTAGAGGGAAAAGGACAAAATTTTGTTATCACTAATTTTTTGGACAACATTTTGAATTTTCTTAGCAAAACTTAAAATGCAAAATATCTCGTTAGGTTTAGGTTAGGGTGGCAGCCGAATTTTTATACAAGCTCACATAGACCAGTTTACACCCAGAGAAAAAGCTTCATTCCATCAATGAAATTTTACATTGTATCAATGAAAAGTTACATTGTTTTTGAACCAATGTAAGGCTTCATTGATACAATGTAAAATGTTACATTGAACTAGTAAATGTTTCATAGAAATTTGTTACATTGATGTCATGAAATATTACGTTAATGTAATGAACGAGTTTCATTAATGTAATGAATAAGTTGCACTAATGTACTGAAAACGTTTCTTTGTTGTAATGAACATGTTTCATTGGTGCAATGAACATGGTTCATCGATGCAATGAACATGTTTCATCGATGCAATGGACATGTTTCATTGATTCATAGAACATGTTTCATTGATGCAATGAACATGTCTCATTAATGAAATGAGACATGAAGTGAGACATGAAATAAAATAGAGAATTAAACAAAATTCTTCGTTTTTTATTGTAATGTTTATTGTAGTACATCCGTGTTTGTTTATAACTTTAAAATCATTTCAATCTGAAAATATAATAGATATAATCTTTTTAACTGCATTTGTGAATTCGTAAATACAATTTAAGTAAACATTTAAACAGCATTTTTACATACAGGCAACTCGCGGTATAAGGAATACTCGGTTTAACGAAAACCCGATCAAAATGTTTACATTGAGTACCTTATATTACGAACGACTTCAATTATTTGTACTCGATATAACGAACGATTGGGAAAAAATTATTAAAATTAAAGACAAAACTAAAATAAAAGAATGTAAGAAGAAGGAAAAACACACTAGAGTCGTTGCAGAACCGTTAGTTTTTATTACTTGCTCATTTTTGACTCATACCTACATACACACCGATAGCGAATAATTTTACTTTTAACATAGCCGAAAGAGTATCATTAATTAGAATGGACAGAAGAAACAGAATTTCCTTAAGTCAAAAATTTCAATTTTAGATGAATGTTTGATTTCAGTGATTTCGAAGAAAAATTGGATTCCAAAAGCATCAATATGCACATTAAAGAAATGCGAAATTAAATGTTCTCTAATTTATAAGCAAATAACAATGTATCAAAAATCGTCGAATTCTTAAAAAATGTAATTCACAGATGGAAAAGAAACTACGAGTGGTTTCTTGATATTCCAGTAAATGGGAAAGCACTAAAATTAAAGCCATAGAATTACAGAGGAAGCTACATGAAGGGTTTTTTTAAATATGATATATAAATTAGAACACAACTTCACAAATCTATGCCATTTTGTATGTTAAAGCTAAACAATTTGTATAATCGTAAAATTAATTAAATGTTATGTTTAAAATCCAACGAAACACATCTAAAAAAACTTCGCGATATAACGAATTATTCGGTATAACGAATTGGTCTGACAATATATCGTTCGTTATACCGGGATTTGCCTGTACTTACTAATTGAAATCCATTCACCTGCTTGTACTGAGGCCAAAGTGACAAAGCTTCATTAATATTTTTGCTTTTGTGCATAATTTTCGAAATTTGGAATAAGCAGTCCAAGCCAACCTAGTCATCTGCGGATGGATTGTCATATCTAAGGCTATGGCGTACATTTCCGCATTTTCCCCAATTTCTAAACAAATAAAAAAATTATAAATAGGATTGAATGAAAATATGTTTAGGACATAACTTGGTAGAAAGTACTTACCTAGTGTTTTTGGAGTGTTTCATCGTTGACTTCGGAACCGGATTCGGTTCTTGAAAATTGTTTCTTGTTGTGGCATTTAAGATATATTTTCCAACTTCTGTTTTTTCGATCATGCCATTTCAAGCTTGACGTGTCTTTGTATGTACTTCCACAACATCTATAGTTGTCATTTGTTTTAAGAAAATTATATTATGTTAAGTGCTTAAATAGATTTCATTTCTTTCAAATGAAGTACCACACAAAAAACATTTCTCATTCAGTATTTGTTGACATTTTGTTTCGCTTTTAATATTTCCACTTTTGAATTTTTTTATTAACGCGCACAACTACGTCCGTTTAATGTCTATTATAAACTAAATCAAAGGGCTGCTGAGAGCACTCATGCAACAATTGATTCTTCGCCACTGATTTGTTTTGACTCGCCACGAAGAGTTTGCATAGCAAGGGGTGGGTTGTTGTTGTAAGTTTGCCATAGAGATTTTATTTTCTGGTCGCAACAGCACACCTAATGCATTTAATATTTGTTTATCTATTGATGACAGTTGTGGCACAGTGGTTCAGAATAATTAATAACGTGCACTAAAAACTGTTTAATGTTCGAAATATATTCTGAATAGAATTGAGCTTCACGACAATAATCGATTCAAAAAAATGTACTTTACAAATTCGTAAACGTAAACACAATGTATCATGAATACATAAAATTTGATAAAAAAAACCTTTTTAACAATTTTGAATTAATGCTGCTTGAACAATAATAATAATTAAATAAATATGTCAGTGCGATTATAAAAGTATAAAATTATTGCCAAAATGTCATGTTAATTGATAATACATCTAATAATATGAACACCTTGAAATTATTAGTGAATCATATTATTACCAACAAACCACCTTCATTCGACATTAATGCCACTGTGCGGTGTAGATTCATAGAATTCCGCCTCTCTCTCCTCTCAAACAAATGCAAGAAAACTACGCCGCTCCATCGTTTTCATCTGATTCACACATCAACACATTACATTTATTACCGCACAAACACATTTGTGAAAATATAGGTATGTACATATGTATGTAATGTGACAAACACTTTGTTAATATATTCACTGTTCAAATGCATTGCTTTACATATCTATCTATGAATTGTTACATTAATTTAATGCAAATTCATAGACCTATTTTTGAATAAAACTTTTGTTTAATTAACTCCACTACATACTTCTAAAATGTTTATAAAATAGATCAAATTTATATATAGAACATCAATATAAAGCTAATTTCATTGTTTATATTCTTCACCTTCTTCACTTCATTGCAGCAATGAAACTTTTAAACTTCTATGAAATGTTACATTAGTATAAAGAAACAGTTTCATAGACCTTTTTTGAGAATAAAAAGCACATAAAAAATAGTAAATCTGTTTGTGTAGTATTATTTTGTTTTATTAATGTTAAAATCTTTACACCACTGATAATTTTTTTGTTAATTTTATATAAGTCTTCCTTTTTTTATAAAATGTAAACTTCATACCATCAATGTAAACCGTTTCATTCCATCAATGACACGTCATAAATTAGAAAAACGCTTTAAAGAAACGTTTCATTCCCGTAATGGCATTTTCATTGCATCAATGAACATTTTCATTGTATCAATGTAAAATAATTAATGAAACGCGTTCATTGATGCTATGAAGCGTTTTTTTTCAGTGTAGGTCCCTAGTGTTACCACGGGCTGAAATGCCCCTCATCGAAACCAACCTGTTTGATATACAAATTTGTCGATAGTCCGAATATCGGTACTGGAAAGATCTGTTAGGCTGCCTAGAAAAGCCGACCCCAGTATGTCCAGTCGTCGTTTACTCAAAACGGGGCAGTCGTATAGCAAGTGCTCAATGCTCTCCACTTCTTCCTCATCTCCACAGCTTCTGCAGAAGTCATTAGAGTCAATACCCAATCTTTTGGCGTGTTCGCCGATCAAGCAGTGTCCCGTCAGAACTGATACTAACGTAGACAATCTTTGCCTCTCTAGTGCGAGGAGATATTTTGATCTTCTCAGGTCATACCTTGGCCAGATTTATCTAGCTACTCTGCAGGTGCCGATTTCTGTCCACCTTTCGTTGGACTGCCTGATTTCCTCTTGCCTAAGCCAAAGCTTGCATGTGGATAGTGACGCAACAAGCAAGTTCATCGGCTTTGCAGTTCCCGGGATATCCCTATGTCTAGGCACCCATATGAGGTGTATATTAAACTGTTCAGCCATCACGTTAAGAGATCTGCGGATATCCCTATGTCCAGGCACCCATATGAGGTGTATATTAAACTGCTCAGCCATCTCGTTAAGAGATCTGCGGCGGTCGAGGGCTGTTTGTGAATTTAGGGATGTTGCCTCCAGAGAATTGATGGCAGCCTGGCTGTCCGAGTAAATTACAACGCCAGTGTTGGTTACTATGTTGCGACTCAGCCACTTGGCCACTTCCCATATTGCCATTATTTCGGCTTGATAGACACTGCAGGTATCTGGTAGTCTGTGAGCTATATCCAATCTAAGCTCTGCACAGTGTACTCCGAAGCCAACATTTTCATCAAGCTTCGAACCATCCCTGTAAAAGTGGAGATGGTTTCTATTACCTGATATTCTTCCAACCCATTAATCTCTGGCGGGAATTATAGTGATGTAATTTCTCTCGAAGGTGTACACCGTTGGTATATAGTCCAATCGGTCGGTTAACATAGCACTACACTTTGATATCCTGATGTGACCGTAGTTTTTGTACCTCCACATTGATAGGCAGTTTAATCTTATTGCCGCTTTGGTTGCAACTTCTCTCGCCACAATATTAATGGGTAGTATATGGAGTAGGGCTTGTTTAGACTCGGTCGCTGTAGTCCTTAAGGCTCCGCTTATGCTCAGTCAGGCTGTTCTCTGAACCTTTGTTAGTAGGTTTGTGATGGTTAGTTTGTCGGTTGCCGTCCACCATACCACAATGCCGTATAGCAGTATAGGACGAACTACTGCTATATATATCCAGTGGACGATTTTAGGAGAGAGGCCCCACCGCGATCCTACAGCTTTTTTGCAGGAATATAAGGCGACGTTGGCCTTCCTTACACGTTCCAATACGTTAAGTCTAAATAACAGTTTTCTATCTAGAATTATTCCTAAAAATTTTGCACATTTATCCGAGGTGGAGGGTCCACATGTGGGAATTTATTCATCCTAGTAAAGAGAACCAATTCTGTCTTGTTTGGGTTTACGCCCAAACCGCTGCTTCTGGCCCATCTAGCCAATTTGTTCAGAGCCACCTGTAGAATGTCTCTGAGGACGTTTTCGAATTTGCCACTCACTGCGATTGCAACGTCGTCCGCATATGCCACGAACTTGCAGCCACAACGTTCTAGATCTAGCAGGATTTCATTCACCGCTAGGTTCCAAATTAGTGGAGACAGTACTCCTCCTTGTGGGGTGCCTCTGTTTACAAACCTTGTTAGAGTGGTGGACCCAAGACATGCTGTTATACGTCTTCTGTTGAGCAGACTTTGAATTAGTCTAATCAAACTAGAGTTAACTTTTAGATGTGACAGTGCCGCAATTACTGCATCTGAGTGAATGTTGTTAAAAGCCCCTTCTATGTCAAGAAATACCACCATGGTGAATTCCTTGAAATGCAGGGACGATTCGATAGTGCTCACAAGTTCATGCAGGGCTGATTCTGTAGACGTCCTCTTATTGAAAGCATGTTGGTTCACCGACAGGAGTTTTGTATCCAGGTTTTCCCTAATGAAATAATCTAAAAGTCTTTCCAGACCTTTCAATAGGAAGGAGGATAGGCTAATTGGTATGAAGTCTTTTGGCCTAGTGTGTGATATCTTCCCCGCTTTTGGTATGAATACCACTTTGGTATCTCTCCATCTATTCGGGATGTATGAAATCCTGATACAGCTTACATAAATTTTCTCCAGCCAGGGGATAATGTATTTCAACATTTTCTGCATTTCTGCTGGAGTGATGCCGTCTGGTCCAGGTGACTTGAAGGGCTCAAAGCTATTAATAGCCCAGCTTATTCTGGATCTCTCAGTCAACAAGCTAGCTACGCTCGCAGTCCACTCGCACTCTTGTTGGTCCTGCTGATCCTCTGGTTCTGTTAGAGAGTTCCCCGGGAAATGTGTGTGGAGCAGTACATTGAGCGACTGCTCGCTGTTTTTGGTCCAATTATTTGCCTCATCCTGCAAGTACACTGTACAGGGTGAAGCTGATAATATTTTCCTCAGCCTTGCGGCGTCGGAGACCTTTTCCACTTCGCCACAGAAGGTATAACAAGAGCGTCTTTGCGCCTTTCTAAGCTCCTTCTTATAGATCTTGAGTTGCTCTTTATTAGCATTAGCGACCCCTGTAGATTTAGCCTTGTTGAATAGCTTTTGCAGGTCTTTTTCATAGCCGTTAGCTCAGAAGTCCACCATTGGGGTTTAGTTTATAAATATTTAGTTTATAAATAGTTTATAAATATCTCGTTAACTAAGCCTCGTTGAAGGAAAAGGAACAATTTTGTTATCACAAATTTTTTGTTTAAAATGTTTTTGTTTTAAAATGCAAATATCTCCTTAAATAAGCCTCGTAGAAGGAAAAGGACCAAATTTTGTTATCACTAATTTTTTGGACTAAATTTTGAATTTTCTTAGCAAAACTTAAAATGCAAAATATCTCGTTAACTAAGCCTAGTTAAAGGACAACAGTTTGTTATCACTAATTTTTTGGCCAAAACTTAAAATGCAAATATCTCGTTAGATAAGCCTCGTAGAAGGAAAAAGACAAAATTTTGTTATCACTAATTTTTTGCCAAAAATTTTGAATTTTCTTAGCAAAACTTAAAATGCAAATATCTCGTTAAATAAGCCTCGTAGAAGGAAAAGGACAACATTTTATTTTCACAATTTTTTGAATTTTCTTAGCAAAACTTAAAATGCAAATATCTCGTTAAATAAGCCTCGTAGAAGAAAAAGGACAACATTTTGTTATCACTAATTTTTTGGCCAAAATTTTTAATTTTCTTAGCAAAACTTAAAATGCAAATATCTCGTTAAATAAGCCTCGTAGAAGGAAAAGGACAAAATTTTATTTTCACAATTTTTTGAATTTTCTTAGCAAAACTTAAAGTGCAAACATCTCGTTAAATAAGCCTCGTAGAAGGAAAAGGATAAAATTTTGTTATCACTAATTTGTTGGCCAAAATTATGAATTTTTATATCAAAACTTAAAATGCAAAAATCACGTTAAATAAGCCTCGTAAAAGGAAAAGGACAAAATTTTGTTATCACTAATTTTGTGAATTTTCTTAGCAAAACCTAAAATGCAAATATCTCGTTAAATAAGCCTCGTAGAAGGAAAAGGACAAAATTTTGTTACCACTAATTTTTTGGCCAAAATTTTGAATTTTCTTAGCAAAACTTAAAATGCAAATATCTCGTTAAATAAGCCTCGTAGAAGGAAACGGACAAATTTTGTTATCACTAATTTTTTAAATAAGCCTCGTAGAAGGAAAAGGTCAAAATTTTGTTATCACTAATTTTTTGGCCAAAAATTTTGAATATTCTTAGCAAAACTTAAAATGCAAATATCTCGTTAAATAAGCCTCGTAGAAGGAAAAGAACAAAATTTTGTTATCACTAATTTTTTGGCCAAAATTTTGAATTTTCTTAGAAAAACTTAAAATGCAAATATCTCGTTAAATAAGCCTTGTAGAAGGAAAAGGACAAAATTTTTTTATCACTAATTTTTTGGCCAAAATTTTGAATTTTCTTAGCAAAACTTAAAATGCAAATATCTCGTTAAATAAGCCTCGTAGAAGGAAACGGACAAAATTCTGTTATCGCTAATTTTTTTAATTTTCTTAGCAAAGCTTAAAATGAAAATATCTCGTTAAATAAGCCTCGTAGAAGGAAAAGGATAAAATTTTGATATCACTAATTTTGTGGCCAAAATTTTGAATTTTTTTTAGCAAAATTTAAAATGCAAATATCTCGTTAAATAAGCCTCGTAGAAGGAAAAGGACAAAATTTTGTTATCACTAATTTTTTGAATTTTCTTAGCAAAATATAAAATGCATATATCTCGTTAAATAAGCCTCGTAGAAGGAAAAGGACAAAATTTTGCAATCACTAATTTTTTGGCCAAACTTTTGAATTTTCTTAGCAAAACTTCAAATGCAAATATCTCGTTATAAGCCTCGTAGAAGGAAAAGGACAAAATTTTGCTATCACTAATTTTTTGGCCAAAATTTTGAATTTTCTTAGCAAAACTTAAAATGCAAATATCTCGTTAGAAGCCTCGTAGAAGGAAAAGGACAAAATTTTCTATCACATTTTTTTTGATTTTTTTAGCAAAACTTAAAATGCAAATATTTCGTTAAATAAGCCTCGTAGAAGGAAAGGACAAAATTTTGTTATCACTAATGTTTTGGCCAAAATTTTGAATTTTCTTAGCAAAACTTAAAGTACAAATATCTCGTTAAATAAGCCTCGTAGAAGAAAAAGGACAAAATTTTGTTATCCCCAATTTTTTGGCCAAAATTTTGAATTTTCTTAGCAAAACTTAAAATGCAAATATCTCGTCACATATGCCTCGTAGAAGGAAAAGAACTAAATTTTGTTATCACCAAAATTTTGAATTTTCTTAGTAAAACTTAAAATGCAAATATCTCGTTAAATAAGCCTCGTAGAAGGAAAAGGACAAAATTTTGTTATCACTAATTTTTGGTCAACATTTTAAATTTTCTTAGCAAAACTTAAAATGCTAATTTCTCGTTAAATGAGCCTCGTAGAAGGAAAAGAGACAAAATTTTGTTTTCACTAATTTTTTGGCCAAAATTTTGAATTTTCTTAGAAAAACTTAAAATGCAAATTTCTCGTTAACTGAGCCTCGTAGAAGGAAAAGAACAAAATCTTGTTATCACTAATTTTTTGGCCAAAATTTTGAATTTCTTAGCAAAACTGTTTTTGTAGAAGGAAAAGGACAAAATTTTGTTTTCACTAATTTTTGAATTTTCTTAGCAAAACTTAAAATGCAAATATCTCGTTAAATAAGCCTCGTAGAAGGAAAAGGACAAAATTAAAATGCAAATATCTCGTTAAATAAGCCTCGTAGACTGAAAAGGACAAAATTTTGTTATCACTAATTTCTTGGCCAAAATTTTAAACCTTTTTGTCCATAACAAAGATAAACAATTAAAAAATTGCGTTTATTGTGTAGGTAATGGAAGTTAAGGTCCTTAGTTTTTTATTCCTAAATAGAAATGTGTAGTTTAGTACGAGATCAGTAAAACTTTTTATAATAAAATACGTAAGAGTTAAAAATGTAATCTTCGATTTTTTGAAAGAAATATATCAACTATTTCAGCGATTTTGACTTCATCTTTGTATATAGACATCAAAGCCAGATAAGATAGCCAGATAGAAACTTCGCTCAAAAAATGCAAAATGCAAATATCTCGTTAAATAAGCCTCGTAGAAGGAAAAGGACAAAATTTTGTTATCACTTATTTTTGGTCAACATTTTAAATTTTCTTAGCAAAACTTAAAATGCTAATTTCTCGTTAAATGAGCCTCGTAGAAGGAAAAGAGACAAAATTTTGTTTTCACTAATTTTTTGGCCAAAATTTTGAATTTTCTTAGAAAAACTTAAAATGCAAATTTCTCGTTAACTGAGCCTCGTAGAAGGAAAAGAACAAAATCTTGTTATCACTAATTTTTTGGCCAAAATTTTGAATTTCTTAGCAAAACTGTTTTTGTAGAAGGAAAAGGACAAAATTTTGTTTTCACTAATTTTTGAATTTTCTTAGCAAAACTTAAAATGCAAATATCTCGTTAAATAAGCCTCGTAGAAGGAAAAGGACAAAATTAAAATGCAAATATCTCGTTAAATAAGCCTCGTAGACTGAAAAGGACAAAATTTTGTTATCACTAATTTGTTGGCCAAAATTTTAAACCTTTTTGTCCATAACAAAGATAAACAATTAAAAAATTGCGTTTATTGTGTAGGTAATGGAAGTTAAGGTCCTTAGTTTTTTATTCCTAAATAGAAATGTGTAGTTTAGTACGAGATCAGTAAAACTTTTTATAATAAAATACGTAAGAGTTAAAAATGTAATCTTCGATTTTTTGAAAGAAATATATCAACTATTTCAGCGATTTTGACTTCATCTTTGTATATAGACATCAAAGCCAGATAAGATAGCCAGATAGAAACTTCGCTCAGCAGATGCCGTTGTCACTGGTATTGTGGCCAGTATCTGCAATAGGGTAAAAACGCTTGGGAACATGTCCTCATCACAAACTGAAATAGCATCTAATGCATTTGATGGCTTATCATTCTTCTGCTTCCAATAATCAATCCATATACTTATTTCAGCTAAAACAGATTTTGCTAAATTTTTTAAATCGTTCTTCTCTGGATACGTCCCTGAGAAGTATGTAATACATATATACATAAATGGATATATATAATTAATATAATTTTTATATATAATTATATAATATATAATTTTTTTCGGTGTATAAATTAATTTTTTTCTTTACTCTGTCTAAGGTTAGGTTAGGTTGAAAGGGACGCCCGTCAGAATACAACTGACGAGTTCACTCGGGGCCGACAATTCGGTCCATTGTGTTTCCCGTGAGCAGAATAGAAGAAATAGTTGGAGGTTGACAGACTAGGAAGAGGAAGACAACTAGTGTCTCGTGTTTTCGTTTGTCTTTGTGGCTTTACTAAACCAGAGAGATTTTCTGATGAAATTGAGAAGGGGTTTGAGCGGTGCATCTGCTAGGTCGTCTTCTTGCAGTTTGTACGATCCCACCTCGATCTGGTTAGTGCTGCTTCGCGTTCGTCGATTTGGTTTTTAAGTTCCACGAACGGAATTTGCACGTCCAGAGTCGCGGTTTAATTTCGTACGCCGGAACCTATCCTGGCACATTCGTCTGCTAATTCGTTGCCCTGTATGTTGCTATGTCCTGGCACCCAGCAGAGCGTGATTTCGTGCGTCTGAATATGGGTTAAGGATAGAAAGCAGTCCATCGTGCAGCGTGATTTTATAGTTCTAGAGCCCAAGGCCTTGAGAGCTGCCATACTGTCGACGTAGATCTTGAATTTTTTCGTAGAAATATCCCGTTCCTGCAAGACAGTGCATTCATCTGGGAGTCTGGTGGAGATTCTGAGATTAAGGGTATCGGAATATACTCTTGATCCCGTGCCCGTCTCCATTTTCGATCCGTCCGTGAAGATTGAGATCTCGTCGTCCTCTATGACGCTATTTGATGCCCAGTCCTCACGGCTAGAAAACGTTACATTAAAATGTTTACCTCGAATTGTTCTTGGTGCCAAGTAGTCCGTTGGCCTATTCATTTTGTCTGTTATGCCCATGCTTTCCCGGATTGAGCTATGTCCGTGTGTGGTATTGATGGCCCTTCCTGATTCCCTTAGCCGAAGGGTCACTTTCGCTGCGGTACACTTTATGTATATATCGATTGG
Source organism: Eudasyphora cyanicolor (assembly GCA_963930755.1). Lineage (NCBI taxonomy): Eukaryota > Metazoa > Arthropoda > Insecta > Diptera > Muscidae > Eudasyphora > Eudasyphora cyanicolor. The sequence goes on from OZ005736.1 coordinate 105,791,176, forward strand.
TTGAAGGTTCAGCATCGCCTCCAGTGCCATTTGTGGAGCAGATCTGAGGGCGCCAGTTATCCCGACGCAAATCAGTCTTTGCACTTTGGCTAGATGCAAGAGATGTGATATCTTCATTACCGATTTCCACCATACAACTGATCCGTAGGTGAGTATCGGTCTAATGATCGATGTATACATTCAGTGTATCATTTTCGGTTGCAAACCCCATTTGCGTCCAAACATTTTCTTGCAGGCATAGAAGGCGCATAACGCTTTCTTTCCCCTTTCCTCCAAATTCCTTTTCCAGGACAGCTTAGAGTCTAGGGTGATGCCCAAGTACTTAGCTTCTTTCGATAGTTCAAGTACCTTTCCTTGTAGTGTAGGGAGCTGATATTTCGGAATTTTATTTCTTCTAGTAAAGAGGACTAGTTCCGTCTTCGCTGGGTTGACTCCTAGTCCATTTTTATCTGCCCAACGTGATAATCGTTTTAGTGTTCTTTCCATGATCTCGCTGACAGTAGGCATAAATTTTCCTCTAATCAAAATCACGACGTCGTGATTTTAATTCCTGTATTGCTGAGATCCATTAGGATTCCGTTAATCACTAGATTCCATAATATCGGTGAGACCACTCCACCTTGCGGAGTACCTCTCGTGACTCGCTTTCTTGCCGAACCATTGCCCATGGTTGAGTTAATGATTCTGCTTTTGAGCATGTAAACTGTCCACTTGGTTATGCCTGGGTGTGAGCCTATGCTGTCAAGTGTAGATGCTATCTTAACATTATTAAAAGCGCCCTCCACATCGAGGAACGCCGCATGGTGTAATCTTTGTAATTAAGGGAGTCCTCGACAAATCCTACCACTTCATGTAAGGCCGTTTCCACAGATTTACCTTTCAGGTAGGCGTGTTGTGCCGTACTGAATTTGTTTGGTGTCAGTTTTCCCCTCACGTTTAGATCAACTAGTCTTTCCATGGTTTTCAACAAAAACGCCTTGGTATATGTGACCATTGCAAACTTGCAGAAAAAATTGCTCGTAGCCATGGTAGAATGAGTTCCAAGGATTATTGTAAAAGAGCTGGAATGATGCCACCCGGGCCTGCCGATTTGAAAGGCTTGAAGGATCTCACCGCCCAGCATATTTTCTCGTCATATATCACAGTTCTGATAAGTTCCTCCATGTTGGCCGTGGGGGTGTCTGCGCACACTTCCACGGCATCTGAAACTTCGCTACAACCCGAAAATGGGTGTCCATCAGAAGTGGAAACTTTACACGATTTTCAATGTTTCCACTTTTACTTTTTTAGACACTGTGCTGTCTCTTAATTTTGTTTTTACACTACTTTTTCCTATTTTTTCTTTGTTTGTTTCCTTTGTAGCCAAAAAGGGGGCTTCGGCTCAAAATTCAACTTTAGTCGCACAACGGTATCGCTGGTAGACACAACTAGCTATGCAGAGAGAGAGTGGAGATATTACCTCATGTTCTTGATGATGGTTTTTTGTATGTTTGAGTGCTAATGTTGTGTTTGTCGCCTGGTTGTACGGCAATGTCTAAATTAAAAGTCCGAAAATGTGTAATTTAAACCCATTTGTCGACACTAACGAAGTATTACGAGTTAATGGAAGACTGGTCGAGGCGCCACTGCCTTACAATGAGCGATATCCCGTCATTCTTCCTGGTAACTCTCGTCTCTGCAATCGATATCTCATACACTTGCACACCTTCCTTGCTCAAGCTGGATATACTCAAATGTGCAGAATGGTGCAAACTGAATATTATATATCTCGTCTCAAACCAAGGATAAAGAGCATAATACATAAGTGCAAAACATGCATCATTTATAAGCATAAACCCTGTTCACAAATAATGGCTCCTTTACATCCAGAAATATGTACGATTGCGCCTCCGTTTCATATTACCCGCATAGATTTCGCTGGACCTTTCGAACTGAAAAGTTCTTCAGTACAGCGATCCCCACTCATAAAGGGATAAGCATGCATTTTCATATGCTCTTCAATCAAAGCCATTCATTTAGAACCCTGCTCATAATTATCCTCCGTTGCCTTCGAGGCGGCATTCTCGCGTTTCGTTGGGAGGCGAGGACTACCCTATCGTGTAGTTTCTGATAATGGAAGAAATTTTATCGGGGCAAGCCGTAATCTACTAAAACAATTTTCAAAATTCAGGCAAACAACCGCCAGTGATCTTTCTGATAAATACTAGTCTCATGGATTTGAATGGACCACATATGGGCGGACTTTGGGAGTCCGCTGTAAAAAGTTTCAAACACCACTTTAGAAGAATGTGCAAACCTTAAGCAATTTGCGACCGTACTGTCCAGAATAGAAGGAGTTCTCAATTCTCGACCAATGTCAGTTGTATCCGAGGATCCGTCAGATTTAACAGGCCACGACATTTTCTAGAAGGGTCAACCATAATGTCCTTTCCGGAGCCAATATCCAATAACATATCCCACACTAACAGATGGCTAAAATTGAAAGCGATCCATCACCAATTTGCCCTACGATGGAAGGATGACTACCTAAAAGCACTGCGCAAGCGTTATAAATGGAAAAACACGGTTCAAAATCTGCAAACTGGAGATCTTGCAGTAATTATAGATGATTTGCTTCCCCCAAGCGACTGGCGTCTCGGAAGAATAGTAAAAACGCATCATGGTTCAGATAAAAATATAAGAGTCGCTGATATCCAAACTGCTTCTGGTACACTTACTAGGCCAATTGTAAAATTATGCTATCTCATCATCATCTTATAGCATTACAGCTCGGGGTGAGCTTTAGCTTGATCCGATATTTTTCTCCATTCTGGTTTATTTTCGGCGGAAAAAGTCCAGTTACGAATACCCATTGTTCTTAAGTCAGCTTCCACACAGTCTTTCCTTCTTCGCCTAGTACATCTAATATTGTAATTTAACATTGCCTTTTGAGGTCTGCTGTCTTTATGAATCTGACTATGTCCTCTCCTTCACAAAGAACAAGCAGTTCGGGATTGCTTCTTTGGACATATTCACCAGTTACATCTTGTCTTGGGCCAAATATCTTACGTATTATTTTTCTCTCAAATATTCGCAATCGCTGTTGTTCGTTTGTAGTCATAGTCCATGTTTCACATCCATACGTGCCAGTAGGTCTAATTATAGGTCTATTTACATTTATTTTGCATGCTTTGAGATTAGCTTGGACATAATGATTTTCTTCTGTACAAAGTATGCTCTATTTGCCGCAGCTATTCGGTCGCTTATGCCGTCTTGCATACTATTGTTGTTTTTAAGCAGTGTTCCCAAGTAGGTAAAGCTGGTAACTCCTTCAAAATGATAGTCTCCAATTTGAATGTTTTGTACAGTTCGTCTATTTTCACTTGCAGAATTTTTTTTGCTTTCATTTATATTGAGGCCCACAGCCTTGGTTGACTTCTCTATATTTGTAAATATTTCTTCCATATAGCGAATGTTTCTTGTTACAATTGCGACATCATCTGCGTATGCAATAGTCAGACCAGATCTGCTGAGTACGCTGCCTGTTCTTACATAGTCTTTGACTACATACATAGAGTAGTACTAGATTGAAAACCGCTATTTATACGAAAGGTGTCGGTTTCTTTCTGTTGAATGACAACCTTGGCCGAAGTGTTTATTAGTGTCGCACATGTGATTCTTGTGAGCTTAGGAGGTATTCCCAGTTCGGAAAAGGCTTGAGGTATAATTTTCCTATCTATACTATCAAACGCTTGCTTAAGTCGATAAAGAGTAAATGCATGTCAATACCACACTCACAGCATTTTTCGCAGTTTTGTTTAAGCAGAAAGAGTTGATCGACTGTAGATCTGCCCGGTCGAAATCCTCCTTGGTATTCTCCCAATATGTTGGGCATTTTCTCTAGTAGCTTTACAGCTAGGATATTAGTAAACATTTTGTAACATACGTCCAGGAGTGTGATTCCTCTCCCAGCGGTAAAAATCAGGTCTTAGGGAGCAAGCTATCAGGCCTGATTTAAGAGCCACGAGGCCTGGCCGCCGCATTCAATCTTTATTTCTTTTTTACATGGAGTGACATTGCGAGGCCAGGCCTTGCATCTCGCGGTAAAAATCATGCCTAACAAAGGATTGTCGAATGAAGGTCTGATATAGGACTTCGAAAGGAAGGTCTTAAGAAGGGCTTCGAAATGAAGGTATGATTTAGAGCTTCGAAATGAAGGTCTGATGTACAGCTTCGAAGGAAAGTCCTATAGTAAATCAAAATGCAGACCAAATAATGTATTTTAAATGAATGTCATATTCAGCACTTCAAATGCATAAAATAGGAGTTCGCAAAGATAATATAGAATAATTTTGATAAGAATCTATCTTAATCTATCAAAAACACAAGGCAACTGAACTCTACAAAACCTTTGCAACGACTAATTGTTTGTTAATTTTCATCGTCTTCACCTTCACTTTTCAATTTGTGTAGCGGTATTTCTTTTTTTTTTGCATAAAACTGGTTTTGAACTCTCGCAGTAGCAACAAAGTTCATACATGAGAAACTGAATGAGGGAGAACGAATTCGTGTACACTCTGTCTTCCTTCTCCCGTCTTTTATCATACATGATTATGTCCACACAAAATTTAAATGTTGTGTGCTAAACACCTTCGATATGATATATTTTTAGAAGGACAGAATCATGCCTGATAAAAGACGGGAGAAGGAAGGCAGAGTGTACATTTTTCTACATAAGCAAAAACTTGAGAGAGAGGGAGAACGACTTTTCTCTGACATCTTTTAGAAGGCGTTAGAAATGTTTGAAAAAAGACGGGAGCAGGAGGCACGGTTACTTTTTTAGAAGTGAGAGATTGCACATTTTTCAGGCCTTGATAAAGAAGGCATGCGTGCCTTCCAATAGAAGGTGTTGGAAGCCCTTCTATCAGGCCTGATGCCTGGAAGGCCTGGACCATTTTACCGCTGGGTAGCGGCGTCCCTCTATGTACGTACATATGTATATGTTGTGTGTTTCATGTCTGGTTTCTGTCGCTTTGTCTGTCTGTTGGTTGGTACAAATAAAACATTGTCATTTTAGAATTAAAATCAACAGCAACGTTTTTATTTCACGCCTTTTTTGTCGGTTTCTCGGGTTTTGGCTTTACACTGTTAAGAACTTTTCTGCAGTGTTTTATAATTTAATTAATGTAATTCACTGCCGGTCAAGAAAACGCTCTTGATCGTACATTTTGGCGACCGTGACAGGACAGTGTAAAAGTTCTAACATTTTTCTCGTCGTAAAATATAATTCATTTGGCCCGAAACAAGTGAATTATGCAAAAACAATTTATCGCTGTTAGCTAAACAAAAGCAACAACTTAAGGCCGGGTTAGGCATACGTAACCGTAATTTATCTTTACCGTTGCCCGTTTGAGCGATTTGCCAACGTTGAGATAACGAGTCATATGTTCTGACAACAACAACACATAAGTAAACAAAAAAGCCGCGATTTCTTTTTGTTTAGGTTTATTAACAATGAAGTTAAAAAGATTGTTTATAAATTTGTGCTTTTTAAATCTGTGCAGAATTTACAATTAAAGTAAATCAAGAAAATATCGTCGGATAAGAAGATGGGGTGGATGTCCTATAAACAATGACTGAGTTAACTACGCCAAAGCAACGGATTAGACCGGCAGAGAGACTAGCAATAACACCACTGTATGTCAAATATTGCTTTATCCTATGATTCCAATTTGGGTAATTTTTCTATTCTTTAAAATTGTAGATATTTGGGTCACGGTTGTTCCATACAATCGATTGCATGGAGTCACAGGCTGGGGAAAACAACAATGCGAAATATTGTTTTAGAATACAGTGAAGTTTTGTGGCGCTTGCTTTCGCCGATTTAATTAAGTGAACCAACTACACACATTGCCAATGATTTTCAACGAATGTGGGATATGCCGAATTGTGTGGGAATCTGCGATGCTAACTATACATTCATATCAGTTAATGTTGGAAGTTGTGGCAGCCAACACGATGGGGGTATGACCATTAAACTTCTATTTAATTATAATCTATTTTAATACAAACAATTTCCATTTCTTAATTTAAATTAAATACAGCTATTTTCCAGTACTCTCCGTTTGGTCAGTCAGTTATTTTAGGTACAGTACCTGTACCTCCTAGTAAACCATTATCGTCAGCATCCTCTGAAGCCTTTCCTCATTTTTTTTTATTGGCGATGCGGCGTTTTCCCTGAGAAATATCCTTGGTCTAAGTCAACAACTATAGACGAGCTCAGAGACAACATCCAACGCGAAATTGCCAACGTTCCGGTCGAAATGTCGCTGTTGACGGGTTCGTGGTGGTCATATGACCGAAATTCTTAAAATGTAACATTTGCACTACACCTGTAATAAATTTGAACTCTATATCTTAAATATTCTGTGTTTTATTAATACTTTTACTTATGTCTATTTCCATTGAAGAGGGACTCAGCCAAATCCAATCCAATATCTATCTATAAATAAGTCCACGTTTGTAGAGACGCTTATATTGCTTTCAAATTAACCCACAATGAAGAAGATTGGCGCAATGATTGTCTCGTACTGTCACCAAAAGAATCCTGAAGCAGATTATAAATTTAATTTTTAATGGAGTGAGCCGCGATCTTCATAAAACTCACCTGTGACGCCCAGCTCCTTGCCAATTTGCTTCCAAGCTTCTCGCTTTTTTTCAGATATCCTATATGCTGGATTATATTTATTGTATAAATACTCGTGCGACTGCACCAATGAAATCAAATATTCATCTTTCATGTTTATTTGCACTTTTAAATAACAAATAATTAATAAATTATATTCTTTACTTTTTTCGGCGAACATACAATTGTAATTGTAAACAACATGTAGTATCAGCTGTTGTCAAATTGTACGTAAACGGAACGTCCAATTCTGATTTCAACAGATTCAGCCGTCCGTTTAAGTTTCGTTTCCGTTGGCTAATCGTTTACACCAACTTCCATATGACAGATTGAATCAGCTGATTCGTTACGCTACGGGGGCGTTACGGTTAAGTTTGCCTAACTGGGCCTTTAACCAATAACTGTGTTGTGAACATCGATTCATCGTTTTGTGGAGATTTAATAATGTCATTGTCTCGTTTTAAATTATTATAAAATACATCATTTTCGTGGTTATTGCTGTAAAACACCAACAACTAATTTGTCTCAAAGCAAGTGATAAATAAACAATTTTCTCGTTGTTAAAGTTAACAAACAAACAAATGAAAAGATCATTTCTGTGGCTATTGTCGTGAGACATTTTGTTGTGTTGCATTGTACAAAAACTGCTCTGTCTCAAATACACATACATAATTAAAGCAAAACACCAAAAGAATTTTCGTGGACATTATAAAACAAAATTAACCAAACCAAAAAAAAAAATTTCGAATTTATTGTTGTGCCCCAGTTGACGCGTTACATAGCCTATCCTAGTGCTAGTGCTTGCCTCAAAACTTCGCCATTTTACAAAAATCATGACTTTGGAAGAATTAAAACAACAACGTACCATAACGAAGAAAAATATTTCGCGCATAAAAACTGTGATTGACGCCAATGGCAAAAGTGAAGGTAAATCTCTTTCTGCTGCGGAATTAAAGTGACGTTTGGGTATTTTGGAATCATATTGCAAACAAATCCTATCAATCCAGAATAAAATTGAAAATATTGACCCTGAAGATAATGGCCGTGGTGACATCGAGGATTTATATTGTTACATCAACTCGCAAATACAACAACAACTTGCTGAGGATGGACACAACACAACATTTTCGGAATCGTCATTCGCTATTCCTGTTCCCACAAATAAGCTTCCTCGTCTTAAGTTGCCCAGCTTTAATGGAAATAAACAGTGAGTACAAAAACTTTATACCATCGTTTAAACAAATTAGCGTGAACATGGGCTTTCAAATATCGAGAAATTCAACCATTTGCTGAACTGTCTCCAAGGTCATGCGTTAGATACCGTGAAAGCGTTCCAGGTTACTAATGAGAATTATCCCAAGGCTTTAGAAAGGCTAAAATCGCGTTACGACAATAGTACACTGATCTTTATGGAAAATATTACCACACTTTTCGAACTGCTTGATGTCTCTAAATCTAATTCTGGTCAGCTTAGAAGCCTTGTGGATAATGTTTCTGCTCTCTACAGTTCGCTGCAATCTCTTGGCTCGTCTAGCGACATCGTAAATACAATGCTGATCCATATTGTTATGGAAAAAGTTGATATTGACACGAAAATAAAATGGAAGGACTCTCTGGATTTTAGCAAGCTGCCAACATGGGACGATTGCTCAAAAATCATCGAAAGAAGGTGTCAATATTTAGAATCATTGGACTCAAACTCTACTTCTCGTCGGCCAGATCATCATTCTGGAAAATCTAACCAAAAATCATCGAAACATGGCTACTCATTTTCATGCTCAAAACGTGTTTGTGTCTTTTGTTCTAAATCTCACCATTCCATTACAGTGCCAACGGTTTAAAGAATTAGATGTGCCGATTCGATTTGAAAATGTAAAAAAGCTCGGTCTTTGCATAAATTGTCTCACTAAAGGACATCAAGTTACCAATTGTCCTTCCTCGTTTAAGTGCAAACATTGTTCTCGCTCTCATCATACAATGCTACATTGTTCTCAATCGGTTCAAAGGTCATCATCTCTAGATCCTACACCATCAACATCTCGTGCTTCCAGCAATGAAACATCTGCTTCTGTCCACGCACATATGGAAAATTCGTCGCCTCATGTACTTCTTGCCACAGCTATGGTTTTAGTTCGTGATAATTCTGGATCTTACAAATTGGGAAGATCTCTTTTGGATTCCTGTTCTCAACTAAACTTTGTCACCGATGAGTTTGCACAACGATTAAATCTACAAAGAATACAAAAATCTGTCGAAGTGTCCAGTATTGGAAATTCTTTTACAAAAGTGAAACATAATTGTTCTACAAACATTAAATCTCGCATAACGGACTTTGAAGTGCCGCTTTCGTTTTGTATTACCCCACATATTTCGTATCAACCTGATTCTGAATTGGATGTATCATCTTGGAATCTTCCTCCGAATACACAACATGCTGACGACTGTTTCTACAAATCAAAGAAAATCTACTTGCTTAGTGGGACTGAAACATTCTTCGATATTTTGTCTGTTGGTCAAATCAAGCTTTGACCAAAACTACAAAAAACTTTGTTTGGTTGGATTGTCACCGGAAAATATAATTCTTCGAAAAACAATAATTTAGGTGCTTCTTATCTGCTGTAAACTGAAGATAAAATCAACATGAATTTGGAACGTGTGTGGAAAATTGAAGAAATCGACTCTGGATCAACGTAAATGACACCAGAACAACTGGAATGTGAAAACTTTTTTCAAACTACTGTGTCTCGAGAATCTTCAGGTAGGATAGTTGTAGAATTGCCCTTTAAACAATCTTCAGACTCGGTATGTCACGCAATACTGCTTTGCATCGATTTGCTGCTCAAGAAAGACGATTAGCCCGTAATTCAGACCTGAAGTCACATTATGTAGCGTTTATGAAGGAATATGAAGATTCTGGACACATGAGCCTAGTTAAAAGACCTATTTTGGACGAACCCCATTATTATATCCCACATCACTGCGTTTTCAAGCCGAATAGTACATCTAAAAAACTTCGTGTCGTATTTGATGCATCTTGTCCCACTTCATCACATACCTCTCTAAACGATATCCTGATGGTTGGCCCTACGATTCAAGACGAATTATATCTACTGCTGCTGCGTTTTCGACATCATCGTTTCGCCATTACTGCGGATATCGTCAAGATGAACATGCAAGTTATGATAGACCGACATGACCGTAAGTACCAATATATTTTATGGAGATATTCTGAGCAAGAAGAAATTAGAACATACCAGTTAAATACTGTCACTTACGGAACATCTGCTGCCCCATTTATCGCTGTACGATGTTTGCATTATCTAGCCGATGAATACATCTATAGTTTTGAACTTGGAGCAACAGCTATTAAAAATTCGTTTTATGTTGATGATTTTCTCGGTGGTGCTGAAACAATTGAAGCATTATCCCAACTTAAATACCAGGTCTCAGAAATATTAGAAAAGGGTTGTTTTGAGTTAGACAAATGGCACTCAAATCATGAAAGCTTTCGTCATGACAAAACCATAAAAGACTTAAACTTAGATGCTTCTGTGGTTACAAATGCGCTAGGAATTTCTTGGGATCAACAAACAGATCTATTTCTATTCTCGTTTTCGTCGAAATTCAAAGATGAAAATGTGTCAAAACGCTCAATTTTATCGTTATCATCTTCGCTTTTCGATCCCCTTGGACTTTTGGCACCACTTATCATAAAAGCTAAAATCATTCTTCAAGAATTATGGATACTAAAAATCGGTTGGGACGAATCTGTTCCACAAGATTTACACACACCTTGGCTACAATTCGTCGATGATCTTCAATCGTTATCTTCTCTACATATTCCTCGATATTGTATATCACCAAGCCCAGAATCGATTCAGTTGCATGGTTTCTGCGACTCATCAATTCGTGCTTATGGCTGTTGCCTCTATCTCAGGGTTAAATCCAGTTCGGGTGAAATATACTCGAAACTATACACCCAAAATCAAGAGTTGCTCCTTCAAAAAGAAAGTCGCTGCCAAGTTTGGAATTGTGTGGAGCTCATCTTCTCGCTAAATTGTATTCAAAAATACAAAATCTTCTGAATATCCCAAGAAATTTTGTATTTTTATGGACTGATTCACAAATAGTTCTTCATTGGCTCAAACAGCATTCATGTACCCTATCTGTTTTCGTCGGAAATCGAGTATCTGAAACTCAAGAACTCACCAATGGATGTAATTGGCGCCATGTACCAACGTATTTGAACCCTGCTGACTTTGTCTCAAGAGGATCCACTGTTCAACAATTAAACTCTTCAATTTGGTTTAATAGTCCTGATTTTCTTAGATCCTGAAAGATGGCCTCAAAATAAGTTTGAGGAAATTGACCAGGACGAAGTAAATAAGGAGAAGCGAAATACCACTCTTCACCTTCAAATTCAACCCAACCAAATTGATGATTTCATACAAAATTGCAGTTCTTATTTGAAGATGGTTCGAGTTGTCGCATGGATCTTTCGGTTTTGGCATGTATTATCTTCCTTAAAATCTAATAATTTTGTTTCTGATTCATTACAGCCTCAGGAATTAGAACATGCTCTACTGGCGATTGTTTGGCACATGCAACAACAACACTTCAAAGAAGACATTATGCGAGCAGCCAAAAAGAAAGATTCCCAAGGAGCATTAAAATGTCTCAACCCATTCATCGACTCTTCAGAGGGCTTAGAAATTCTAAAGGTTGGAGGCCGTTTAGAATTAGCTGATATTCCTGAGGCTCAAAAACATCCGATAATCCTGCCGAAAGACAACAATTTTGTAAGATCTTCACATCAAAAAATACCACGCTGGTCCAAAGGCATTGATTTCTCTGACTCGGATGCGCTTTTGGATAATCAACTTGCGAGGTCTTTGTCGCAACATCGTGAATTCCTGCCCACAATGCATACGATATCGCCCAAAACTTCTTCAACAAATGATGTCAAATTTGCCAGCAGATCGACTGAACCCATCCAGAGTTTTCGCAAGATGTGCTGTTGATTTTTGTGGCCCAGTTAGCACATATCTTCGCATTAGAAGAAAAATTCCATACAAAACATACATCGCCATTTTTGTCTGTCTCGCAACGAAAGCTGTCCATTTTGAAGCCGTCTCTGACTTGTCAACAGATGCCTTCATCGCTGCTCTCAAAAGGATGATTGGTAGAAGAGGTTTACCAACCGATATATTCTGCGACAACGGCACAAATTTTGTGGGGACAAATTCCAAACTTAAGGATTTGAAGACATTTTGACGGCCAGAATCAAAATTCAATAATCAATTTTTGTTCCAACGAATTTATTAATTTTCATTTTATTTCCCCAGGGCACCCCACTTTGGTGGTCTTTGGGAGGCAGCCGTCAAATCAGCAAAAGGTCACCTAAATCGGACTCTCGCTAATTCTCGCCTCACCTATGAAGAACTTGTCACTGCTCTGGTGGAAATCGAATCGATATTAAACTCTCGGCCAATTTCTCCGATGTCATCTGACCCAAGCGACTTTGAGGTACTTACCCCAGGTCATTTCATAACTGGCAGCGCTTTACGTTCTCTCCCTGAACGAGATGTTTCAACGAAGAACCCAAACAACTTGGCGCATTGGGCTCAAATAACAGCTATAAAAAAACGATTTTGGAATAAATGGTCTCACGATTATCTGAATGAACTACAAGTGCGAAACAAATGAACTGCCTCGAACTCTAACGTTGCTGTTGGCTCGTTAGTATTGGTCCACGAAGACAACATTCCTCCTCAAAAATGGCTATTGGCCAAAATAGTCAAAATTATCCCAGGACGAGATGATCGAATCAGGGTAGCCGATGTAAAAACAACAAAAGGGATATTACGTCGACCTATCCACAAACTTGCTCTGTTAACAAATTGAAAGTGCCCTTTCAATGGGGCCGGTATGTTAGGTCAACGTTTTTTGTATTTTGTTAATTTAATCTCTAAAATTAAGTTTATTTTGCCTTCATTTTATTTCATTTATTTTGTAATTCATTCATGTTAATTTTATTGTATCTTATTTTGTTGTTGTTCATCTAATTTAATTTCTTTTCGATGTCACTTGTAATTCATGTTTTTTGTTCCAATGTACCACTGTGCGTGTCCGTCCTTTTGTTGTCGATGCCCTTTCGATGCTTTCTCTGCTTGCATCAGTGATGGGATTGGAAAAACTTCTAATTGTACCATAATGATCAATAAATTGTACCAAGTGTACTACGATTGTACCAAATTAACAAAAGTGAAAAAATGTGTTTGTTCGTTTTGTCACTCCGTTTGTAACACCTCGAAATATTGATCAGAGACCCCATAAAGTATATACATTAGGGCTCTAACCAAATGTTGGCCCTAGCATCACGGTATGGTGAATGTTGTGTTATTTACAGAAAAACTATTTTCTGCTCATTTTGGAATAATAACCTCACCCACAAAACGATTTTTTGAAATCTCGCAAAGAAAGTACATTCATTTAATATAAAAAAAATTATTTATTAATAAAGCAAAATAGTAAAGTCAAAAATTTAATTATATTAAAAATCTAAATTTTAAATTTTTTAAAAAAGTCAACATTTCATAATAATTGATTTATTTTTTAAATTTTTATAGTAAAACAGCGGATTTTTTCTCCTAACCGAAAATTATAAATACAGATTCTTGCCAGGTTGACATATTGATATAAAAAAATATTTGCGTTTTTTTGTATAATAAATAAAAAATCTGAATTCTAAAGTTTACCGCGTTTTGTGAGTGAACTTTTTTGACGACCGCGAAAAACTGTCTTAACCAATTTTCAATGGCTTATTCGACTATGCTAAGGCCATTTTGATATTCGCAAAAAATTAAAAAAAAAATTATAATATGCTAAAGCATACATATATGGGCATTTCCGCCGAATGGTCAACCAGGGCCAAAAAATCAAAAGTTGATAACGTATTTAATTGTGAATAATTATAAAAAAATATTAGCATATCAGTTGTTTTCAAGAAATTTGCCTGTAAACCGAAAAAATATATTTTTCGTTTCAAGCTTCATGTAAACCAATTTTTTTTTTATTTTTTTTACATGCACGACATATGTTACTTCTCCTAAAAAATGTCTATATTACAATCAATTAGGAAGAGAAAAATCCAAGGAGACAAAAAAAGTTCGGTTGACGGTTAAAACATATGGAAAAATTGTACCTTCGCGACCGGTACTTTAGTCAATTAGAAAAAAAAACAATAGAGGTAATTTATTGTGTTAATACTCGATAGAATGCTATAATAATCCACTTTTAAAATAAATTAATAGCTTTAGAATATTCCGTTCCGTAAGTAGATTCTGCCAAAATTGACATCAATTTCGCGCACGTTCATGACTACGTGTTTATTGCTATCATTATGTAAACTAAAACTCGGCGAAACCCATCTTTTGCACTAAACATAGAGCTACCAATATAATAACGAATCACAAAAAAAATTCTGGGAAAAATTTTGTTTTCTATATTTTTTGTACATCGAAACGTATACGAACGTAAGATCGTGACCCGCGGAACTGCCCATATTCTTAATCGTCGTAAAATTCTATGACGATATAGATTGTAGTTTCTGTTGTAATCACGCTACAATCTACAATAATTGGGCAAGACAACTAAAATTGGTACAGATACTTCTTATAGATGCAGGTAACTTGGGATTAAAAATAGGTAATATCGGTCCGATTTTGAATATGGCCCCCAAATATATCGCCTCTGTCCGATTTCATTTATTAACTCCATAGAGATCGCAAATTTCAACTGATCGGGTTGCAACTTGGTATTTTGGGTGTATTTAGATACTTCTACAAACACTTCACACGTGTGACTTGTATGAATAGGTTTTTCATTAATTTTACCTGCCAGGGAAATGTACCAAAAACTGTTTGCTTGTACCAGCGTACCAAAAATTACTCAATTGTACCAAAAGTGGTACAATTGTACCACGTTTTCCATCACTGGCTTGCATCCATTGCAAGTAGAGCAAAGCAGTCGGTGGGCAATGACGTTTTGTTGCTCTGCTGTGTTTTCTAACGAGAGTTAGAAAACAGCAGCACGAGTATATTCATGTATGTTTGTGTGTTGTATGCATTCATATGTACGTACGCGGCGTCCCTCTATGTACGTGCATATGTATGTCAACATGTGTATATGTTGTCTGTTTCATGTCTGGTTTCTGTCGCTTTGTCTGTCTGTTGGTTGGTACAAATAAAACATAGTCATTTTAGAATTAAAATCAACAGCAGCGTTTTTATTTCACGCCTTTTTTGTCGGTTTCTCGGGTTTTGGCTTTACACTGTTAAGAACTTTTCTGCAGTGTTTTATAATTTAATTAATGTAATTCACTGCCGGTCAAGAAAACCCTCTTGATCGTACAGTATTATTATTATTTCCTTTTAATATTAATATTATTTCCTTTCTGTCAAAATTAATTAAAGTAACGAATTTTAAAATAAAATAATTTTAAATGTATATATTTTTATCTTCTAATGATTTTTTAATAAAATTTGTATCAACACCTAAATATACTAACCAAAAAAAAGTTGGACACTCGAAAACGGTTACTAGAAAAAATAAAGAATTAATTAAATAAACAATATGGCATAATAAATACGGGTATGCAGATCTTTTCTTCAAAATTTGGATTGATTACTATACATTGCATAATAAATATGTATGTGGCTAATCACAACATATTTGAAGTTCAATTTCTTTATGTACGCGTATAATAACCCCAAATCTACTTCATGATGTTCGTTGTCCACTTTATTTATTTTCTTACCCAAAAATATTTGTTAGGAAAATGCAAGTACCATTTCTCGCAGTGCATAAAGAGAGTGTTAAAACTTCTCACAAACACATAAACATTTTGTAGAAGTATTGTGTGCCCATCGCTGGACTACAGCGACAAAAGAATACTCCTTACCAACATTGCGTCGACTGAAAAATTACTTGCTGTCAATCGTGACTGAAAATCGTTTAAATGCATTCATTGACTTCCCCGAATATTCATCGCCTCGTTGTGTCAATTTATTGAAAACATTAATACAATTAATATATTACTTAAATTAATACAATTTATATAATATTTAAATACAGAAACGCTAAATTAGTTTAAGATGTGTCTAAAATTTCTGTTCGGAGTATCTTAACATACAATTTAAGTTAAACATTAATTTTCGGAAGTAAATTAGTTTTGTCTTTGAATAATTCTAATTGAAAATATTACCTAGGGATTCTTTGACTTTATAATTTCATATATTTACAATATATATATATATATGTTAGCGTACTGCGCAACAAAAAGGTGGAATAAATAAAAACAACCGAATTTCAGTATATTGTAAATTAAAAATGGGGAATGAGGGGTGAGTATTACCATATGCGAGTGATAGTTCACGAAAACGCGAGCGCTCGAGCCGTGAGTAAAACGACAAGTGAAGTTGCAATGGAAGAGCCGAACACAGAGCAATAGTCTCCAAAGAGCAATGTCAGTGGGATCCAGTGATGTCAATTAGTATTGATTGAACTCACGAAGTTGTGGTACCACCTTTCTAACTTAAATAATCCCGGCCACCTTGCAACATCCGACTGTTACAACATTATATATGTAACTTATTTTATATAACTTAAACTAGGTTTTTTATAACTACAATAATAATGGAGGAACGTAAATTCAGTTTCAAGTGAGCGTGTAATGCATTAATACAATTCAAACATAACAAGAACCTTTTTTTCCATAACAAAGATAAACAATTAAAAAATTGCGTTTATTGTGTAGGTAATGGAAGTTAAGTTCCTTAGTTTTTTATTCGAATTTTATTCCTAAATATAAATGTGTACTTTAGTACGAGATCAGTAAAACTTTTTATAATAAAATACGTAAGAGTTAAAAATATATCAATTATTTCATCGATTTTGACTTCATCTTTGTATATAGACATCAAAGCCAGATAAGATAGCCTTTCTCCTTCCATTCTGTTCCGGAGATAAGTTTTTATTCTTCTTAACGTCGAGAAACTTCGCTCAGCAAATGCCGTTGTCAAAGGTATTGTGGCCAGTATCTGCAAAAGGGTAAAAACGATTGGGAACATGTCCTCATCACAAACTGAAATAGCATCTAATGTATTTGATGGCTTATCATTCTTCTGCTTCCAACAAACAATTCATATACTTATTTCAGCTAAAACAGATTTTGCTGAATTTTTTAAATCGTTTTTGTAAAAAAGTGTGACTTCTTCGAAATCTTCCTTTATTAGATTTACAACTCGTATCGGAACGATATTATACATACTTGCAATTATAGCTTCATGTTCGGAAAATCTATTATTTAAATGTGATATTACTTCGTCCAGATATGGTATGAACAATGTTGTCCTAAAATACGCTTTGGCATCTGAACCAGGAATATTAGCCTTATACTTTTGAGTGTCTACTCTTCTAGGTAGTGCTTCTTCTATTCCAAAACTTCTTGCAAGTTGTGTGGATTCTTCAAAAAGTTTATCAAACTCCGCATCTGAATTTCTACGCATGTCACTTAATTTAGTCGTTGCCAATTTTGTGATTTCGTAAGCATTTATTATATCTAGGTTAATTGTTTGCAAATACCGTGATAAGTTCTGTATAATGGCCAATATAAATATTACCACACCCAATATAAAGTCAAATTTACATACACGGTTGTGCAAACTCCTTCCATCACTGCAACCTACATGTTAAAAAGGTAGATAATAGATAAATGTAATTTTAACTTAATTTTCGCCATATCTGGTTATCATAAATTTAAAGCCAACCAATAATTACACCGGTGGACAAAAACAAATTTTTTTCTTGGGTTTCTGTTTAAATGCATAGATTCTGATTCTAGACGTCAAAATCTCCAATCTTAGCTTTTAAAGTTTGTTTTTGTAAATTTTACATCGATAAGAAAGTTTTAAAGTTAAAACCTTACTAAATTAGCTATAACTTTTTAAATAATGCATCGATTTTCTAACATTTGTTCATTTTTAGATTGTTTTATGAGAGTTTTATTTTAAAAATATTAAAATTTTATCAAAAAATCACATTTTTTGCAATATTTTGTAATACTCATATATCGTCGAAACCGCTGAACGGATAGAAAATGGTATTATATGAAGTTGAAGGCTACTTAATATTTAATTCTTTAAAACTTTCCTCAACCAAATCGGATAAATGGTTCTATATGTGGTTCAACCACTAATTTCTTTCCGTATCACAGCTTATCGCGAGAATTTAAAAAGAGACAACCCTTTAGGCTAAGAAAAAAGAGAGGTTTAACCACATATTATGGCATAACTAGAGAACCATTCATCCGAATTGATTCAGGTAAGCTTCAGAATTAAGTAGCCTTCAACTTCGCACAATACAATTTTCCATCTGTTCAGCGGTTTCGACGATATCTTACAAAGTATTGCAAAAAATCATATTTTTTGAGAAAATTTTATTAATTTTTAAATAAAAGCCTCATAAAAACATAATTGTCAAATTTTTGTGATTTTATCGTAAACTCTGAAAGGTTATGAATAAATTGAGACCATTCAAAGAAAATCGATGCATAATTTAAAAAGTTTTAGCGAGGAAACCATGCACTTTTCTTATTTTTAGTTGTTATTACTTTTACTGTTACCATTTTTTACGCTTTTGTATTGTTTTTTTTTAACGGCCTTCCAAATATTTTATTTTGAGAGTTATTTTTTTGAGTGATTTTGAGAGTTATCGTGCGCACCAGCCAGCAGACAGACAGACGGACATTGCTCATTCGACTTAAAATGACCCAAAACGGATTTCCGCCGAACATACTTGGGGTCTTAGCTCACTCCTTCGATGTGTTACACTTTTTCCGTAGCAAATGATATATACCCTCGTCACACTAAAGTGAGGGTATAAAAAGGTTAAAAGTGAGGAGGTTTACAGAGAGGTGGAACCAGAAATTACGCAGTCAAATAGCGTGTACTGGGCTGTAAGGAGTCGGGTTGAGTGAGAACGCGTGGCGCAATAGTTTTTGCGTAAATCTCAGGGCCCAAAACCAACGCGACCGCCCGGAGCGGTAAAAAGTGGGATCGGCCAGTTCCAGTCCTGCGAACGACTCCTTTAGTGTGGGAGATACGGATACAGCCGGGGTGACGCCACAATCCAACTTAGCTGTCACGTACTGCCTTTGAGCGGAGTCGTACGATGACACGATCAGAATATCGCAATACATAGTATCGCCAATATGGCTGATTGCATTGGTTGGTTGCACGGCTTGGGACAAGGATGGGACCGGTTGTGGACGAGAGCAGGGCTTCGGAGTCGGAGTTATACTCTACACCACACTATGGTACAGGGGTTTTAACTTTGTTTAATGGCAGATTTGTGAAAATACTACAGGTAGACACACCTTAAAATATACCGTTCGACTCACTAGCAGTCTATCTGTCTGTCCATCATAAGGTGTTCGTTGAGTACAGGTCTTTGGTAATAAGAACTCTTTCACAAAAGGGGGGGAACCTACTGAAATTGGTCAAAATCGGTTCAGATCGATATTGCACCCAGACACAATCCATAACGGAGTCGACCACAATTTTTCGACTCCGGGCAAATATCCCCGACTCCACAGCCCTGGACGAGAGGGGTGGGGACCTGAGCGACGCGACGGAGCGGGAGGTTTGGTCGACTTCGAGGGTGGCGCATGAAGCTACGTGTTGTGCGGTTCATTGCATCGGCGACACCTATTAGGGAAACGGCACGAGCTCTGGAGGTGGTCGGCACGGAGACAGACGTAGCAATACCGATGCAGGACAACCGTCCGGAGTCGGGTCGCGTAATCCACTTTCCGAAAGGCCCAGTTCCGGGGTGGCCATCGCGGCGGGCGCCACTAAAACTGCAGGGTGAGGGGAACTAGGTGCCTGGTCTGGCACTACAGCTGTGAGAGCACGCGTAACGGGGGAATTTAGCGGTACACTCGCGACTTCTCTTTCTTCGTCCGAAAGCATTACCTCATCAAAATCGGACAAGATGACCTCGGGGAACAGTTCCTGAGTAGATTCCATATCTAGACACGAACAACAAAGGGGACGCGATGAAACAACAATACTGAGTTATGAGCGGGAGAAGGAGCTAGTTTGGAAAAATGACTAAGTTAGTGACGGGTCGTCTAACTATGCCCTGTTCAGTCCGAATGTCGACGACGCGTACGTTACCATCATCGCCGGAATTTGAACAACGCTACCCATAGGGGGAGCGCCTGCTGAAATGAACTTCCAGGTCAGCTCTTGCAAACCAATAGAGGAACAAACGGTTTCCCGACTCTCGAAGAAAACTCCTGAAATTTTTTTCGATTTCTCGAGAGGCACCATTGCACAGTGGGCTAAAATGGACATAATTCTGCCATTTCAAAACCCCTTATCGTAGAGGTGTTTTTTAAGTTCGGAACTTGGGCCCCCTATCTCATACAGGGGCGGAGCTACAGGGCCCTAAAGTTGACCACCTCGGGTAGACACAATTTGCATTGGCTTCTAACTTTGGAATGGAGTGTCCGATTTAATTGGCTTATACTATACTCCCAGACCAGACCTACTATAAACATTTTATAGCTTGAAGATATCTTGAATAGTTTCCGAGATATGTGGATTTTAAATTTTAATATTTAATTTTTTCGCCGACTTTGCCTTGGAGTTTAGCCAATATCTCAGTCAAAAGTTTACCGGTTTCACCGCTAAATTAGACGTAGCATAAGCAGATTTCTTCCGTGAATATATATGGAATGTACATAGTCGAGGAGAAGGCGAGTGAAACGACTGGAGTATGCCAAAACAATCGGATGCTTTTCGGTATACAAAAGAGTGGGAGATTTGACTAAACGTCCGTTTAGACGCATCAGGCCATCTTCGTCTAGGACTGGGTTCAATGAGAGGAGAGAACTACGAGAGGGCAAGGGTGTCAGCTCCAAAAGACATTTATATTCTTCGGCGAAATGAACTTTCTGAGATATTATAGCCAGGCGCATTTTCACCGTTTTTATTTCGTCTGGCGCAATATGCAAATTGACGCGATTTATGAGCGGGGTGGGTCCTATGATAAAAGCGGAATACGTAGGAAAGCACGATACCAACTCGCATTAGCCACGTTCTGCTGAATCCTACATATCCTGTTAGCAACGAACGTTGTCCAAGTACCAGGTGTTTTACACAACCTCGAAAGAACAATCGTCGAATCAGTCCAACAATATACCTTATGAATTGGGGTATTTATATCACTCAGGACTGCTTTAAGAAGCTCTGAAGCCAAAACTGCTCCACAAAGTTCCAACCGGGGTAATGAGATCGACTTAAGTGGGGCTACCTTCGTCTTAGAAGACAAAGGGTGAACGTTAGCTACGCCTTGTGGGGTCTGGGTGCGTATATAAATGACCACCGCGTATGCCTTTTCCGAGGCATCCGAGAAAGTGGGTGGTTCAGCAAAGCTAACAACATCATAGTGGTATACGAATAGACGGCGGGACAGCTGTAAACAAAGTTCAGCCAAACATCTTTTGTCGCGTCAAAAAGGGAATCGTCCCAATTTATGTTATCGAGCCACACCTTCTGCATTATGATTTTGGCCACGATAATTACGGGGGACAACCATCCAAAGGGGTCAAAAAACTTGGCTATGGTGGACAAAACTTCAAACTTGAATATTGGGTCTTTTTGGGAATGGGATCTACACAGAAGTAGAGATCGTAGGTCTTAGTGATCTGTAGGAAATCGATCAAGAATGGACCTATTATTAGATGTCCATTTCCTCAATTCAGATTTGGCCGTAGATAACGCATAGATAAGTTGATCTCTGGCGATCAACGCCGTATCTACGTCGTGTGCACCAGCCAGTACATAATCGACATACATGCACTTGCGCAGAATATGCGCCGCGGGAGGATACTCAGCCTCAGTGTCGTCCGCCAGCTGAAGCACAGTTCGAAGGGCGAGGAGGGAGCGCAATTAACACCAAACGTAACAGTTTGTTGCTAAAAATCCCGAATTGGATCAGAAGGGACATTCCTGAATAATGTGAATAATAGTGATGTCACAATTGAACACGTACCGGAATAGACGCCATCGTAAAATCAACAAAACCAGGTCAGCCTGACATGAAGCACGTCGTTAAGGCTGTTTCCATTCGAAGTTTTATTAGAGGCATTAAAAACAACGCTTAATTTAGTTGTTTGTTTATCAGGATTTATCACTGGGTGATGCGGTATATAACATACGCGAGTGTGTGCGGGTGTCGAAGGCGAAAAAAAGCCGCATATGATCCAGATCAAGATATTCCCGAACAACTTGATCCTAAACAATTTTAATCGTTGGTTTTCGAAGTATAGAACATTCATTCTATCGAAATGAACTTCGAAGAGAATCGCCTAGTTGCAACGTCTGAGGGAATTCGGCACGGAAGGGGAGAGTGACCACGTAACGTCCCTCGTGGTGGTGGACTTATAATTGTCCTCACAAAATTTGTCCGATGGAGATAGAATTTTCCGCTTAGGGGTCTCTTGTAATTCCCAAAATCGGAGCAAAGTCTTGTTGAGCGTATCTGCTTCCATATATTCAAAAGTGGTCGTAAAGACCTTCACGAGTGAAGAAGACATAGGACCAGTAATGATCCAACCGAATATGGTGTTTTGCGCTAAGAGGGAGCCTAAAATATTTGGATGAGTGCCTTGCCGCAAAATACGGGGGTACAAATCAGCACCAAGTAACACATCTACAGGTCGACAATTAAAAAGGTGGGGGTCAGCCAAACGGAGATCAGGTAAATTTAAGGAGATGTCAGGGTTAACTGAAAAGGAAGGGAGATTTCCGAAAATCTGGGGGAGGACAAAGGCGACCGTCTCTAAAATAATCGACGAATCCACCGGCAAAAATTACAATTGTTGGAGGGAGGTTTAGAATTTTCGGAAGTCGCCGCTTTAGTAAAGTGCGTCCTAATCTTTCCAGAATTATGGACCTTTGACGAATCTACGCCTTGTATGTCTCGAAGACAAGCAAGTGTTTGTATTCGTTCTCTTAGGATCGAATCTAAGTCCTTCCAGGAAGACAGCGAGGATTTAACCCGAATGCTTTGTTCCCATAGTGTGAGCGTCAGCTTTGGCAACCTCTGGATACAGATGAACACTACTATAGGTTCCCAGTGGACCGTGACAATGTCATATACGGTCATGGCCGATAGATAACCGTTGATACCTCGCTGCAGAGTCTTCAAACCCGAACTTGTCTCATCGTCTAAGATCGGAAGATCAAATAAAAGCTTGAGGTGATTATTCACCAGGATCCGCTTGTTGTCGTACGTATCTTTCAACGCTTCCAAGCTAGATCGAAGCTACGATGGGTGAGGGAAAATTTCTCAACAATTTCTTTGTCATTTACCTTTTTCGACGCAAGCCGAGAGTTATTCACATAAACCGCTATAAATAAATCTCGAAACGTGGGCCACGAAAGAAAATTGCCCTCAAAACGTCTGTATCACAAGGCGGTATCGAAATATTATGCATGACGTCACTAATGGGCTGAATTATGCCCGCATGCCTAGTAATATTTCCCAGATCTAAGTTATTCGACAAATCGGCCTGAGTATCCATATCACGAGACGCGTGCGTGGAGGCACTCACGTTGTGCAACGAGTCAGTATTGCGCGTGTCCCCGTAAGGTTCTTGCGCCAATGAAACTACTGAACCGCTCATAGTCGAACTAAGCGAGGTTCTACGAGACCGTTTGAACATGGACAACTTCCGCATTATAGCGGCGAGATATATACAGTGATATGTATGTCTGATGGGACACGTCGTACTTGGTGTTCACCATATCATCTTTCCCCGCGTCTGGAGAAGGTTGCAAATAGTCCAGACATTTCTGAAACATTTCGCGCGTTGTAGTCCACATGTTATTTAACTCGGTACTACACGCAAAGAAAAAAACGTTTGGGTGTCGTTTTTCGCAAACATTTGTCCTTGTCTCATACGCTCTACTTTTTACGTAACAGTTGAAATATTTGCGGTGAATGCAAAAGTTTATCGTAAACGTAGTTTCTCTTGCTGTAACGAACATTCTTTCATTCCAAAATGTTCGTAATTTATTTTATGGTAAACGAAAAACGTTTACGGAACCATATTGTATTTAAACATGATTGAATATATTAAAGAGAGTTGAGAGAACAAGAAGCTAAACTTCTTTTCATTTTGTGAGAGTGCGATTTTATAACTTTTTTATTATTTATATGACGGAATAATATGTGCAGCTGTATGTGTACAGAACTCAAAAGATGCATATGTGTGTGTATACAGATGTGTGTGTACAAAACACAAAAAGAAACGTTGCATACATGTTTGTCCGCGTTGCTTTGTTAACAGACGGTGGTAGAAATTTATTTATCTGCATCCCTCCTTCCGCACTCTTATACAATTTCATAACATTTGCAATCGTACTCAGCATGCGTAGACACTTTTGTTAACGACTAACCGGTTATTTGTCCACACGCCTTAATTTATGAATAAGCAAATTTAAATCTTTAACAATCAATCATCACACGTTTAGTTACTGAAGCTGCTAATGGTAATTCTGAAATAAATTTATTCAGGCACAATACAACTGGATACTTCTGGAATCTGCTGATATTTTCTAACAGTTAAACTTTGTTTTTTAATGACACTATGCAACACGATTTTTCACCCGAAGTTGTTCATGTTATTTTCTGATGTAGTTTAGTATTCTATTCATGGACGTGGAAACTTTTGAATTGTCAGAATATGGACCTATAAAATTCACTTTTGACTAAAAAGTTTGATATAAGGTAAGATAACATCTCGCTTTGATCCATACAATGGACTACTAAATTTCATATTTACAGTTTGTCTACAACTCACTTAGAAGATAGCAGCTAAATAACAGAGCAGAGCAGAGGTGTTTGTCGGGGAGCTCCCGGTTACATTTTACTACAAATTGTGACATTTTTCATTATAAACATAATTTAATAAAACATATTAAGTATCATGATTCAATCAAATTATTCTTTTGCGACCGTCGTTTTCTCATTTATTGCTAAACTGACATTGTTTGTGACAAACGCAATGACCGTTTGCAACAAATGTTTTACAGAGATAAAAAGGCATTGCTTGTGACATACACAATAACCGTTTGCACCAAACGTTTCACAGGATTTGTAATAAATATAAATCATTTACGATAAGTACACTAACCGTTTGCTATAAACGTTTTTTGGGTTTTGGGATAAACATAAATCGTTTGCGGCAAACATACATCTCAAACGAAATTCGTTTGTCTAATTTTTGTTTGGGAGTAACGAATTTTTGCTTTAAGGGGAGTAAGCATTTTGAAAGAGATATGGCTTTTCGAACACAAGCTAAAAATTCGCGAAAACCAGGAAGTAAATCACGCAAGGGAAAGCAAACAACGGATAGAAGTTCAATTTAAATGAACTGAGTAAAAATGCCAAGAAATGTGAACGCAATCTTAGAAAAGCCCACAAACTAAATATTCAAAGTAGTAGAGGAGGCACCAACAGTTTTATAACTTTTCAAAAAGCTAAAAAACCGAAGGCTGAAAACGAATTAACCACACGCGCCAATATAGCACAAAAAATTAAAGTTGCGCACAGCAATAAATAAATATGAATATATTAAAAAAAAAAGATTTAAAAATTCCTCGCGGTGTACCAAACGAAGTTTCCCGTCCTATTACGTAAGAAAATCTACCGAATGTAGCACTTTTGTGTCGAAATACACGCAATTCGTAAGAGCGAAAACGAGAAAGACCAAAACAATATTTTTAAATTGATATATGACGAATTGACCGAGAGTAAGGTGCACGGAGTCGAATAGTGCCGAAAAATGTACTAATGGGTAGTACAAAAAACAATTGTTCCCGAAATTAAAAAATTTCAAACTAAAATATTATTTACGTATCTGCGCTTTTGTCGCTTGGGACCACTGTGCCGACGTTAGCGGTTCACAATAAGAAATACGTCAAATTTTCAATTACAATAAGGCACTTCGGCTGTTCAAAAGAATCACAACAAAGCAAATAAACGCAGCATCAGTGGAAATGTCAATGATATATGATACATGTATGGTGGTAAGAGGTTATGTACGGATGTGCAAATAAATAAGCAAAAAGTGATGGTGGCTATTATGTAGTTATTGACGACGACCGATGCTGAATTTGTTGGACTATGAGAAACTGCGATTGAAGTGTAACGTTTTTGTTGTAATATCAAAAGTAGTTGCGAACGAAAGCAAAGGGATACAAACCGGTAGAGAAAAGCACGCCAATAAATAAAGAGACGATATCACTATGTATGTATGTATGTACAATAGGGATATTTACTGGTAAATTAATCGTATTAAATTACCAAAAATAGCCGAAAGTAATAATTATTTTTCCGCGCAAATTGGATATTTAAAAAATAATTGTACTCGTACACGACACACGGCGACCGAATGGACTGTATTCAAGGTTTTTTAGTTTACAACGAAATTCGCTGTAGGGAACTAGGAAGGCGACCACTAAACTTTTTATCTTCACTTTTTGTTTCTTAAAACAAAACACAAAATCGCGGTGCTCACAATACCGAAACTGAAATTACGCACCTGTGGATTTTGATGATGATGATAAGGATTGTGATGATAACGTTGGTAATGTGGATGAAGATGAAGATGTGGTTTTGTTGTGATGAAGGAGGTTTAGCTCTTTGTTCTCTCAACACTCTTTAATATATTCAAACATGTTTAAAAACAATATGGTTCCATAAACGCTTTTCGTTTTTCATAAAAGTAAATTACGAAAATTTTGGAATGAAAGAATGTTCGTTTACAGCAAGAGAAACTACGTTTACGATAAACTTTTGTATTCACCGCAAATATTTCAACCGTTACGGGAAAAGTAGAGCGTTTGAGACAAAGAAAAATGTTTGCGATAAACGATGCCCAAACTTTTTTCTTTGCTTGTAGCTATTTCACTGATGCTACTCCGATCATTCATCGAGCTATAGCTGTGATTAGTACATGCTGAAAAAATCGCTTCTGTACACTGAAAAAAAAGTGTACTGAAAATCTTTGAAATTTTCTTAACTTTTAAGATTTTTTCTTTGATTTGACCCTAAAGACAAATACTGTTAAAATAAGTAATTTTTTTACGACAATTAAAGTTATTAAACATCTTTAGATCAGAGCATCAAACGTCTTTGAAAGAATTACGCCTTATACTTCGATGAAAGACAACATTTTAAATCAATTACAACTTGTGCTTAGATTATAAACATAATATGACCTTCGATTATGTACATTCTGCAATTAAACCAAGAATATGATGTACTTTCCTCTAGTGTAAAATATTGTATATATAGGGTGATCCATTTCGAGGTTCCCTACTTTTTTAAAGAAAAAAACTCAGAAAATTCCAATTGAATGGGGAATGTTTATTATCATTTGAAAGACCATTCTTTGGCATTTATTTTTTGAAGGTTATGTCTATCAAATGTTGACCGCGGCTACGTCTCAGATGGTCCATCCGGTGAGTACAATTTTCGATGACTCGTTCGCGTATTTCGACTGGTAACTGCCGAATGACACACGTAAACGTTGTTCAGGCGTAAGCCTTTCCATGATGAAATGCCAAACAATACTTAACAAAAATAACATGACAGCATGACACGACTCACACGTGATCTGTCAAAAAAAGGCTATTAAAAAAGTATCTCTACTTGGATCACCCTATATAATAATTTGTTTACACGTTAATGGTAATTCGTATTATTTGCTTCTCTATTAAAACATTTAAGTAAGCTACACGGCATACATACCTGACGACATCCGTTGCCATTGTGTTTAGTGTAGTTTTCTTCATATTAGAGGGAATATTTTTTCTAATGGACAAATAAATGATATTTTACAAAATTGTTCCTAGCTGAAATGCGTATAAGTGTAACATTTGCACGATATGGAAACGAATCGATCTCTTCGTCAATGACATCCTCGTTCTATAATTTTAGCTGCAGATGATTGTTATTCCTCCAATTTGCATAAACAAAATTTAAGTTTTTGTAAAAAAGTTTAACAAATATATATTAATATCAATTCGAATGATTCAAAATCTGCAGCCTTTAACGGTTTTATTATTCAATATTTCCAAACGTATTTAATATTGCTCGAAATACGACGCTTAGGTGTCCAAATCATTGTTCCTGTGATAGATTTTTTCGATTCGAGCAAAAATTTACGTCGATTTTCAAATTTATCTTGAAATTGTATATACAGCCATAGTCAAATGTTATTACACATTGCTAAATTTTTTCGTGTTTTGGAAAGACTGGTTCGTTTCTTGTTGTTGTTGTTTTCAATATAAAGCAAATTTGTTGCTATTATATTGAATGGAGTGTGTAAAAGAAATGTACAAAAATTCCAAAAAAAATAACGGTATTCTTCACAGGAAAACGACAGATTTTGTTGATGCCTATTGGCGTCAGAAGTTATTATACACATTTTATTCGTGTCAAAGATAATTACACAATGTCATTTTATACGGTTTATTCAAAGAATTATAAAATTGTTTCTTATATTTTAAGTCAATATTTTGTTACTCCTCCTTTGACATCAATTACTGCTTGCAACCTGGCCGGAATAGACTCTATCAAGGTGTGGATGAAAGGAAGTTCTAGTTTAGCCCAAATAGTTTTAATTTCTTCAATAGTGCCATTTAGTTTTCGGTGTTTATCAATTGTTCGTTGCTGTTTCATGAAACCCCAAACATTTTCTATGATGTTAGGGTCCGGACTTTGTGGAGGCCAGGGAAGAACAGCTTGATCTACCTCATTTAAAAACTTCATTGCCAACTATCCTTTGTGGCATGGGGCATTATCCAGTCGTCGCTTGGAAATAGCCTATTCGCTGAAGGAAATGCATGATCATTTAACAAATCAATATATCCAGATTGATTTAAAGTTCCTTTAATTGGTACTAGCTCTCCAAATCCATAGAATGATATCCATCCCCAAAACATTACCGATCCTCCACCAAATCTGTTTAGAGGCTGCCTTGCTTTGCCCTTCAGAGTTGACGGTAGATGCATAGATTTTCTTCCAAACGTACCCTGGAACTGAAAAGAGGACTCGTCTGTCCACAGAACGTTGTGCCAGAATTCTATAGGCTTTTTAATATACTCTGGAGCAAAGGCAAGGCGTTTGGCTTTGTTGTTTGGGGTTATGTCGATCACTTTGCGGACTACATAGGATTTCATTTGCATGCTCTTCATCCTGCGACGAATCGTAGCTTCACTAACTGTTTTTCCAATTAATTTGTCCGAATTTTCTGCAATGCGAACAGGGCTTATTGTAGGATTTTCCATAATGACTATTGAAGAAATTAAAAATATTTGGGCTAAACTAACACTTCCTTTCATCCACACCTTGATAGAGTCTATTCCGGCCAGGTTGCAAGCAGTAATTGATGTCAAAGGAGGAGTAATAAAATATTGACTTCAAATATAAGAAACAATTTTATAATTCTTTGTATAAACCGTATAAAATGACATTGTGTAATTATCTTTGACACGAATAAAATGTGTATAATAACTTCTGACGCCAATAGGCATCAACAAAATCTGTCGTTTTTCTGTGAAGAATACCGTTATTTTTTTTGGAATTTTTGTACATTTCTTCTACACACTCCATTCAATATAATAGCAACAAATTTGCTTTATATTGAAAACAACAACAACAAGAAACGAACCAGTCTTTCCAAAACACGAAAAAATTTAGCAATGTGTAATAACATTTGACTATGGCTGTATTTGTTATCAATTAACATCAATAAATATTCACAAATAAAATACATTACAAAAACAAAGGGTATCACATAAATACCATAAATTAAATAACTAACATTTTCTTGTATTGTATAGGGTTTTCCATTAAGGACATAACATTAACTTTGCCAGAGCCCAATTGGAGAAGTTTCGGAGTTTCAAATGATCAAATGGCTTTAGTTCTTGAGTCAGTTTGATCTTACGAGTAAGGATGAAAGCCAAGATCTTTTCACAAAATACGCCACAGTGTGGTTTGAGAGATGCCCAATCCCAGAGAACTACGTGGAATCGACTGATTTGGCTCATTTTGAACGGATACACTTACGGCTGCGATATTTTCGTCGCTTCCAGCGGTACGGCGTCCCTTTGGCGCCGGAACATCCAAAAGTGAAAATTTCGATTCAAATTTATACACTATATCAAGCACAGCCTTTCGGGTGGGACGATTATTACGCCCGAAAATTGGAGTAAGCGCTCTTAAAGTTGCGACTCCCGTAATTTTTAATGATTTCCAAACGTTGCACGTTTGTGGACTTTACCATGATTAAAATGTTGACTTCGACTAACGTTTTGACACTGAAAGATCATTAACAATGTTTGATGGTGCGTTGACATAAAGATACGAAATTGTTATGTCCCTACTTCACGTGTCACGAACTTTTTCTGATGTCCACATGATGGATATAATAGTACTGATATTAGAGAGAGAAATACTTTATATGAAACTGAAAATATAAATTTGTGTTTTAAAAACATTTGTATTGTTCATTATAACTGTGAAATAACTTCACAATTATAAACGTAACTAGCCCATCCCATCAATTTTTAAACCAATCACGAATCCTGCCACCAAATGGTTAGGTTAGGTTGAAAGGGACGCCCGTCAGAATACAACTGACGAGTTCACTCGGGGCCGACGATTCGGTCCATTGTGTTTCCCGTGAGCAGAGTATGAGTAGGGAAAAGATGGTTGAATGTTGGTAGGCTAGGAAGAGGGTGAGAAGGTTTAGGAAGAGGGAGAGAAGGTTTAGTTAATCGTGTTTTCATTTGCATTTGTGGCTTTACTAAACTAGAGAGATTTTCTGATGAATTTGAGAAGGGGTTTGAGCGGAGCATCTGCTAGGTCGTCTAGGTTTTCGAAGAGCCTGTGCCCCAAATAGTCCAAACCGTACTCTTGCAGTCCTTTGCATGAGCATAGCAAGTGCTGTACTGACACCTCCTCTTCTTCATCCAAGCAGCTTCTACAGAAGTCTTCGTAGGGAAGCTTCATGCGTGCAGCCATATTGCCTATCACGCAGGACCACAGAATGAAGCCGAGCCAAAATTGGCGGCGGCTGCCATTGAAAATAATAGATAGGCGGCAGCGGCTAGGCGGCTAAGCCGACATAAAATTGACATACGGCGGCTCTATGATAGACATTTTAACATTTAAAATAATAGTTGAAAAGTTAAGCTCTGGTATTTTTTCTTAAATAATAGATGTTTTTAAGTTAATTGTAAGATTTAGTGAGGTGAAAAAATCATCGATTCCATACCGCTAGGCTCTATAATACACTATATTTTACTATGTTTAGACGATTGTCAGATCGGACAACTTTATCAACCCTCTTAAAGTGTCGCAAATGTACGGACAATAACAAGTTTTTAGGCAAAGGTGAAGACGATTGCAAGAAACCCTTACAATTTCATATATTTTGTAAATATATATATTTTGTAAATATATATATTTTGTAAATATACATAATAATAAAAATATGATTTTTTGCAATACTTTGTAAGACATCGTCGAAACCGCTGAACGGATGGAAAATTGTATTGTGCGAAGGCTACTTAATTCTGAAGTTTGTAAAGCTTAACTGAACCAATTCGGATGAATGGTTCTCGAGTAATGCCATAATATGTGGTTCAACCTCTCTTTTTTCTTAGCCTAAAGGGGTTGTCTCTTTAAATTCTCGCGATAAGCTGTGATATGGAAAGAAATTAGTGGTTGAACCACATATAGTGGCATAACTCGAGAACCATCTATCCGATTTGGTTGAGGAAAGTTTTAAAAAATTAA
The DNA here is from genome assembly GCA_963930755.1 of Eudasyphora cyanicolor. Taxonomy (NCBI): domain Eukaryota; kingdom Metazoa; phylum Arthropoda; class Insecta; order Diptera; family Muscidae; genus Eudasyphora; species Eudasyphora cyanicolor. The sequence continues at coordinate 105,822,788 of OZ005736.1, forward strand.
ATATTAAGTAGCCTTCAACTTCATATAATACCATTTTCCATCCGTTCAGCGGTTTCGACGATATACGAGTATTACAAAATATTGCCAAAAAATTTGATTTTTTGATAAAATTTTAATATTTTTAAAATAAAACTCTAAAAATGAACAAATGTTGTATTTTTAAGATTTTATCGTAAAGTCTGTTCGGTCATGAATTAAACGAGCCCATTCCGAAGAAAATCGATGCATAATTTAAAAAGTTATAGCTAATTTAGTAAGGTTTTAACTTAAAAACTTTCTTATCGATGAAAAATTTACAAAAACAAACTTTAAAAGCTAAGACTGGAGATTTTGACGTTTTTTGACGTCTAGAATCAGAATCTATGCATTTAAACAGAAACCCAAGAAAAAAATTTGTTTTTGTCCACCGGTGTAATTATTGGTTGGCTTTAAATTTATGATAACCAGATATGGCGAAAATTAAGTTAAAATTACATTTATGATTTCTTATCTATCTACCTTTTTAACATGTAGGTTGCAGTGATGGAATGAGTTTGCACAACCGTGTATGTAAATTTGACTTTATATTGGGTGTGGTAATAAGTACTACGGTTTTGGCCATTACACTGAACTTATCACGGTATTTGCAAACGATTAAGCTAGATATAATAAAGGCTTACGAAATCATAAAATTGGCAACGACTAAATTAAGTGACATGCGTAGAAATTCAGATGCGGAGTTTGATAAACTGTTTGAAGAATCCACACAACTTGCAAGAAGTTTTGGAATAGAAGCAGCACTACCTAGAAGAGTAGGCACTCAAAAGTATAGGGCTAATATTCCTGGTTCAGATACCAAGGCGTATTTTAGGACAACATTGTTCATACCATATCTGGACGAAGTAATATCACATTTAAATAATAGATTTTTCGAACATGAAGCTATAATTACAAGTCTGTTTAATATCGTTCCGATACGAGTTGTAAGTCTAATAAAGGAAGATTTCGAAGAAGTCACACTTTTTTACAAAAACGATTTAAAAAATTCAGCAACATCTGTTTTAGCTGAAATAAGTATATGGATTGATTATTGGAAGCAGAAGAATGATAAGCCATCAAATGCATTAGATGCTATTTCAGTTTGTGATGAGAACATGTTCCCAAGCGTTTTTACCCTACAGCAGATACTGGGCACAATACCAGTGACAACGGCATCTGCTGAGCGAAGTTTCTCGACGTAAAGAAGAATAAAAACTTATCTCCGGAACAGAATGGAAGGAGAAGGGCTATCTTATCTGGCTTTGATGTCTATATACAAAGATGAAGTCAAAATCGATGAAATAATTGATATATTTCTTTCAAAAAATCGAAGATTACATTTTAAACTCTTACGTATTTTATTATAAAAGGTTTTACTGATCTCGTACTAAAGTACACATTTATATTTAGGAATAAAATTCGAATAAAAAACTAAAGAACTTAACTTCCACTACCTACACAATAAACGGAATTTTTTAATTGTTTATCTTTGTTATGGAAAAAAAGGTTGGGCCCCCTCTCCCCCAATAACCCAATTTGTGGAAGTGGAATTTCACCAGATATAGAACCAATTGCGTAGATTCTTAGAATGAAATAAAAAATAATAGTGTATATGCGTACTCATTATTCTTCTATTAAGGGGACGATATATCTGCTATATAGCTATTTGCTTATCAAAAATGTAAATTGTATCTATCCAAATTTAAAAGTTTTTCTATGGAACGGCGGCTGTGTTTCAGCCGATTATAGCCACAAAGATCGGCGGAGGCTTCGGCTTGTGAAAAAAGGTCGGCGGCGGCTAAAATCGGCGGCTCGGCTCGGCGGCTTCATACTCTGCGCAGGACCCTATGATGACTCCTGTGAGGATGCTAAGTGTGTTCTTCCTGAAGGACAGCAGTTCTTTGGTACGTGTCACATCAATGGATGGCCAAAGTGTTCTTGCAGTCCTGCAGTTATGTGTGGTGTCCCACCTCGATCTGGTTAGTGCTGCTCCCAGTTCGTCGATTTGGTTTTTAAGTTCCACGAACGGAGTTTGCACGTCCAGGGTCGGGGTTTCATTTCGCGCACCGGATCCTATCCTGGCACATTCGTCTGATAATTCATTGCCCTATATTTTGCTGTGTCCTTGCACCCAGCAGAGCGTGATTTCGTGCGCCTGAATATGGGTTAAGGAAAGAAAGCAGTCCATTGTGCAACGTGATTTGATGGTTCTTGAGTCCAAGACCTTGAGAGCTGCCGTACTGTCGACGTAGATCTTGAATTTTTTCGGAGAAATATCCCTTTCCAAAATCAGTTTCGCGGCAATGTTAATGGCATAGATCTCTGCCTGGAAGACCGTGCGTTCATCTGGGAGTCTGGTGGAGATTCTGAGATTAAGGGTATCGGAATATACTCCTGATCCTGTGTCCGTCCCCATTTTCGATCCGTCCGTGAAGATTGAGATTTCATTGTCCTCCATGACGCCCAGTCTTCACGACTAGGAATCATTAAAATTGTTATCTTGAATTGTTCTTGGTGCCAAGTGGTCCGTTGGCCTATTGATTTTGTCTGTCATGCCTATGCTTTCCAGGATTGAGCCATGTACATGTGTAATGCTGATGGCTATTCCTGATTCCCTTAGCCGAAGGTTCACTTTCGCTGCGGTACATTTTATGTATATGTCGATTGGTTGAAGGTTCAGCATCGCCTCTAGTGCCATTTGTGGGGCAGATCTGAGTGCGCCAGTTATTCCGACGCAAATCAGTCTTTGCACTTTGGCTAGGTGTGAGAGATGTGATTTCTTCATTACCGATTTCCACCATACAACTGATCCGTAAGTGATTATCGGCCTTATAATCGATGTATACATCCAGTGTATCATTTTCGATTGCAAACCCCATTTGCGCCCAAACATTGTGTTGTAGGCACAGAAGGCGCATAATGCTTTCTTTCCCCTTTCCTCCAAATTCCTTTTCCAGGACAGCTTGGAGTCAAAGGTGATGCCTAAGTACTTAGCTTCTTTCGATAGTTCAAGTACATTTCCCTGTAGTGTAGGGAGATGATAATTCTGAGTATTATTCCTTCTAGTAAAGAGGACTAGTTCCGTCTTCGTAAAAGTAAAGAAGACTAGTTCCGTCTCCTAGTCAATTTTTTCCTGCCAAACGTGATAGTTATTTTAGTGACCTTTCCATGATCTCGCTTACCATAGGCATAAATTTGCCTCTAATCTAAATTACGACGTCGTCTGCACACGCTATGATTTTAATTCCTGTCTTGCCGAGATTCATTAGGATTTCGTTTATCACTAGATTCCATAATATCTGTGAGACCACCCCACCTTGCGGAGTACCTCTCGTAACTCCCTTTCTGCCACCAAATACATACACACAAAATTACAGCACTCTCGGGAACAAACAAATTGTTCAAGATATCTCCATTCTCGCCTCATATTGGTGGGGCCACACCCAACACCCATTGGTCCGATCCCACCAATCACGTAGATCCCACCACTCACGTTACTGCGCTCTCGCTAACAAATTATCCAAGATATCCCAATTTCAAAATTTGGCTAATATGGGCGGGGCCACGCGCGTTTGTCTGATCCTGACCATTTTTGGACCAATCACGTAGACTGCCTCAAAATACATATACACAAAATTACAGCACTCTCGCTAAAAAATTGTTTTATATATCTCCATTTCAAAACTGGCTCACATCGGCGGGGCCACGCCCAGAGTATGAAGCCGCCGATCCGAGCCGACGATTTTAGCCGCCGCCGACCTTTTTTCACCAGCCGAAGCCGCCGCCGAACTTTGCGGCTAAAATCGGCTGAAACCCAGCCGCCGTTCCATAGTCAAACTTTAAAATATGGATAGAAACTTTAAAATATGGATTTATTGTCACAAGCGGGAGCTTAACGTGTCTTTATTGATAATATTGATAGTAATAGAAAAATAATTATAAAAATTCTTTTTTAAGGAAATAATAAGATTTTTTTATTTATTATTAAATTGTGTACATATAGAGATAAAAATAATTTCCGAAAAAATCAATGGAGTATTAAAGAATAGTATAAATACCTCCATTCTAAAGAATCAATCAAGTTAAGCTCAAAACAGTAGAGGTCATTCTATTTAAACCACAAGGTAATTCCACACAAATTTAAAATTTCACTAAAACGTCGATTCGCCTCTCGTGGAAACAACCTGTTTCGACTTAAGCTATGTATAGACGAATGGCGCCATTGTCAGAAAAACTTTTATTGGCCTATAAAATATTTTTATTGGCAATCCTGCATATAAATATTTAGAAAATATATTTTAAATATATGAAATTGTAAGGGTTTCTTGCAATCGTCTTCACCTTTGCCTAACAATCTGTCATTGTCCGTACATTTGCGGCACTTTAACAGGGTTGATACACTGAAAAAAAATGCTTCATAGCATCAATGAACGCGTTTCATTAATTATTTTACATTGATACAATGAAAATGCCATTACGGGAATGAAATGTTTCTTTAACGCGTTTTTTTAATTTATGACGTGTCATTGATGGAATGAAACGTTTTACATTGATGGTATGAAGTTTACATTTTATAAAAAAAGGAAGACTTATATAAAATTAACAAAAAAATTATCAGTGGTGTAAAGATTTTAACATTAATAAAACAAAATAATACTACACAAACAGATTTACTATTTTTTATGTGCTTTTTATTCTCAAAAAAGGTCTATGAAACTGTTTCTTTATATTAATGTAACAATTCATAGAAGTTTAAAAGTGTCATTGCTGCAATGAAGTGGTGCGGTGAAGAATATAAACAATAAAATTAGCTTTATATTGATGTTCTATATATATATTTTATCTATTTTATAAACATTTTAGGAGTATGTAGTGGTGTTAATTAAACAACAATACTTTACGGGGGTCTATGAAACTGATGCATTAAATTAATGTAACAATTCATAGACAGAAATGTAACAAAGTGTTTGTCACATTACATACATATGTACATACCTATATCTTCACACATGTGTTTGTGTGGTAATAAATGTAATATGTTGATGTGTGAATCAGAGTCGTGCAAGCTCAATGAAAACGATGGAGCGGCGTAATTTTCTTACATTTGTTTGAGAGGAGAGAGAGGCGGAATTCTATGAATCTACACCGCACAGTGGCATTAACGTCGAATGAAGGTGGCTCGTTGGTAATAATATGATTCACTAATAATTTCAAGGTGTTCATATTATTAGATGTATTATCAATTTACATGACATTTTGGCAATAATTTTATACTTTTATAATCGCACTGACATATTTATTTAATTATTATTATTATTCAAACAGCAGTCGGTGTACATTAATTCAAAATTGTCAAAAGGGTTTTTTTTTATCAAATTTTATGTATTCATGATCTATTCTGTTTACGTTTACGAATTTGTAAACTAAATTTTTTTTGAATCGATTATTGTCGTAAAGCTGAATTCTATTCACAATATATTTCGAACATTAAACAGTTTTTAGTGCACGATATTAATTATTCTGAACCACTGTGCCACAACTGTCATCAATAGATAAGCAAATATTAAATGCATTCGGTGTGCTGTTGCGACCAGAAAATAAAATCTCTATGGCAAACTTACAACAACAACCCACCTCTTGCTATGCAAACTCTTCGTAAAAACAATATCCAGTTATTTTTTTGTGTGTTTGGCGAGTCAAAACAAATCAGTGAAAGAATCAATTGTTGTATGAGTGCTGGCAGCAGCCCTTTGATTTAGTTTATAATAGACATTAAACGGACGAAGTTGTGCGCGTTAATAAAAAAATTCAAAAGTGAAACAATTGAAAGTGAAACAAAATGTCAACAAATACTGAATGAGAAATGTTTTTGTGTGGTACTTCATTTGAAAGAAATGAAATCTATTTGAGCACTTAAAATAATATAATTTTCTTAAAACAAACGACAACAATAGATGTTGTGGAAGTACATACAAAGACACGTCAAGCTTGAAATGGCATGTTCGAAAAAACAGAAGTTGGAAAATATATGTCAAATGCCACAACAAGAAATTTTAAAGAACCACATCCGAAGTCAACGATGAAACACTCCAAAAACCATCTGTAAGTACTTTCTACAATGTTATGTCCTAAACATATTTTCATTCACTCCTATTTATAATTTTTTTATTTGTTTAGAAATTGGGGAAAATGCGGAAATGTACGCACATAGCCTTAGATATGACAATCTATCCGCAGATGACTTTAGGTTGGCCTGGACTGCTTATTCCAAATTTCGAAAATTATGCACAAAAGCAAAAATATTAATTAAGTTTTTCACTTTGGCCTCAGTACAAGCGAGTGAATGGATTTCAATTAGTAAGTATGTAAAAATGTGGTTTAAGTGTTTACTTAAATTGTATTTACGAATTCACAAATGCAGTTAAAAAACGAATTTAAAAGAACAAACTGTATTGTGATTTTTTTTTGTTTCATTTTTTATTTTCACAACTTCAGTTGTCTTTTTATTTTAAAATTTCTCAAAACCCACAATTTTAATTATTTATTTATCTTTTATATTATATTTTCAGATTGAAATGATTTTAAAGTTATGAACAAACACTGATGTACTACAATAAACATTGCAATAAAAAACGGAGAATTTGGTTTAATTTTCTATTTTATTTCAGAGCAAAGGTATGAAACATGTACATTTCATAAATGAGACATGTTCATTGCATCAATGAAACATGTTCATTGAATCAATGAAACATGTTCATTGCATCAATGAAACATGTTCATTGCATCGATGAACCATGTTCATTGCACCAATGAAACATGTTCATTACAACAACGAAACGTTTTCATTACATTAATGCAACTTATTCATTACATTAATGAAACTGGGTCATTGCATTAACGTAATATTTCATGACATCAATGTAACAAATTTCTATGAAACATTTACTAGTTCAATGTAACATTTTACATTGTATCAATGAAGCCTTACATTGGTTCAAAAACAATGTAACTTTTCATTGATACAATGTAAAATTTCATTGATGGAATGAAGCTTTTTCTCTGGGTGTAAAGTTGTCAATCGTCTATACATAGCTTTAGCATACTTTGAAAATAGAGTATATCATAGAGCCTACTAGCGGCATGGAATCGATGATTTTTTCACCTCACAATATCTTACAATTAACTTAAAAACACCTATTATTTAAGAATAAATACCAGACCTTAACTTGTCAACTATTATTTTAAATGTTAAAATGTGTATTATAGAGCCGCCGTATGTCAATTTTATGTCGGCTTAGCCGCCTAGCCGCCGCCGCCGATCTATAATTTTCAATGGCAGCTGCCGCCGCTAATTTTGGCTCGGCTTCATTCTCTGGCCACGCCCGTAGGTCGTATCCCGCCCACTTTTGGAACTATCACGTTGACTGCCAAAGATACATATACAAAAAATTACAGCACTCTCGCTCACAATCGTAGGTACGGACAGTAAGAATCACTCAAAACAAATGATAACACCAAATTGGCTTATATGAGAGGAGCCACGCTCCCTCAGTCAAGATCTTATATAGCCTATGCCACCCGCTAGGTTTTTCTGAAGATTCCCTGAAAATGTCATCAAAATGGGTTACACACATCCAATTTTATTTAAATTCATTCAAATTTGTTGGTTTTGCTTAGTAGACACACCACACTGTGACGGTGTGCAGTATGGATTATCTGTGGGTTGGAAGCACTCCATATTCGACAATTTTGTTTGTTTATGATGCCGTTTAAATCAAAATGGGTCTGGTCAGACATGAAAAGACAGTTCAACATGTTTCCGTCCTCTTCTACCATTTGAAGCATCTTCTGGCAAAATTCCAAGCGAATCAGGATGTCTGCTGAGTTCACTTTGTTGGCCATTTGAATTTTATATGGGAATAACTCCAAATCTTTGTGCATAATTGACTGCAATGACTGTCTGCTTATACCCATTTGAGCAGATAAGGTTCTTGTCGAAACTCTTGGAATAGCGGCGGACTTCAGTGCGTAATAGCGACGGACAATCCAAATTCTTGTTTCAGTGTCCCAGTTATAAATTTTTGTTAAATCTAAAAATCAATCTGCAAAAAAAAATTAACCAGATTCATTAAATAGAAAAAAAGTTATTAAATTTTTTTGGTAACAGCTTTCATCAGCCACCCTGTATGTAAATATTTCTTACTCACAAACTAAGACTTGTTCACATCAAAAATTTTATATCGCTTCGAAATTATTTAATTAGCAATACATGCAAATATACTAAGCCCAGTTTCAAAAAGATTTCAAAAGAAAAAAAATTTTGTTTCTATTTTATATAATTTTCTTTCTGCAAATAGGTACGCGAATATTATTTTATTTGTTCCGCTTAAATACCTATGTTTTGCATTTTTGTGTGAACTTATCACTGCCAAAGGGGGAAAATAACATAATGGTTTTTTCTTTTTTCTGGAAAAATTATCAAATTTCATACAATTGGATTTAGCATATTTGCATGTTTAGCTAACGATATTCTATTTAATGCACAAAATAACTGTTTATGTATTCATTACATAATAGGTATCAAAGCAAATATTTGCAATTTGCTTTGAAAGTGGAATACATAGCTACACAGATTTACGGACTTTTTGCATTGTTTTTGTCAAAGTAATAAATTCTTAAACGCACATAAACTCCACTACTCTGAATGACCGAAACAGATTTTATGACTCTTTTTACTATCAATGCGCTTAACAACAACGCACACACCCACATTTTTCAATCTACACATTTTTGTCTCATCATCATATGAGCAGCCAATCGATGTTTCCATACCATTTTTAGAAGGGACACACACTGCCGACAAACAGCCGCCAAAGTTGTTGCTGTTAATGTAGAAATAATATAAAAAAACAGGCAAACTTCCTCTTCCAACACTCCTGAACTGATTCCAAAAAAGTCAAACAAACTTCACTTTAACTCGCACTATTATTCTTAATTTTGCGACCAAAAAGACTCTTAATTGTCCTCTCGCAGATAAAAATTATCTCATAATTTTAAAAATAGCTAATCCTTAATTCAATGATACCAAAAACCAGGACTGAAAATTAGGAGTATACTCGTATTATCATTAAAAACACGACATGAGAATTTCTAAAATTGTGTTGTTATTTATTGTTTCTCTGTGTTTTTGTTAATCAGTCAGAATTTATTCGGTTTAAGACCATATGTTTCAGTATTTTTCTGTCAATTACAAAAAAGTAATAGATACAAATACAAAAATTGATAGAGAGTTTTAATTGCTTGGTAGAATTGAATGCAGTTTCGATAGACACCACTCTATCATCTTCAGGATTCAACAGCAATAATGTAAGTCTTTAACTTAAATCAGCTGAAATATTTATGGAAGTAGTAAATTGAATGTAACAAGAACTACTAACCAACCCCGTATTTTGTCGAACTAAGTCAACATACTAAAACTCTCATACCAATACAATTTTTTTTGCTTGGGTTCGCTTCGCGTTCCACGAAAACAAATGTAGTTTTGTCAACGGCTAATGCCGACGTCATCGAACCTCATATGTTTGTATGTGTTGTTGTTATTTATTGTTGGTCTGTGTTTTTGTTATTCAGTCAGAACTTATTCGGTTTAAGACCATATGTTTAATTTACTTTCTGTCAATTGCAAAAAAGTAATAGATACAAATACAAAAAATTGGTAGAGAGTTTTAATTGCTTGGTAGAATTGACTGCAGTGTCAATAGACGCCACTCTATCATCTTCAGAATTCAATACCAATAATGTAAGTCTTTAATTTAAATCAGCTGAAATATTTTTGAAAGTAGTAAATTGAATGTAACAAGAACTACTAACCAAACTCGTATTTTGCCGAACTAAGTCAACATACTAAAACTCTCATACGTAGTAATTCATTGTAGTTTTTGTGGTACAGAGCTCCGAAGTTACCTATCTTAAGGATTTTTTCTCAAAATTGCTATTTGTTAAATTAGCCATATCGTCTTAACCGCTTACGGTATTTTGGAGATATTAATACCAATGAAATGCTCTGCTACTCCTGTTGCGGAAAGAAATATTTATCTCCTCTTGGTGGAAGGAGGTGAAAATATGGAAAGTATCCTTAATCCTTGAATATCCTGAAAGAGTATCAATTAAAATCCTTAATTTTTTTTAGTACCAAATGGTCAAACTATTATGAAATGACTATGAAAAACTTATGGAACCTTGCTGTACCAAAAAGTTACAGCAATTTTATGGAGTAGGTTAGGTTAGGTTGAAGAGAGGAGACGTTTAAACGTCTCATGTCCATGGACATACACTTAAGCCAGTGGTTCGGCCTGTTGTGCGCTCCTTATTTATGATCTTTATACCCTCACTTTAGTGTGACGAGGGTATATATCATTTGCTACGGAAAAAAGTGTAACACATCGAAGGAGTGATCTAAGACCCTAAGTATGTTCGGAGGAAATCCGTTTTGGGTCATTTTAAGTCGAATGAGCAATGTCCGTCCGTCTGTCTGTCTGTCTGTCTGTCTGTCTGTCTGCTGGCTGGTGCGCACGATAACTCTCGAAAGGATTAACCGATTGACTTCAAATTTGGTATGTGGTAATATTTTGATCTATCTCCGGATGAGTTCGAAGATGGGCCATATTGGTCTACTCCTTCTGGTACCTCCCACACAAAGGGTTAAAATTTAGTGAAATATTGATTCTTTAATAACTTCTATACTACTTATTCGAATCTTTTGAAAGTCTGCACATAATATTAGTATATTAGTCACTATTAACTTGAGAAAAATGGGTGAAGTTGGCATGCCCCTTTTGGTACCTCCCACACAAATGGACCATTTTGCATCAAAATTTAACTGCTTATAACTTTAATACAAGTGCATAAAAATGCTTGAAATTTTCTACAGTATAATGTTTTTGTAGCGCCTATAGTCCGGTAAAAAATGGGCATCATTGTACAGCCCCTTTTGGTACCTCCCACACAAATGGACCGTTTCGTTCCAAAGTAAACGGCTTGTAACCTTAATACCAGTGCATACAAATACTTGAAATTTTGTACAGTGTAATGCTGTTATAGTGCCTATAGTCCTGTAAAAAGTAGGCGTTATCACCCCGCCCCTTTTTGTACCTCCCACACAAAATGACCAAATCATACCAAAATTACATAGCTCGTAACTTTAATATACCAGTGCACATAAACGCTTATGGTTCAGCACAATGCAATGTATTTAAGAATGTACTGTTTACCGAAAAATATGTGTATGTATGTGTACCCTTCTGGTACCTCCCACACAAATTGACAGATTTATTGGTGTAATGTAATATATTACATTACTCACAAAGTGAGGGTATACCTTAGTCGGTTTACCCGACTGAAACTTTCTTACTTGTTTTATACCTCACGAGTTACAGAAAATCGGTACTAGACACGAATTTTCTCAGTATCTTCCAGTCATATTCTCTGAGATGAGTCAAGTCTGGCAATATGTCGGACCCGAAATGTTGGGATCTTGCATGTGTGAAAGCCGGACAGTGACACAGAAAATTTTCCATCGTTTCGATGTTTTCTCTGCATGCCCTGCATTCGTCGTTTCCTGCTAGTCCTATGCGATGAAGATGTGCTTGTAAGCTTGAGTGTCCCGTTAGAACACTCATCATCTTACTAATATCGATCTTGTTTAGTTTCAGAAGACTTCTTGTTTTCTTTTCATTTGGGTCACCCCACAGTATCTTTGCAGTTGCTCCTACTGTTGCGGTATTCCACACAGTTTTATTTTATGGAGTAAATGTTATAATATTTATACCCTCACTTTAGTGTGGCGAGGGTATATATCATTTGCTACGGAAAAAAGTGTAACACAACGAAGGAGTGACTTTGTTAACTTTTGTTGCAAAATGGTGCATTTGTGTGGGAGGTACCAAAAGGGACGTGGCGACTTCGCCCATTTTTCTCGAGTTGATAGCGACTAATACGCTAATACTATGTGTGGAATTTCAAAAGATTCGAATAAGTAGTATAACAGTTATTAAAGAATCAATATTTCACAACATTTTAACCCTTTGTGGGGGAGGTACTAGAAGGAGTGGACCAATATGGCCCATCTTCGAACTTAGCCGGAGATAGAAAAAAATATTACCACATACCAAATTTGAGGTCAATCGGTTGCTCCTTTCGAGAGTTATCGTGCGCACCAGCCAGCAGACAGACAGACGGACGGACATTGCTCATTCGACTCAAAATGACCCAAAACGGATTTCCTCCGAACATACTTGGGGTCTTAGGTCACTCCTTCGACGTGTTACACTTTTTTCCGTAGCAAATGATATATACCCTCGTCACACTAAAGTGAGGGTATAATTAATATCATTTGGAATAGAATTCGGGAAGTAATTTTAAAACCTTAATAATGAAATAGAATAATTCGTAATATGTACTCTTTTTATCCCCTCACCTTAGAAAGGAGCGTATATATTATTTGCTACGAGCCAAAAGTGTAACACATCGAAGGAGTGACCTAAGGCCCTATGTATGTTTGGCGGAAATCCGTTTTGGTCTGTCCGCTGGCTGGTGCGCACGATAACTCTCGAAAGGATTAACCGATTGACTTAAAATTTGGTATGCGGTAATGTTTTTCTCTATCTCCAGCTAAGTTCGAAGATGTGCCATATTGGCCCACTCCTTCTTGTACCTCCCCCACAAAGGGTTAACATTTACTGAAATATTGATTCCTTAATAACTTTTATACTACTTACTCGAATATTCTGAAATTCCACATATAGTATTAGTTTATTAGTCGCTTACACCTGAAGAAAAATGTGCGAAGTTGTCACGCCCCTTTTGGTACCTCCCACACAAATGGACCATTTTGTACCAAAAGTTAACAGCTTATAACTTTAACACCAGTACATAAAAATACTTGATATTCTGTACAGTGTTATGTTTTTATAGTGCCTACATTTCGTTCGCATTTGTACGTCCCCTTTTGGTACCTCCCACACAAATGGACCGTTTTGCACCAAAAATAAACAGCTTATAACATTAATACCTATGTATACAAATTTGTACAGTGTAATTCTGTTATAGTATCTATAGTATTTATTGCCCCGCCCCTTTTGGTACCTCCCACACAAATTAACCATTCTGCACAAAAAGTTAACAGCTTATAACTTTAATACCAGTACATACACGTACTTGAAATTTCGTACAGTATAATGCTTTTAAAGAACCTACAGTCCAGTGAAAAGTGGACGTCATTGACACGCCCCTTTTGATACCTCTCACACAAATAAATGATATTAATGCAGTTTAAATTGATAATAATTTAATTAAAACAAAAAAATAAATTAATTTACGAATAATTCTGGGAACTGATGGTGAGGGGATTCTTAAGTCGGTTTACCCGGTCGACATCCCTAGCCCCAATATTTTACTCGAGAAACAACTACCCACAGATGTCGTTAGGCATAAGTGTCCAATCTTTTATTTAAATATCGGCTTAACGACTCAATCTCCCACTTAATTCTACCTCCGAGACTCGGTATTAATAAATATACATAAATATTAATACAAAAACAAAGTTTTTCTAAAGCTATGTACACACGATTGTCAGGTCGGACAATGTTATCAACCCTATTAAAGTGGTGCAAATGTACGGACAAAGACAGATTGTTAGGCAAAGGTGAATTGACAGTTCAGACGATTGCAAGAAAACCTTACAATTTCATATATTTACAATATATTTTGTAATATAGATAGCGTTGCCAATAAAATATTTCTCTGACAATGGCGCCATTGCCAGATGCATAAACTTCGAACATCTTACAAATTATTGACGTTATTTTTCTGCCAACATTACAGGACAAAAATATTAAGTTCCACACGGTTGTATGTTAACAGGATTGAATTTGAATTTTTGCCATTTTTCTGACAATATTGCAAGATCTGACAACCGTGTGTGTCTTTAAGATGAAACAAATCAAGTTATAAAATAGCGACAATTTTAACTGCATAGATGGAGCTTTCTTTCGATTGGAACTCTTGCTGAAAGTGCATATAGATGTTTTGTTAATCTATATATCGATACCTCCATTTTAAAACATGCTAACTCGACTTAGCATGTTTTTAAGGAAATTGCATTTTTAATTTCTACATATTCCAAATTATATTCAGTCAAAATTTGGTATTTATCCGTAAACCCAATCAAAAACCAGTCAGGAAAGGCTAAAGTCGGGCGGTGCCGACTATATAATACCCTACACCACTCTCGTAATATTGAATAACTCTGATATATAAATTTTGTAATTCATGTATAAATTGTTTACATAAATTTACTTTTGGGACATTTTATACTTAAATAATACCCTGTATCACAGTGTGGTGTAGGGTATAAAAACGATTGGATCTAAAGAGCCAAATCGGATGAAACATATATATGGGAGCTATAGTTAAATCTTTACCGATTTTCTTCAAATTCGGTAGTGTTGGTTCATGGATCAAGAAACTCTACCATTCTAAATTTCAAAACGATTGGATGTAAAATACAGCTTTTATAGGACTAAAGGGCCAAATCGGACGAAACATATATATGGGAGCTATAGCTAAATCTTAACCGATTTTCTTCAAATTCGGCAGTGTTGGTTCATGGATCAAGAAACTCTACCATTCTAAATTTCAAAATGATTGGATGTAAAATACAGCTTCTACAGGACTAAAGGGCCAAATCGGACGAAACATGTATATGGGAGCTATAGCTAAATCTTAACCGATTTTCTTCAAATTCGGTAGTGTTGGTTCATGGATCAATAAACTCTACCATTCTAAATTTCAAAACGATTGGATGTAAAATACAGCTTCTAAAGGGCCAAATCGGACGAAACATATATATTTGGGAGCTATAGCTAAATCTTAACCGATTTTCTTCAAATTCGGTAGTGCTGGTTCATGGATCAAGAAACTCTACCATTCTAAATTTCAAAGTGATTGGATGTAAAATACAGCTTCTACAGGACTAAAAGGCCAAATCGGACGAAACATGTATATGGGAGCTATAGCTAAATCTTAACCGATTTTCTTCAAATTCGGTAGTTTTGGTTCATGGATCAATAAACTCTACCATTCTAAATTTCAAAACGATTGGATGTAAAATACAGCTTCTATAGAACTAAAGGGCCAAATCGGACGAAACATATATATGGGAGCTATAGCTAAATCTTAACCGATTTTCTTCAAATTCGGTAGTGTTGGTTCATGGATCAAGAAACTCTACCATTCTAAATTTCAAAATGATTGGATGTAAAATACAGCTTCTACAGGACTAAAAAGCAAAATCATATGAAACATATATATGGGAGCTATAGCTAAATCTTAACCGATTTTCTTCAAATTCGGCAATATTGGTTCATGGATCAACAAACTCTACCATTCTAAATTTCAAAACGATTGGATGTAAAATACAGCTTCTATAGGACTAAAGGGCCAAATCGGACGAAAGATATATATGGGAGCTATATCTAAATCTGAACCTATTTCAACTAAATTCAATAGCGATCTTAACAGCTGCGAAATACTCTAAACTGCAAAATTTCAGAACGATCGGAGTGAAATTGCGACCTGTAGTCGACGAACAACTTTACATGGACAGACGGACGGACGGACAGACATCGTTAAATCGACTCAGCTAGTGATTCTGAGTCGATCGGTATACTTTAAGGTGGGTCTAGCTGTGTTATTTTCAGGTGTTACAAGCATCTGCCGTGAAACAAACTTATAATACCCTGTACCACAGTGTGGTGTAGGGTATAATTATTCACAAAACAGTACAGGTCATTCGATATGCATTATAAAAGAATTCCACACTTTGGTCGTCTTTCCTGAAAAACTACCTTTTTACACTTAGCATGGTTAAAACTGGAGGTATTAATGTGGGCAAAAACACGTCAGAAGGCCAATTTTTTTCATTTTTATTCCGATCGCGTCAAAACTTGGTGGGTTTGCAGACGTACTATGGGTATGAGATGTGATGAAAATACAGATTCCTACCGTTATAGGTTATGAAGATACATGTTGTCAATATTTGAAATATCGACAATTGTATCGCCTGGCTTATATAAAAGTACGTTGATGATTGTTTGCAAATATTTAATTTTCTCGCTTTTTTCTGTTCAGCGGGTGGGATTCTATAGCGTGATTCATTTCGAGGTTCCCTACTTTTTTAAAGAAAAACAAGTAAAAGCGTTATGTTCGGCCATGCCGAATCTTATATACCCTCCACCATGGATAGCATGTGACCTCACAAAATAACTCAAACCTAAAAAAATAACACAGAAAACACAAAAAATATAGTAGATGAGAACAGTAGGAATCACAAGAAGTTAGATGCTATATATGGGAGCTATATCTAAATATGGACCGATATGGCCCATTTGCAATCCCAAACAACCTGCAACTATAAGAAGTATTTGTACAAAATTTGATCAACCTAGCTCTATTATTGCGGACTGTAGCGTGATTACCACAGACGGACGGACGGACA
This sequence comes from Eudasyphora cyanicolor, assembly GCA_963930755.1. Lineage (NCBI taxonomy): Eukaryota > Metazoa > Arthropoda > Insecta > Diptera > Muscidae > Eudasyphora > Eudasyphora cyanicolor. The sequence goes on from OZ005736.1 coordinate 105,839,361, forward strand.
GACGTACATGGCTAAATCGTCTTAGAATTTTACGACGATTAAGAATATATATACTTTATGGGGTATCCGATCAATATTTAGAGGTGTTACACACGGAGTGACAAAATGAATATACCCCCCATCCTATGGTGGAGGGTATAAAAACAGAAAATTCAAATTGAATGGGGAATGTTTATTATCATTTGAAAGAACATTGTTGCAGTCTATAAGCCTTTTTATAGACGATTTCCAAATGTTGCAGCCTATGCCTTTGTATAGGCTAATTCGAAACAGAAAACGCAAAAATTACAGGGTTTTTACAATAGATAGCAATTGCTTTATTTCGATGTTACTGTACAACTAAACGAACAGAAATTCTAACAAATTCTTTAAAGTAAAAAGAAGGGACAAAATCATCTTCATTATGATGATCATAATCTCATTAGACAGAACCGCTAGAAATATTATTATTTATATTTTATGGTGCATTACATTTTATTGTTGTAAGCGACAACTAGTTTGGGCAATAGATGTACACGAATATACATATCAATATACATACATACATATTGATGCAATATATATACATACATATTGATGCATGGGCGATGAAATGTCTGTATGTTTTATTGCTGGTACGGGCGCTGCTACTATTGCTGCTACCATTTCTGCTACTGCAATTTATTGTACTGTGGTTTCGCAGAACAAACATTATTTGGCATTTATCTTTTGAAGATTATGTCTGTCAAATGTTGGCCGCGGCTACGTCTCAGATGGTCCATCCGTTGAGTCCAATTTTCGATGACAACGACAACAAAAGTTGTGAAAATTTTAAATGTCAAACCTACTAATTTTTTATGAATTATTTCGTGGGGCAAAATCGCCTTTTAAGATATGTTTGAATCGAAAGAAAATTTATTTGGGACACCAATTTTTAGATATTATAGAAATATATAATATATAAAAATTGGTGTAAAAAATTGCAAGTAAATTTTATTTGAAAATCAATAAAATTTATTTGGAACGAATATATTAATATATTTGCAAACCACTTTTCCCAAATAAAATATGTGTTTTTATACAAATAAAATTATTGTTTAGGAAATTCACCAAATATATCTTGTTTCAAAAAGATTTTCAAAACATTGCAGATTTTTCGAATTTCATTTTTATTTTCTCCATTGATTTCGAGTTACATAATTTGAAATTAAATAAGTTGCATGTTATTGTAGTAAAGCACTATTTTTTTAATTTCTTATTAATCCAAGTCATCATTTGTTGATGGATTGACAACAATGATGCAATGACAAGAATGAAGCAACGTATCAGAATGCAAGATTATACGATTTCAATTATAAAAGAATTTTATGAACATTTAAAATGTAAAAAAATAATTGAATTACTGAAAAACATAAAATATGTCATAAAATATCGAGCCCCAGTAGGTGAGTAGGTAGCGTACTCGCCTACACGGAGGAAAATCGGCAGTTTTGATATGTTTGAATTCAAAAGAAAATATACTTGGAACCAAAATTTTTAAATATTATATATTTTTGAACAAATATATTTTATTTGAAAATCAAGAAATTTAGTTTGGAACGCATATATTAATATATTACAACAAAATATATTTGCGAACTTCCTGTCACAAATAAAATATGTGTTTACAACCAAACAAAGATATTGTTTAAGGATTTATCCAAATATATTATATTTAAAAAATGTTAAAACTTTGTTGACTTTTGTAATTTTTAATTTTCCTAGATTTTGTGTTATACTTTATAGGTAAAAATGTCGTAAGCAGCATTTTCTTTTGTTTTACAGCACTAATTTTTAATCTATAAATAGTCCAATTGTCAATCCATCACTGCTACTTGTCGTAACCCAAAATTTACGATTTAAATTTTTCAAACATATTAAATTTCTAACAAAATAAACCTCAAATTTCTAAAAAAAACTGAAAACTTTCCTTTGAATTAAGGCATCGATACATTGCTAAAATACTTAGATACAAATTAATTATTGTTTTGGATATATCAAAAACAATATAATTTTAGAAGACATTCCTTCCTGTAGCGAGTAACTGTCAGTTACGAACGAATAGAAATTTGATTCCAACGAGTGAGGTTTTTCGTGGATTTTCAGACCGTTTTTCCCGAATTTTTTGTAATTGTCACAATTAAAAAACCAGTAAGGAAAGACAGAAAGTCGGGCGGGGCCGACTATATAATACCCTACACCTACCTACCAATCCGAAAATGGGCATTGCGATAAGAATTTGGCAGTGTTCATACATGTAATAAGCAAACTCTCTCTGCCGATTTTCGTACTGATCGGATATAAAACACGGTTTCTACAGCGCTTCATGTCAAATCGGGTGTAACATATATATTGGGACTATGTCATACATGTAATAAGAAAATTCTCTCTGTTAAATTTCGTACGGATCGGATATAAAACACGATTTCTACAGCGCTTAAATGTTAAATCGGGTGAAACATATATATGGAGGCTATATCTAAATCTGAACCGATTTTCCCCGAATTTGGCAGTGTTTATTCATGTAATAAGAGAACTCTCTCTGTTAAATTTCGTACTGATCGGATATAAAACACGATTTCTACAGCGCTTAAATGTTAAATCGGGTGAAACATATATATGGTGGCTATATCTAAATCTGAACCGATTTTCCCCGTATTTGGTAGTGTTCATTCAAGAATACGTGGACAGACGGACAGACGGACGGACAGACAGACAGACGGACAGACGGACATGGCTAAATCGACTCAGAAAGTGATTCTGAGTCGATCGGTATAATAAACAATGGGTCTATCTCTTCTCCTTTTAGGTGTTACAAACAAATGCACAAAGTCATAATACCCTGTACCACAGTGTGGTGTAGGGTATAATTAATATTAATCGATAAGTGCAAAAAAGTTCAATCAATGTTCTCGGAATACTGTTTTTTTCGCGTGTTACAATTCATTCCTATTCGTTCGTAACTGATAGATTTTGACGTTTCGGCCTGAAGGAATGTCTTCTCATATTCTATTTGTCTTTGGGAAATATTACTTCAAAATAAAAAACCAGTAAGGAAAGGTAGAAAGTCGGGCGGGGCCGACTATATACTACCCTACACCTCCCTAACAATGCGATAAGGGTCATTGCGATAATAATTTGGAATAATTCGTAAATGGGTAAGAACATATATATGTGGACATATCTAATTCTGAACCGATAATCGCTAAATTAAGCAATATTCGTTCCTAAATTGAAAAACGTCTTTCTGGAGAATTTTGTAATGATCGGAATTAAAGAACAACTTCTACAGCGCTTTGTAACCAAATCAGGAGGAACATATATATGGAGGTTATATATAAATCTGAATCGATTTTCCCTGAATACTCATTCATGTAAAATAGAAACCTCTTTCTGTCGAATTTCGTACTGATCGGATATAAAATACAGTCTCTACAGAGCTTAGATGTCAAATCGGGGCTAACATATATATGGGGGCTATATCTAAATCTGAACCGATTTTCTCCGAATTTGGTAGTATTCCTTCATGTAAAAAGAAACCTCTTTCTGCCGAATTTCTCTGTGATCGAATATAAAGTACAGTTTTTACAGCGCTTCAATTTCAAATCGGGGTTAACATATATATGGGGGGCTATATCTAAATCTGAACCGATTTTCCCCAAATTTTGTATTGTCTGTAAGTGTATCACGAGACTACTCTTTGTCAATTTTTGTAGAAATCTGTTCAAAAATGTTGCTTATACAGTGCATAAATGCCAAATCGGAGGTACATATATATGGGAGCTATATGTAAATCTGAACCGATTTTAATCAAATTCAATAGGGATCGTCCGTGGGCCTAAATAAAAATATGTGCAAAGTTCCGTTGAGATCGGACCATAATTGCGATCTGTACTTTTATTACAAGAACACATCTACAGACAGACAGATTGACATAGCTAAATCGACTCAGAAAGTGATTACACGTCGATCGGGATAATAAACAATGTGTCTATGTCTTCTCCTTTTTGGTGTTACAAACAAATGCACAAAGACATATATATAGTAATAAAGCCATAATATTATATATTTAGAATATGTTTGAAACAATATACTACAGAAGCGATTTTTTTCAGCGTGTATGAATTTGGGGGTCGTGGGTTCGATTCCCACCAGAGGCTCTGGTCTGTCGCTGGACCGTTAAATTAGAATATAAATTTACTTTGTATTGTAATTCATATAAATAAATAAATGTCATAAAATTAAGGTATTAATATATTTTCCGAATACTTAAATGGAAATAAATACAGGGTGTCCGCCGGGAAGGTATACTACTTATACCGCCATTTTAGTATTAGTTGGTATTAATTAGTCTTGACAGTTCATATTTGCCAGTCGTGAAGTGAGACGTGTAAAATTTATTATGGAAAAATATTCGATAAATCAACGTGTTTTAATCGTTAAAATATTTTATTTATTACTGCGAGACCTCTTTCCATTTTCGGTTTCTTTGTGGGGATATCTGAAAAGCAAGTTTTATGCAAACAAACCATAAACGCTTCAGCAACTCAAACAAAGTATTCCATACATAATTGCCGACATTAAATAAAACATTTAATCAAAAATAACAAACAAACAAAGTAGTATACCTTCTGTCGCCGCCAACTCCAAAATCTACCTGATTTTTGTAACCAATCTGGCAACAATATTTTATTTATAAATGTAATAGATTTATTTGTCATATAATTTAAGACAAGTAGTTTAACAACAAATGAATTGTCAAGTAGCGTCCCTGAGCATTCGCCATTTTATTCTGAATTTTACTTAAGATTGGCTCACACGCGGTGCTCAGCATATCACTTTAATACTAAAAACCATTTCTAGTGGTTTCCATACCAAAAAGTAGGTCTACTTATAATGAATATATTTTTGAATTTAATTCCTAATTATTTTGTTCTTTAGGAATTTCAACATAAGTACATTTGTCCAATAAATCATTTATTTTACTGAACGGAGCGTACTTTATTCAAAATCCCCGTGGAATACACTATCTCGGCCAACTTGCCTTTCCAACACCTTCCAAATAAAAAAAGGACGGAAACAAAAATTTTTTTGGAAACAAATCTTCCCAAATATATAATATTTGTGTGAGCCGAAGTGTACCCTAAACATTTGTATATTTCAAGCAGAATATGTTTGGGACAATATACTACAGAAGCGGGTTTTTTTCCAGCTTGTTTGTATTATAAAATTAGTTTACTTTAAGATGTGGACCAGAAACACGATTAATAAAATGTAATGGTGGCATTCTATAGCCAGATATACCATACGTCGAGATTCACACAAGGCAATTTGTAGGAGAGAGAGGCAGGCAGAAAGAGCTCTCTGCCCCTCTCCCCTACAAACTTTGACACTTACTTGGAAAAAATTGCCTCGTGTGTAGCACGACTAACAACAAAAAAACTTATTTCGACAAAAATCGACGTCGCATTTTTTACACTGACCTACCATATTGTACTGGTCAAATCGAATCCTAGCGAACAGATATCGGAACCGATCTCGAATAATTTTGATTTTCTAAATCCGAATATAAAATCAAAAATGCAATATATATTCGCTTTTTTGAGATATGGTATTAATTATGTGATAAAAAACCTGATTTCATGCTTTTTAGAAAATTGAATCGCGACAGACTCTCTTTTACCAAAAACTTTCAGGTTTCGCTAAATAATCGCATCGCATCGGACAACATCTCATAGATATCATATTTAAAAAAAATATATTTTTCCAATTGTAGCTTTATTAAAATTACGATATCTCCGACTAGGTTTCCTGACTGACTATACAAGGCGATTATTGAAAACTAAATAGAATGGAGAGCGTAATATTTAGACTGATTTGATCGGAACAGCTGACACGTTCTGATCATGATGAGATTTGTTCGAATACAGATGTATCTGCACATCGGCTTTTGCAGTATTATACCTCAGATATTTCCATTGTATTTAATATAACTTCTGAATAAAGTATTTGAATTGAGCGAATTACACGAAGCAGCGTATATGTTTTCATAATATTACCGAATTTACGCGCAACGAAGTTTGCCGGGACAGCTAGTTTCTAATAATATACGAATTAATTTTCGAAATTTTTAGAGCTACTGATTCTTTTTTAATTTCTTTATAATTACAAGTTTCAGAGAGATAATTAAGTAGGGTTTGGGTCGTTCATTAGAACGGTTGAAATGTAACAGCGCCATCTGAGGTATACTTATACTGTGTATAAACAATTTGCAGCATCTCTAACAAGAAATAGTTTAAGTATTCTTTAATTCCTTCCACTGTGCAACTGAGGAAGTTGTTACTGCGCGTGTGGGGAAGTTGTTAACTTGTGTTTTTTATGTATTAATTTATATGTATATTCGTTTTGTTTTTAAAAAATCAGCGTACGTCATAGACATTTTTGCATATAATCAATGTGAAGGCTCAGCAATATTACAGTTATTCTGCATTTGCCAATCGGTTAACATCGTCCACCGAATCTTAAACTGTGAGTGCAAAAAACGCCAGAAAACAAATACAATTTCGGGAATAAAAGTGATATGAATAAACGTAGATGGTCGAATCAAAAATTGCTCGGCGTTTATAGTTTAATAAGTTGTACATCAGGTTAATAGCAACTAGTTGCAGATTTCCTTTATAATTGAACTAGTATAATCGTGGATAACAATAAATTTCTTGAAGGATTGACTGCTAATGATGACTTGAAATATCTAGAAATAAAAATTAGTTCGTAAAAAGGCGTGTTTTCGTTACACCATAAGTGCTTAATTTGTATGGGGAGCTAAGCCCTTTTAAGCACTATTAGTTCCCGATGAAGTTTGGTGCTTGTGTTCATGCCTTAATCGAGTATGATGTTGCCAGATTGGGCACCCTATATTTAGCAATATGGCATCCCATTTTTGGAGAGATTTTATCAATTATTGTGAATTAACGAGAAGAAGAAGAACAAAAATGGGAAATTATTTTAATATTTGCAAAAGAGTGTAAACAATTGAACATACACGCTGAAAAAAATCGCTTCTGTAGTATATTGTCCCAAACATATTCGGCTTGAAACATATATATATTCAGGGTACACTCTAAACATATAGTATTTGGTATATACACAAATTATATATTTGGGAAGATGTCGTTCTAAACAAATCTTTGTTTACATCCCAATATGTTATTATTTGGGACTATTATTTCCGAAACAAATATTTATTTGCATTTAAGTATTCGGAAAATACATAAATTGTGTTAAATTTTTCAGTAATTCAAAGTTAATTTTTTAGAAATGTTAAATGTTCGTAAAAAAAATGTTAAAAATTCGGAAAATACATAAATTGTGTTAAATTTTTCAGTAATTCAAAGTTAATTTTTTAGAAATGTTAAATGTTCGTAAAATAGTAATAATTGAAATCGTATAATCTTGGATTAAAATAAATTACTTAGAGGATTGACAACTAATGATGGCTTGGAATACTCAGAAAATTTAAATGATTGATTTAAAACGGAAGTTAAAATGGTATCATAACTGGGAGGTCTAATTCGAAAACAAGGAAAAATTAAAACTGAATTTCGAAAAAGTCAGTAAATGTTTTGAAATTTTTTTAAATAAAATATATTTGGAAAAATTCCTAAACAATAATTTTATTTGTATTTAAACACATATTTTATTTGAGAAATTTAGTTTGCAAATAAATTTTGTTGTAATGTATTAATATATGCGTTCCAAATACATTTTATTGATTTTCAAATAAAATGTATTTGCTCAGAAATATATAATATTCAAAAATTTGTGTTCCAAATATATTTTCTTTCGATTCAAACATATCAAAAAAGGTGATTTTGCCCCGTGTAGAATAGTAAATATATGTTTTCTAAATACTTTTCACGAATTTTTTGTCTGTTTCGCACTGTTCTTTCTTCGCAACTCATGACACCATTGCTACCAGATAGTGAAAATCCGCCACTTATTGCTTATGTGCCAGTTAGTGGAAGTCAGTTGTTTTCGTTGCAAAGTGCTAAACTAAAAGTGCTAGCTTGTAACGAAAACATGATTAATAAAATTAGTTCGTAAAAAATTTGGCACGATGTTAATTGTAAATAAAACAAAAAGTGTTCAGAGAATTATCTTAATATTTTAAATTATGATTGAAGAATGACACCTAAGCGCTGTAGAGACTGTATTTTATATCCAATCAGTACGAAATTGGACAGAAAGAGTTTTCTATTTTACATGAATGAGTACGAGTATTCAGGTAAAATCGATTCAGATTTATATATAACCTCCATATGTATATATGTCCCTCCTGATTTGGTTACAAAGCGCTATAGAAGTTGTACTTTACTTCCGATCATTACAAAATTCTCCAGAAAGATGTTTCTCAATTTAGGAACGAATATTGCTTAATTTAGCGATTACACTATGGAACAAAATTGTTGTCCAGGGGAAGTGGATAACAGTTACTGGTGCAACTAGGTGTCACAAACACGAAAAAATATTTAAAAAAATGTTTATGGTAAATTTGATTGAGTCAAATTAAAGGGAATTATGAGGGCTACATATGCTGCAAATATCGCTTTCACGTAAAATCTTTGGTTTAGTTAACAGTCGCCAAAAACATGAGAAAAAATTAATTTTTTTCACAAAAAAACCATAAAAAATAGAAGAGAAAATCGAAAAAATTATGTTATTACAGCTTAAAAAGCCAACATGCTAAAAAAGAAAACACAGTCTATTTGAAAAAAAATCTATGGATAGATGTAAAAGTTATGAGCCATTTTGTAAATGTTAGGGACATTCAAAAAAATCTTGTTTCATATTTTTTCGTTTTTAAATTATGTTTTTTCTTATATTGAATTCGCCATATGTGAGAGAGACATATAAGAGACATTGCACTTGCATTTTATTTTATGAGGATTGATGTCAGACATTATAAAATTATAGAGAGGACGAGGTTTTATGGTTGTTCGTAACCATCCATAAAACATGATTTGAAATGTCAGTGTAATTCAGCGCCTTAAAGAGATAAGTCGAAAATATTATAAAGTTATATTTCGAAGTATGAGTAAACGGCAAAAAAATATGTTATTATAAAAATTGACGTGCGTTTAGTAAAATAATAGAAGAAATATATGTGCAATATTTTGGTATACGAGTTAAAAATATGAACGAACCGTGGACACCTAGTATTTTTTGTAATTCGTGTCATGTAAATCTTACTCGATGGAGCAGTGGAAGCATGGCATTCCACGTGGAATGCCAATGATTTGGAGACAACCATTCATTCACGATACGGACTGCTATTTTTGTCTAAGTTAATAGATTTGAGTAGGAAGTGTCCAAGTAACAGCCTAATAACGGAAACATCATCAAGTTCAACTGAGTACTCAACTCTGAGCGATTCAAGTTTGAGTCATAAGTCATCGCTTTTAACTCAGTTTCAACTCATTGATCAAGTGAGAGATTTGGAACTGACCAAATATAAGGCAGAACTACTTGCATCTGGGATGAAACAGTACAATATTTTGGCCCCAGATGTTAACATATCATATTATAGAGTCCATGATATACCTTACAAACAATTTTATACAACTGTGGATAACAGATGCTTTTGCAAGGACATTCCCGGATAGTTCGAGGAACTTAATCAAACATACAATTAAAAGGAAAGGCGCTTACTTGTTGTCAGCAGTAAAGAATGTTTGAAATCAGTACTTTTGAACAACGGAAATCAGAAACAGTCGATTCCCATTGCTCATGCTGTCAACACTAAGGAATCATACGAAACAATGGCTAAATTGATAAAATACATAAAATATGAACATGACTGGAAAATTTGTTGCGATTTAAAAGTAGTTGGTATGTTATGCCTCTGGGATAGCCGATATTCTGCCACCACTGCATATTAAGCTGGGGCTCTTTAAAAATTTTGTAAAAGCCTTACAGAATGCTGGCAATTCACTCGCGTATATAAAAAGTTTATTTAAAAGTCTTTCTTTTAAAAAAATCGAAGAAGGAGTTTTTGATGGGCCTAAAATAAGGAAACTGATGAAAGATGTGCATTTCGAATCATATTTGACGTCGGATGAAATTGCAGCATGGAGGTCGTTTAAGCTTGTAGTTTTAAATTTCCTTGGTTCCAATAAAAGCCTGCAATAATAAACAATGATTAATGATTTGTTAAAAAAATTATGAAAAAATTGGTTAGAAATTTTTTTAATTTATATTTATGTATAAACACATATGTATTCTTCCAAATTATTTTTCGCTTTATGTATTCCAACGGGTGTAAATATGTCCCTCAAAATGAATTTCTTTCATTCTCATTTAAACTTTTTCCCCTTGAATCTTGGCGACGTAAGTGACGAACATGGCGAAAGGTTTCACCAAGAATTGAAGTCCATCGAGGGGCGTTACCAAGGGCACTGAGATGAAAGAATGATCGGAGATATTTGTTTCCTCATTAGAGAAACCGATTCCGAAATCTTCAAACGTCAACAAAGAACTCACAATTACTTCGAATGAAACTCGTTGATGTAAATAAACTCAAGTGTACATAATATAAATAAAATCGCTATTTAAACAGAAATTAAAAAAAAAAGATTTTTTGAAATTCTCTTACCTCTACCAAAAGGGTTATAATTTCTACATTTATCCATAGATTTTTTCAAATAGGCATTATTTTCTTCGCTAGGAGTAAACTTTTAAAAATTTTTCAATTTTTTTGTCATAGGATTTTTTTTTTTAAAAATCTACTTTTTCTAATTTGTTTAATGACTGTTACTAAACCACTGTTTCTAAGTGAATGAGATATTTCCAACATTTGTAGCCCACATTAATGGCTTCAATTTAACGCATAAGTCGACCTGATCGGGCATATACTCGACGATAACAGCATTATTAATAAAAATTTTTTTAAAAAAAAATATCCATACAAAAATTTTTGGTATTGATTTTATATAACAGTATGCCACAATCTATACAAAAATATAAATTTTAGATCTAGGACACAAAAAAAAATTTTTTGTTGCGTAGTGTTATCGGTTCGGAATTAGATATATCCACATTCTTACCCATTTACCAATTATTCCAAATTATTATCGCAATGACCCCTATCGCATTGTTAGGGAGGTGTAGGGTATTATATAATCGGCCCCGCCCGACTTTCTGCCTTTCCTTACTGGTTTATTTTTGTAATAGACAACATAGTATCTCAAAGTTGAAGTAAAGAAAAAATAAATGAAATTAAAAAATTGTTCACTTTTGCGGCTACCTAAGCGTAACCTAAACGGTGTTAAGAACCATTCCTAGGAAGTTCATATGTTCTAGAGATCTTAGGTACATTTTTGTGGTTGAATTATTTCCTTGAATTTTGAACGGTTTGCTACCTATGGACCTGAACAGGGAAAAAAGGTAAAAAATCGATTTTTTTTAATTTTTTTCCGATTTTGACCTTGAAGATGAAGTTTTTTGATTTTATATGTTCACAATTTTTGTTCTTTATGACAAGAGCTACAACTTTGCCTCAAAATTCCCAACGGTTTGCAAGATATGAGCCTGAGAAAATGATTTTTTTTGCAAAAATTACACCGAGGCTCCAAATCGTTGGGGCCCATAAACAAGTGCGCGACTTAAGGCAAAACTGGGAGACAAAGGTCTTTTATTCTTTTATCACGTAGTGGTGTCCGTATATAGTTATATTTTTCGTGTTGCACTGTGTTAGTCGCTAACACCTCAAGAAAAATGGTCGAAGTTGCCACGGCCCTTTTGGTACCTCTCACACAATCCAGCAAAGTCTTAGTAAATACCTGTCATTATTCCCTGCGTTACCAAATAATGGCATCTCATTATTCGCTGCATTACTTTCGGCTTATTAATAATGACTTAAAAGTAATAACAGAAATAAATGATTTTTGTTATCACAATAATTTGTGGCAAATTTTAATATAATGCAATTTTGGCTATATGTGGGTTATTGTACAAGATTTATTTATTTTTTAACATGTTTTCAAAAGTTTTGGGAAGTACTTTCCTCCAATGACATGCCCATCTTAAAATAATGAGAAAAATAGCTAAATAATAAGTACTTACCATTATCGAACTTTTCTTACTCGTCGGATTATTTGCTAATGAGAAACTTTGCTGGGAAATGAACCATTTTGCAAGAGAAGTTAACTGCTTATAACCTTAATACCAATGCATATAAATACTCAAAATTTCGTACAGTGTAATGCTTTTATAACGGGTTTTCCAGCAAGAGGTGTTATTTTGAATCACCCGGTATTTCGGTAGCTGTCACTTTTGAAGCTTTTATTCTTTGACATTTGACATGTAGAAACTACGCCCTACACCACTCTCGTAATATTGAATAACTCTGATATATAAATTTTGTAATTCATGTATAAATTGTTTACATAAATTTACTTTTGGGACATTTTATACTCAAATAATACCCTGTACCACATTGTGGTGTAGGGTATAAAAAACGATTGGATCTAAAGAGCCAAATCGGATGAAACATATATATGGGAGCTATAGCTAAATCTTTACCGATTTTCTTCAAATTCGGCAATGTTGGTTCATGAATCAAGAAACTCTATCATTCTAAATTTCAAAACGATTGGATGTAAAATATAGCTTCTATAGAACTGAAGGGCCAAATCGGACGAAACATATATATGGGAGCTATAGCTAAATCTTAACCGATTTTCTTCAAATTCGGTAGTGTTGGTTCATGGATCAAGAAACTCTACCATTCTAAATTTCAAAACGATTGGATGTAAAATATAGCTTCTATAGAACTAAAGGGCCAAATCGGACGAAACATATATATGTGAGCTATAGCTAAATCTTAACCGATTTTCTTCAAATTCGGCAATGTTGGTTCATGGATCAAGAAACTCTACAATTCTAAATTTCAAAACGATTGGATGTAAAATACAGCTTTTATAGGACTAAATGGCCAAATCGGACGAAACATATATATGGGAGCTATAGCTAAATCTTAACCGATTTTCTTCCAATTCGGTAGTGTTGGTTCATGGATCAAGAAACTCTACCATTCTAAATTTCAAAACGATTGGATGTAAAATACAGCTTTTATAGTACTAAATGGCCAAATCGGACGAAACATATATATGGGAGCTATAGCTAAATCTTAACCGATTTTCTTCAAATTCGGTAGTGTTGGTTCATGGATCAAGAAACTCTACCATTCTAAATTTCAAAATGATTGGATGTAAAATACAACTTCTACAGGACTAAAGAGCAAAATCGGACGAAACATATATATGGGAGCTATAGCTAAATCTTAACCGATTTTCTGCAAATTCGGCAGTGTTGGTTCATGGATCAAGAAACTCTACCATTGTAAATTTCAAAACGATCGGATGTAAAATACAGCTTCTATATGACTAAAGGGCCAAATCGGACGAAACATATATATGGGAGCTATAGCTAAATCTTAACCGATTTTCTTCAAATTCGGTAGTGTTGGTTCATGGGCCAAGAAACTCTACCATTCTAAATTTCAAAATGATTGGATGTAAAATACAGCTTCTACAGGACTAAAGAGCAAAATCGGACGAAACATATATATGGGAGCTATAGCTAAATCTTAACCGATTTTTTTCAAATTCGGCAATGTTGGTTCATGGATCAAGAAACTCTACCATTCTAAATTTCAAAACGATCGGATGTAAAATACAGCTTCTATAGGACTAAAGGACCAAATCGGACGAAAGATATATATGGGAGCTATATCTAAATCTGAACCGATTTCAGCCAAATTCAGTAGCGATCTTAACAGCCGCGAAATACTGTAAACTGCAAATTTCAGAACGATCGGAGTGAAATTGCGACCTGTAGTCGACGAACAACTTTACATGGACAGACGGACGGACGGACGGACATCGTTAAATCGACTCAGCTAGTGATTCTGAGTCGATCGGTATACTTTAAGGTGGGTATTTTCAGGTGTTACAAACATCTGCCATGAAACAAACTTATAATACCCTGTACCACAGTGTGGTGTAGGGTATAAAAATGGAACAATACACGATCATCGAACTATACAAAACGATCAAAAAACGATCGAACAAAAAAAAAACGATACGAACGATACAAAATCATCTTGACTGATGAGGCCCATTTCCAACTCGGTGGCTACGTCAACAAGCAACATTGTCGCATCTGGGGCTCGGAAAACCCAAGAGTTATTGTTGAGAAGTCTCTCCATCCTCAACGTGTGACTGTTTGGTGCGGTTTATGGTCCGGCGAGGTCATTGGACCTTACTTTTTGGAAAATGAGGTTGGATCAACAGTTACGGTGAATGGATTGCGCTATCGAAAGATGATTAATGATTTTTATGGTCGGAGTTGGATGGTATTGATCTGGACAACTTTTACTTTCAACAAGATGGCGCAACGTGCCACAAAAGCAACGAAAATATTGCTCTGTTACGGGAAAAGTTTCCGGACCGTGTTATCTGAACCATTCTGCACAAAAAGTTAACAGCTTATAACTTTAATACAAACTTGAAATTTCGTATAGTGTAATGCTTTTATATATACCTACTAGGCCGGGTCGATTTGTGGGGAGGCAAAAAAAGTCGCCATTGCTCAGTGAAAATCGTATTCTAGGGATCTAAATAAGAAACTTTGTCGAAGGAACCATACCTCTAAAACGAATTCTGATGTCCCGGAATTTGGGTCGAACTTTTGGGTAGGGGAAAAATTTGAAAAATTCCACTTTGACCCATTTAGAGTGCTCCAATCGAGTCCAAATGTATGACCGACCCCCACTAACTTTGGAGGCCCGACCCACCCATGCCAGTGGCACACCCCCTGGGGGTTCCATACATTTGGACTCGATTGGACCACTCTAAATGGGTCAAAGTGGGATTTTTTCCGGGACATCAGAATTCGTTTTAGAGGTATGATTCATTCGACAAAGTTTCTTATTTTGATCCCTAGAATACGATTTTCACTGAGCAATGGGCGATTTTTAAATCGACCCGCCCTAATACCTACAGTCCAGTGAAAAAATGGGCGACATTGGCACAGGGTTACCATACGTCATCGTTTCGGAGGACATGTCCTCCTTTTTAACCAGAGAACTCCCGTCATCCCTTCTTTTTCAAAAATTTTGGATTTGCCCTCCTTTTTCACAAACAGTAAACCTCCACATGAGTTATATTCGGAACTACTTTTAGTACATAGTTAGTGATTTCTACACCTTACTATTTTTATACCCTCGATCATAGGATGGGTGGGTCATCAGTTAGATGACTGAAATATTTTTTGATATAGCCCCATATGATTTGTCTTCTTAACGCCATAGAGACAACAAATTTCTACTGATCGGGCTGAAAATTGGTAATTGGGGTTAATTTATACCCCCATACAAAGTTCCCTCAAGATTTGATTTCTCTACAGAAACCACAAATTTCAACGAATTGGACTGAAAATTGTTAATATGAGTTTATTTGCACACAAAACAATTTATATGCGAATCATGGTGGAGGGTATATAAGATTCGGCATGGTCGAACTTAACGCCCCTTTCACTTGATAATTATAAGTTTGTTTGAGACAGATGTTTGTAACACCTTAAATAATTGGTTCAGAATAAGATGTAGATCCCATATATCTTTGGTTTTCAAACATAACAGCACATCTCAAAAAATCAAAATGTTCATGAGATCTCGCAGTACGTTTAATACTAAACTTAATAAGTTGAGTGTTGGAAAAAGTAAAAAATAGACTCACATGGGAGTGTCATATATCGATCGATGGATAATTATACGCTATATACATTTTTGCTTAAATCCCGAAATCGAAAATTTCCGACATAGGCTGTTGTTCCAGAAAACCACCATATTTTCTTTCGGAATTGGTCTTTTAGCGCTACAGAAGCTGTTTTTACAATCACTTTGAAATTAAACAAAACTAATTTGAATGAAATCTGTTCAGATTTAGATATATACCTCATATATATGTACCTCCAATTTGGCATCTAAGCGCTATAAAATACAAATTGTTTGACAAATCATTATCACTAGATAAATAACTTTTATTTAACAATACAATATTTCTTCTTATTCTACTCCGATGGGGTGGTAAACGGTATCATACAGTCGGCTCTGCCGGACTTTAGACCTTCCCTACGGGTTTAACGTTTACTTTTTGATCATAGTAAAATTCTTATCCTTTCCTATTACTGTTTTTTAATGTCCTCCGAAAGTTCAAAACTCTCTTTGTAAATGTTACAAATGTCCTCCTTTTCTAGCACAAAAGTCCTCCATTCCGAAAAAAGTTTATGGTAACCCTGCATTGGCACGTTCCTTTTAGTACCTCCCACACAATTGTATTATATTAACGTAATTTATATTGATTCAATTAAAACAAAAAATAAATAAATAATAATAAATTTACGAATATTTTTTGGGACTGAAGGTGAGGGGAATTCGTAAGTCGCGTTACCCAACTGAAGTTTCTTACTTGTTTTAAATCATATAATACAAATAATTTATTAATACTAATATTTGATTATCACCGAGGAAGTACAAAAATTATTATCGCTATATTTTTTGTACTCTCATTTTTATTTTTAAGTTGTTTTTCACTAAAACTAATGTCATAAAAATTTATAATATTATCACTAAACATTGATTTGTAAACTATTTAAATTAATGTAATTAATTAATTCTAAAAGTATAATATTTAGAAATTCTCAAAGTACCTTATTTTATAAAACAATAAACATTTTTAATAACAAAATATTTTCCAATTATTTACATAATATTAACTTGCCGGTAAGGAAGGATAAACTAGAGACACATACTATTACGAAGTGCAAATGAACTGAGGTAAAATAATTTTGTACTAAATGCTGGGGAAATTTAAATTTATATGGAGTAAACATGAACTATATTTAAGAAATTGTCATTTATCCCTAAATTTAGGGATTCTTTAAAGAAATGTTTTATTTCTTTCTAGTGAAATTTGAACTAAATTGGAGTAAAAGATGTACAATTTTTATATTAAACTGGCTTTGCATTTTAGAATCAATAAAGTTAAAGTAAGTAATTATAACTAGGCTGCAACATGAATTTTACTTTTGTGAATTACAAGTTAACTCATTTGCAAAAAATCTATATTCCAATTTACTAAACATTAAACTAAAAGCATGTAAATATGACTAGTATACGTGAAATATTTACCCAAGGTTATTGCATATGAACATATGTTTAGGAAATATTTTTTGTGCTTATTAGTGAGGTTGACATTAATTTAGTTCACTTCCATTAAGAAATATTTGAACTTAACATGAGAAAATGTGACTTGATATCAGTAACCATTTTACCTAAATGTATTATAAGTGAATTAAGTAAAAATAAAATTTCACTTGCTTTTAGTCAAGCGTGAACTAAGACTGAGTAAATTTTAATAGGAATAAGTTGGAACATTACTTCCGCGAATTAGAAGATAACTGTCCTTATACAGGGTTTTCCAACAAGAGGTGTTATTTTGAATCACCCGGTATTTCGGTAGCTGTCACTTTTGAAGCTTTTATTCTTTGACATTTGACAAGTAGAAACTACAAGTACAGGTCACAATTATGCTCATATCACTATGAAATTTAGCAAGAACTTTCTTTTTAGCTCAAGGACTTACTGAAATGGGTGCAGAACGTTTCCGATTTAGATGTAGCCCCTATATATACTTATATGAACAATCAAGCAAACAATTGCATTTGTTTTAGGTTGTTTGATTATTTCTCATTGTATAGAACCAGTTCTTGCTACTTTTACAGCTGTTGGGTAGGGAGGCCCCCCGTTCTGATATTTTTGTGTGGAAAAAGCTTTAAGAAATTTCAATAATCAAGAGGGTTTTCTTGACCGGCAGTTGAATATATAATTATTTATTTATTTAATATTCACTGCAGAAAGATTCTTGGGCAATGTAAACCGAAAAACGAGGAAAAAAGGCGAGGAACAAAAACGCGCTGCTGTTGATTTCAATTCTAAAACCAGTAAGGAAAGGCAGAAAGTCGGGAGGGGCCGACTATATAATACCCTACACCTCTCTAACAATGCGATAAGGGTCATTGCCATAATAATTTGGAATAACTGGTAAATGGGTAGAAACATATTATCTAATTCTGAAACGATAATCGCTAAATTAAGCAATATTCGTTCCTACATTGAGAAACATCTTTCTGGAAAATTTTAATGATCGGAAGTAAAATACAACTTCTATAGCGGTTTGATACCAAATCAGGAGGAACGTATATATGGAGCTTTAATATAAATCTGAACCTATCTTCCCTGAATACTTATTCATGTAAAAAGATCGGATATAAAATACAGTCTCACATGTCAAAAAAATACAGCGCTTACATGTCAAATCGAGGGTAACATATATATGGGAGCTATATCTAAATCTGAACCGATTTTCTCCAAATTTGGCAGTATTCCTTCATGTAATAAGAAACCTCTTTCTGCCGAATTTCGCACTGATCGGATATAAAATACAGTTTTTACAGCGCTCACAGGTCAAATCGGGGGTAACATATATATGGGGGCTATATCTAAATCTGAACCGATTTCTTCCAAATTTAATAGTGTTCATCCATATAATAAGAAACCTCTTTCTGCCGAATTTCATACTGATCGGATATAAAATAAAGTTTTTATAGCGATTACACGTCAAATCGGGGGTAACGTATATATGGGGGCTATATCTAAATCTGAACCGATTTCTTCCAAATTTAATAGTGTTCATCCATATAATAAGAAACCTCTTTCTGCCGAATTTCATACTGATCGGATATAAAAAAAAGTTTTTACAGCGCTTACATGTCAAATCGGCGCTAACATATATATGGGGGCTACATCTAAATCTGAACCGATTTTAACCAAATTCAATAGGGATCGTCCTTGGGCTAAAAAAAGATGTGTGTAAAGTTTCGTCGAGATCGGACCATAATTGCGACCTGTACTTTGATTACAAGAATACATGCACAGACGGACAGACAGACAGACGGACAGACGGACATAGCTAAATCAACTCAGAAAGTGATTCTAAGTCGATCGGTATAATAAACGTTGGGTCTATTTCTTCTCCTTTTGGGTGTTACAAACAAATGCACAAAGTTATAATACCCTGTACCACAGTGTGATGTAGGGTATAAATATGAAGTGTTTACAATTAAATTTTCAAATAAATCTTAATTTAAATCTCAAATAAATCTTAATTAGTTGTGAATTGAATTTGCACTACGCTTATTTTACGTCATCTCACAAAATTTTAAGCATTATATATGCATTTTTATTAAAAAAGAAAAAACCGAAAACAACCGGTTCACCGGTTTTTTATTTTCGGTTCAACCGAAAACCGGTTTTAGAGTTAACTTAATTTTCGAAGAAACCGAAAACCGTATTTTCAAAATAACCGGTTTTTTGATCACCCTAGGGACGCCGCTAGTTGAGTGTCTTCTCTCAACGGGTCTACATACGTACATATGAATGCATACAACACCCAAACATACATGAATATACTCGTCAAAGAAAATAAAGTTATAAAGAAGTTCCGTTCAGTAGCGAGTAGTCTATCAGTTACGAACGAATAGAAATTTGATTTAAGCGAGTGATTTTTTTGCTTATTTTAAGACCGATTTTCCAGATTTTTTTGCAATTACCGCATTTAGAAAATAAATATCGATCGTTAAGTACAAAAAATGATCCAGAAAACAATTTTTTTCGAGTGTGAAAATCATTTCTATTCGTTCGTAACTCACGATAATGTAAACAAAGTCACGACGGAACATCTTTTTAATAAACAGTCTGTGATACAATCAATGCAAGCAGAAAAAGCATCGATAGGGAATCGACAACAAAAGGACGGACACGCACAGTGGTACATTGAGAACAAAAACATGAATTATAAATAAATCGAAATGAATTTAAATAAAATAAAATGTATATGTGAGTTGATATAACAATATAAATCCTCGATGTCCCCACGGCCATTATCTTCAGCATCAATATTTTCGATTTTATTCCGGATTGATAGAATTTGCTTGAAATATGAATCCAAAATACTCAAACGACACTGCGGTAGAAAGTGATTTACCTTAGCCTTTTCTATTGGCGTCAATCACAGTTTTATGCGCGAAATATTTTACTTCGTTATGGTGCGTTGTGGATTTAATTCTTCCAAAGTCATGATTTTTGTAAAAATGGTTTCAGGCAAGAAATAGCACTGAGATAGGTTATGCTGACGTACATAGAGGGACGTCGCTAGTTGAGTGTCTACATATGAATGCATACAACACCCAAACATAAATTAATATAACTTAATAAATGCACAGACCTTAGATTGTATAGATGTGCCGTCCCCGAGCGAGTAAGTTATCAGTTACGAACGAATAAAAATTTCAACGAGTAGGACTTCAAAGAGTGATGTTTTACGAGGATTTCGGACCGATTTTCCCGAATTTTTTGTAATTGTCACAATTAAAAAATTAATATCAATCGATTAGTGCAAAAAATGTTCAAACTATGTTCGCGGAAACCTGTTTTTTCGCGTGTGACAATTCATTCCTATTCGTTCGTAACTGATAGATTTTGACGTTTCTGGCTGACGGCACATCTATACAATCTAAGGTCTGTGAATAAATGTACTCGTGCTGCTGTTTTCTAACTCTCGTTAGAAAACACAGCAGAGCAACAAAACGTCATTCCCCACCGACTGCTTTGCTCTGCTTGCAATCAATGCAAGCATAGAAAGCATCGATAGGGCATCGACAACAAAAGGAAGGACACGCACAGTGGTACATTGAGAACAAAAACATGAATTATTAATAAATCGAAATGAATTTAAATAAAATGAAATACAATAAAATAAGATACAATATAAATTAACATGAATAGATAACAAAAAAAATGAAATAAAATTAAGGCAAATTAAGCTTAATTTAAGGGACTAAATTAGCAAAACATAAATACGCTGACCTAACAAAGGTAATATTGGTCTTTGACAGGAAGGCGATGAAGAAAAGAGCTTTTTTACCCGAACGATAAGTGACAATGAACCAAATTAAAAACATGATTGCTTGTGTGAGAATAAGAAGAAAATTATTGCTTGGGTAGCTATCGCACGTCTGGGTTTTGGTATATTTCGCTAAACAGGCTGTTAGTTTTTGTTTTTGCTATCCAGCTCGAGATCGTTGTTTTTGTTTTCTGCAAATAGAAAACAATCTTCGTTGAAACAAAAAGAATAAGAAATGTATTTATGTGGACAGGACCACTGGTTTGGTGGTGTATTTAGGTTTAAAACAACTGCACTCAAAATATTCACCCCTATCGCGAATGAATGTTCCCTCAAAATGTGTTCACTTTCCACCAAATTCCAATCGGAAATTTTGTGCCCTGAATAATTCCCTTGTTCGAAAAAATGCCAATATCGTGAATGATTTTTTTGTGTGGAATTTGTTCACTTCGATTTGTTCACTTTATTTTTGCCAGCGAACAGAACGGACTCATCGTGAAAATTTCAATGAAGAAATTTTTGATTGAATTAAGCCTGTCCAATACTTGATTTAAGCCTGGTCACTTCTTGATTTTATCCTAACCAATACTTGATTTAAGCCAGATCAGTTCTTGATTTAAGCCTGGTCATACTAGATTTATTGGGCTTTCGTTCGTTTTATATCTATATACCATTTTTATTAATAATACCATTTTTGCCACTGTATTGCAAAGAATGCAATTTTTTAAAATGGAATGTCAAAATACAATTGCTTGACAGCAAAAGTAAAAGTTTTGCTGCATTTATTCGATTTAAATATGAAACATATAAGAAATAGCATCAACGAAACGAATAAGAATTATTAACCACTTCAAAAAACTTAAATAAAAAAAAAACACGCCAAGTAATGTATTTGCAAACACTGCCTGAAGCTTTTGTTCGACCTTTCGACCATCGAAAACGAAACAAGTTCGGGTTTGAAGACACTTCAGCGTGGTATCACTGGATGTTTATCAGCCATGGCCGTATACGATGTAGTCACGGATCACTGGGACCCTATATTGGTGTTTATTTGCATCCAACGGCTGCCAAAACTCACCCTGACGCTGTGGGAACAGAGTATCAGGGATAAATCATCAATATCCTCCTGGCAAACTTTGGACTCTTTCCTCACTGAAAGAATTCAAACGCTGGCGTGTCTTCGCGAGATCAAGGGTATCGATTCCTCTAAGGTGTCCCAGTCGAGAAAAGTTAGGTCGCATTTCACCAAATCTGCTGCGTCGAAAAATGTCCAATCTACCCACCATGTGTGCGTATTTTGTCCAAGTGAACATCATGCGCCAAGTTCGTGCCCCCGTTTCAAGAAATTTAATTTTGAGCAAAGGTTTTCTGCAGTGAAAAAGCAGGGACGTTGTCTAATTTGTCTCGCGAAAGGACACGCCCTTAAAGAGTGCCCCAGTAAACGAAATTGCAATATATGCAATGGTAGACATCATACCCTCTTGCACCGCCCAGATAGTTCGACCCGTTCAACAGCATCTCGGTCCAACCCACCTCCCGCTTCGGTCACTACCAGTTCCACTGCTACTCCTAGTAACGAAAATGTCGCCTCTACATCTTCTGGTGCTAATCCAACAGTGATGAATCGTCAGGTGTTTCATATGTCACAAAATTGCAAGGTGCTCTTGGCAACCGCCATGGTGAATATCATTCACCACGGAGTGTTATACCCGGTACGGGCATTTATGGATCCAGCTTCCGAGGCTTCGTTCTTTACGGAAGCAATACTGAATAGGCTTAAATTGCCAGCTCGCTCTGTACTGGCTACTATCTCAGGGGTAAATGGATCAGTTTCGGCGACTTCGCGAAGAAATTGTTCTGTGAGCATCGGTTCACGAATAGATTCTTCGGTGATATTAAAAACAATGGCGTTCGTACTGCCGCAAATTTCTGGAAACCTTCCCTCCTTCTCCATTAGTGCCGACCTGGCGCACCGTCTTCCTGAACTTCGTTTGGTTTCTGGTGCGAGTGCATGTCCGCGGATCATCCGCGACACTTTTTAGTTTTAATTCTTGTACGCTCTATCATTACTGGGTATTTTAATGACGAATATTTACGTTAAGCCAATTTTGTAATTAGATTTTAAGTTTTCTGGATTAATAAATGGCTATTTGAAACCTGAACCTGAACTTCGTTTGGCTGACGCCCACCTTTTCGATTGCCGACCGGTCGATTTGTTGATTGGTGCGGATTTATATCCATAGATTTTGCTCCCGGGGACCCACCAAAATGTTTTAGGATCACTTTTGGCACAAAACTCCATTTTTGGTTGGATAATTACTGGTCCTATTCCGTCGTCACCTGTTCAGGTCTTTACTACCACATTAGAGTTCGCGGAAGAAGACAATCTCAACAAAACTTTGTTGCGATTCTGGGAATTGGAAGAAACACCCAAGCGGAAACTAATGTCTCCGTCGGACACGTTCTGTGAGGACAATTACCGTTCCACCACTGTGAGAAATTCGGAGGGTCGTTACGTAGTGACACTTCCCATTCGTTCGGAAATTTCTCAAACCTTACAACTTGGGGACTCGCGTCACAACGTGTTACAACAGTTCCATCGTTCGGAAAATTCGCAGAGCTTCCGTTAAAGTCGTCTATGACAAGGTTCTCCGGGAATACCTAGATTTAGGTCATATGCGGCAAGTTTCCCCTTTACCCCCTTCGGATACTAGTGTTTGCTATTTACCCCATCACCCCGTTATTAATCCCTCGCAACAGACGACCAAATTACGCGTGGTATTTAATGCCTCAAATAAGACCTCGAATGGAAACAGTCTTAACGACATTCTCCATGTCGGGCCCACCCTTCAAGCAGACCTAGTCCTTTTGATTCTTCGATGGCGTTCACTCCAATTCGTTTTCAACTGTGACATTACACAAATGTATCGGCAAATACGTGTCCATCCGAAGTATACCCCGCTTCAGCGTATCCTGTTCCGAGAATCTTCCTCCGTGCCAGTTCTTGATTATGAATTGCAAACGGTCACATTTGGAATCAATTGCGCTCCCTTTCTGGCCATCCGAACTCTTCTTCATCTGGCAGATGACTGTGAGGCTGAGTATCCGCCAGCCGCCCAAATTCTGCGTAAATGCATGTACGTCGATGATGTTCTCGCGGGTGCTCATGATATAGAAACGGCGTTGATCGCTCGGGATCAACTTGTAGCTGCGTTAGCTATGGCTAAATTCGAACTGCGAAAATGGACTTCCAACCATTTTTCTATTCTTGAGTGCTTCCCCCCTACCAATTGGTTGATGCCCAGGTCCTTTCGTTTGTGGAGTCAAGTAGTTCCAAGCCATTGGGCATTCGATGGAACGCAAGCCTCGATTCATTTTATTTTTGTGTTGAACCTATCCCTGCCAAGACTCAATATTCTAAGCGTGAAGTCTTGTCCGCTATCCCCCAGTTATTGTCGTGGCAAAAATTATAATGCAAAAGGTTTGGCTGGACAATATTCAGTGGAATGATTAACTCCTTGAATCGACAAAAAACGCGTGGCAAACCTTCGTTGGTAGTTACACTGATGTGAATTCCATTCGTATTCCGCGATGGGTTCGATACTATCCTGATAGTCGGGTGGAACTTCATGTTTTCTCCGATGCCTCAGAGAAAGCATACGCGGGCGTGATTTATATTCGTACATGCAAGGCGAAGTTCGTGTTCACTTATTATCATCGAAGACACGGGTAGCACC
Organism: Eudasyphora cyanicolor; assembly: GCA_963930755.1. Taxonomy (NCBI): domain Eukaryota; kingdom Metazoa; phylum Arthropoda; class Insecta; order Diptera; family Muscidae; genus Eudasyphora; species Eudasyphora cyanicolor. Next base: position 105,864,199 of record OZ005736.1, read on the forward strand.
TTTAAAATCTATTTCTTTACCCCGCCTCGAGCTTTGTGGAGCGGTTTTGGCCTCTGAGCTGCTTAAAGCAGTCCTAAGTGAGATAGGCATTGCAATTCACAAAATTTATTGTTGGACGGATTCTACAATAGTCCAGTCCTGGTTACGCAAAACCCCTAGCACTTGGTCCACTTTCGTCGCGAATAGGGTTTGCCGTATTCAGCAAAATGTAGGACATGGAATTTGGCATCATGTTAGATCCGAAGATAATCCCGCTGACTTGGGAAGTCGCGGCGTGTCGCCGTCAGAACTGTTAGATTCGTCGCTTTGGTGGCATAGTCCCGAATGGCTGTCTCTGGATCCTTACCAATGGAAAATCTCCAATCTCGTCTCCCCTGAAACCGATCAGGAGGTTCGTCGAATTAGGAGTCATTTTTCCTTTTTCTCGGCATACGATGATGTTCTAGATCGATTCTCTTCACTTGATAGGGCGTTACGTGTTCTCTCGTATGTGTTTCGATGTTTCCATAGGATTCATCCAACTCATTGGTCGCGACATTCTTTTGCTACTTCGGTCGTTACCTCCGACGAAATCCAAGCTGTCAAAAAGCGACTCGCACTCGTGGCCCAAAAGGTTCACTATGCCGAGGAGTACAATACGGACAATGACAGATTGTTAGGCAAAGGTGAAGCCGATTGCAAGAAACCCTTACAATTTCATATATCGATACCTCCATTCTAAACTATGCTAAGTGCAAAAAGGTAGTTTTTCAGGAGAGGCGATCAAAGTTTAATGAATTTTTTTAAATTTGTGTGGAATTCCTTTATAACGCAAATCGAATGACCAGTACTGTTTTGTGAATAACTTTTGATTGGGTTGACGGATAAACACCAAATTTTGAATGAATATAATTTGGAATATTTAGAAAATGCAATCTGCCTAGAACTATGCTAAGTCGACATAGCATGTTTTATAATGGAGGTATCGATATTTAAAATATATTTTGTAAATATTTATATGCAGGATTGCCAATAAAAATATTTAATCAATTTCAATCAATTCAATTCTTTATTTTTATAACATTTCGTGGTTTACAGTTTTTTTTCTTTTTTTATATAAAAACCAGTAAGGAAAGACAGAAAGTCGGGCGGGGCCGACTATAAAATACCCTACACCTACCTACCAATGCGAAATTGGCATTGCGATAAGAATTTGGCAGTGTTCATACATGTAATAAGCAAACTGTCTCTGCCGATTTTCGTACTGATCGGATATAAAACACGGTTTCTACAGTGCTTACATGTCAAATCGGGTGTAACATATATATTGGGACTATGTTTAAATCTGAACCGATTTTCCCCGAATTTGGCAGTGTTCATACGTGTAATAAGAAAACTCTCTCTGTTAAATTTCGTACTGATCGGATATAAAACACGATTTCTACAGCGCTTAAATTTTAAATCGGGTGGAATATATATATGGGGGCTATATCTAAATCTGAACCGATTTTCCCCGAATTGCGCAGTGTTTTTTCATGTAATAAGAGAACTTTTTCTGCCGAATTTCGTACAGCTCGGATGTAAAATACTGTTTCTACAGCGCTTTCATGTCAAATCGGGTGAAACATATATATGGGGACTATATCTAAATCTGAACCGATTTTCCCCGAATTTGGCAGTGTTTATTCATGTAATAAGAGAACTCTCTCAGCCAAATTTCGTACTGATCTGGTTTAAAATACAGTTCCTACAGTGCTTACATGTCAAATCGGGTGAAACATATATATGGGGGCTATACCTAAATCTGAACGGATTTAGTCCGAATTTGGTAGTGGTCATTCACGTAATAATACAACTCTCTCTGCCGAATTTCATAAAGATCGGATGTAAAATGTGGTTTCTACAGCGCTTACATGTCAAATCGGGTGAAACATATATATGGGGACTATATCCAAATCTGAACCGATTTTAACCAATTTCAATAGGGATCGTCCTTGGGCCAAAAAAGAGCACTATGCTAAAGTTCATAACAATCGGACCATAAATACGACCTGCACTTTGATTACAAGAATACATGGACAGACAGAAAGTTTGAAAGCAGTATTTTTACACAACGGAAATCAGAAACCGCCGATTCCCATTGCTCATGCTGTCAACGCTAAGGAATCATTCGAAGCAATGGCTAAATTTATAAAATTCATAAAATATGAACATGACTGGAAAATTTGTTGCGATTTTAAAGTAGTTGGTATGTTATGCCTCTGGGATGGCAAATTTTTTGCCACCACTGCATATTAAGCTGGGGCTCTTTAAAAATTGTGTAAAAGCCTTAAGGAAAGGTGGCAATTCACTCTCATATTTAAAAAGTTTATTTAAAAGTCTTCCTTTTCAAAAAATCGAAGAAGGGGGTTTTTGATGGGCCTAAAATAAGGAAACTGATGAAAGATGTGAATTTCGAATCATATTTGATAATAAAACACTATTATTCCACTATTTTCCCACTTTGTGCAGAGATATTCAAATATTCTAAGTTCACACAAAAATGCAAAACATGTGAACTCTGTATAAAAACGGATAATTATAATTAAAAACCAGTAAGGAAAGGATAAAGTCGGGCGGTGCCGACTATATAATACCCTATTTTTGTAATTCATGTATAAATTGTTTACATAAATTTACTTTTGGGACATTTTATACTTAAATAATACCCTGTACCACAGTGTGGTGTAGGGTATAAAAACGATTGGATCTAAAGAGCCAAATCGGATGAAACATATATATGGGAGCTATAGCTAAATCTTAACCGATTTTCTTCAAATTCGGCAATGTTGGTTCATGGATCAAGAAACTCTACCATTCTAAATTTCAAAACGATCGGATGTAAAATACATCTTCTATAGGACTAAAGGGCCAAATCGGACGAAACATATATATGGGAGCTATAGCTAAATCTTAACAGATTTTCTTCAAATTTGGCAATGTTGGTTCATGGATCAAGAAACTCTACCATTCTAAATTTCAAAACGATCGGATGTAAAATACAGCTTCTATAGGACTAAAGGACCAAATCGGACGAAAGATATATATGGGAGCTATATCTAAATCTGCACCGATTTTCTTCAAATTCGGCAATGTTGGTCCATGGATCAAGAAACTCTACCATTCTAAATTTCAAAACGATCGGATGTAAAATATAGCTTCTATAGGACTAAAGGGCCAAATCCGACGAAACATATATATGGGAGCTATAGCTAAATCTTAACCGATTTTCTTCAAATTCGGCAATGTTGGTTCATGGATCAAGAAACTCTACCATTCTAAATTTCAAAACGATCGGATGTAAAATACAGCTTCTATAGGACTAAAGGACCAAATCGGACGAAAGATATATGTTAACGTCAAAAGTTTCTTAGCTGGTCACCCTAATAGCCCTTTCTAAGTTTCGCGGTTTTTGATTGCGTCACAAATACAACGACACAGGCTCTCTTTGCTTTGATTGTGTCTGTGTCCTTTCTTGTACTAAATATGGCTGTCCTTTCATCGTATGTACTCTCGTCTGCCTTTTCTTTCCACAAAAATCGAATAAACTTTCACTTGTTGTTCAAGCTCCAAACCTACCTGTTCTCCTTGGTAAGAATCTTCCTCCAACTGTTCCAATTTCAATAAAGGAAACACTAGTTCACTTCAAAATTCTAATACTACCTGTGTTTTTCTTTTCTTCTTTTCGGTGAAACATTGCGAGGAAAAATATTCCTAACTTCAGGCAATATTTTTGGCTCACAGCAGAAAACTAATAAAAACCATTTCGCTCCAGAAAACCCCCAAACTTTGGCTTTTTCATTGGTCCTAATCGAACCGGATTTTTTGTTTCATCCGCTGTGGGAGTTCCATCTTCATCTATCCATCCATCCATCAATCCAACTCTTCATCGCGAGAATAAAATAAGGGTGAGTTTGTGTTTTGCTTATTTATTGAAAAAGTGAAAACAATAGTGCAAAGTTCTGCTACATTCGGTAGCCAATTCAGTGCGTTTTTCTATTAATTTAAAGTGTGTTTTGCCGACGGCAAAACAACCTGCGTTGTTTTTCAAAACAAAACCCGCACAGTGTCTTTCCTTGACAACGTAATCGTGCCAATAAATTCTAAAGAAAAGCATCTTCGTTTTTTTTAATTTAAATAGCACGGTAAAATTCTTTAATTGCTCGCGTTAAATTATTTAATTATTCGCGTTGTTTTGGTGGAAGTTTTTTCGTTTCAGGCGTAAATTTAAAGAAAATAATTATTTTCCAACTCGGTTTTGTTTATGATTTTCCCTCAATTTAACAAAATCAATAAATTCAAACATTCGTTCGGCTTCGCGACAGTGTGTTTTCTTTTCGTTCGAGTGCTTCTTCTTGTTCCAAAGCATCGCTTTCAGTGAGAGTGTACCTAAATTCTTTAACATTCTATCTCTGCTGCTCACTGAACTTGAAGCAACCCCTTGCCTTCCCCTTCCATCCACAAAACACACGCATCGTTCCGCACACGTGCTTCTTCTTGTTCCAATCACGACGACTTCAGTGAGATCGGTTTTCTTTTCATATAACTGAGCGTCGTTGCAGTTCTCTGTCGTTGATTTGGCATCATCCACAACAACCACAGCGAACAGCATCACCATATCACTGCTGTTATTATTGGTTCGAGTACTAACAACTGTAGCTTATTATTCTCTATTATACTAACATTCATATACACATATACATACATTATTCCGTAACTACATTCATACTATACTCACTCTCCGTCACCGTTCGTTTGAGTATTGACGTCACTAAAGAGTGGGCTCTGTATGAGATCTCTTTCGGGTACTCTTTTATATTCTCTTCGGGTACTCTCTTATATTCTCTTCAGTGCACTCTTTTGGTTAGCACCCTACAGTCATTCGCTTTACATGGTCGCGAGTCAACCCGTTTGTAACACTTTATTGTTTTTGATTCGGTTGACATATATAAGTACTGTAGTGGTTTCCGACACACTTAAACCGACTGTTGTGCACCCTACATCCGATTATATTATTTTTTTTTCCCATTTTTGCCGATTTTTGTTTTGCAAGCGAGTTTTTGTCCATACCAACTCAGGTTTTTTTGTAAGTTGGTGCATATGTTAGTAAATTATTTCAATTTTGGAAATTTTTCGTGCACCCTACGTTCTAGCTTGCCGACTTTTCAAACGATTTGCGACAAAATAAGTTAAAATTGTTTTTTTTTTGTACGCATTTTTCTCAAATTTCTGCGGTTTCTGTAAACAATATTGGAAGATTTTGGTTTCTTTTTGTTCGATATCATTTCGGTCTTTCAATTCTCGGGCTTTTCTGACGCATCTCAGTGCTTCGGTTCAATTGCTATTTAAATTTCTTCTGATCCGTTCAATAGTTTCCAATCACAAGTAAAGCTTTTCTAATCAATATGTCCTTGGATTCATTCATTCGCTTGGCTGATCGTCTGGTGGGCTTCAACGCCGACGTCAGTGATAACAAGATCCCCCTATCTTCCGTTGCACTCGTGACAATACATATTGACGAACTAAAATCACTTTGGTTGGAAATTAAGTCTGCTTATGATAACTATTTGGCCGAAAATGAGAGCGAACAAGAGGACGGGGAGGAGACGAATCAGGGCGATGCTGAAGAAGAAGCTTCCGAGGTGGAGATGCTTCAGGCCAAATACAAAAGTACGTATGTGACTTATTGTAATTGCTTGGCGAAGCTGACCCAGCTCGTGGAGGACCTTAGACCCCCGGCCATTCCTAAAACTCGTTCAACACCCCACCGTCGGTCTCCTCCTCCTGTTATTCCGGATACGCTCCAAGCATCTTCGTATGTTCCTCCCCCTGATCATCATGCAAATGTTCAAAATCCTTCTTCTGTTGCTGATGGGTTCGATATGAGTGCAGGGTATTCGTTCCATCTTCCGCCGTGCGACACCGAAATTTTCAATGGAGATTATATGTCTTGGCCCACTTTCAGGGACATGTTCACAGCGGTGTACATTAAGAATTCGCGCCTTAGTCCTGTTGAACGCTTGTTCCATTTAAACCAAAAGACCCGCGGTGAGGCTCGTGATATCGTTCAGAGGAGTCCGCTAACCAATCAGGGATTCCAGTTGGCATGGAAAAACCTGTGTTCTCGTTTTGAGAATCGACGCATCCTCGTGAATGGACAGCTGAGAATTCTTTTCAATCTGCCGCATATTCAATCAGAATCTGCCCACGCAATTAAACAATTGCAACGGGATATTAATTCGTGTATTTCAGCATTAGAGTTGTACGATATCGATGTCAGAAGTTGGGATCCATTGTTCGTATTCCTGTGTTCTAGTCGCCTTCCAGACTCAACTCTGACATTGTGGGAGCAGGGGTTGTCCGACAAAACGGATATTCCGAAGTGGACTGCTCTTGATTCTTTCCTCACAAATCGATATCGCACTTTAGAATCCGTTTCTGAAATGCGAAGCCATTCCAAATCAACAGAAAGCAAAAAGATCAATCCCAATCCCAAGGGTTCCATGCATGTTAAAGCTTTCCAAAGCAAGGTTTCTACTCCAAAATGTTCGTTATGCCCGTCGGAATCACATATCATTCGAAAGTGTCCACGTTTCATTGCCATGGACATAAACCAGCGGATTTCCGAAGTAAAGAGGCAAGGACTCTGCCTAAATTGTTTTTCCAAGACACACAGTGTGAAAAATTGCACCAGTAAACACAACTGCTTCGAATGCCGGAAACGACACAATACTATGCTTCACATCAATTCATCCACACAGGCACCAACGGTAAATTCAAATTTGAGTGTCGCTTCGGCTCCATTTTCTCCTCATCCTATACAGTCCACTAGTTCGGGAGCCGGCGTCATTCAAACATGCTTCGCTACAAATTCTCGGGGTATACTGCTGGGAACTGCTGTGGTGAACGTGTTACATTTGGGTGTCACCTATCAGGCTCGTGTGCTTCTTGATTCTGGGTCTGAGGGAACTTTCATTTCGGAGAGGCTGTTCAATGACCTCAAACTCCCGTTCCGACGCACCAGCGCACGCATTTCTGGGCTAAATAATTCAACTGCCGCATCGATCCAAAAGGAATGCACCCTTGTTCTTGGCTCTCGTTTCGATGGGAGTATTAAATATTCGGTAGAGGCTTATGTTGTCCCACACTTGTCGAGCAACCTTCCGCCACACACGATTCAGTCGTCCACTTTTTCTCGTCTTCCGCAAATTCCTCTAGCAGATCCACAGTTTTACACCAGCGCAAAGATCGACATTCTAATTGGTGGAGATTTCATTCCATCGATTATGCGCTCTGGTGTGATACGTGAGATCTGCGGAACTTTGATGGCCCAAGAGACCATCTTCGGATGGATCTTGACCGGCCCAATTCCAATTCAATCGCCAGCTCCCAGTCGTCAAATAATTTCAAATTTCTGCGAAATCTCTTTGGACAAAGAGATTTCTCGATTTTGGGAGGTGGAGAATCTTCCAAGGAAGAACTTTGTTTCCGCTTCTGATAAGTTTTGTGAGGACTTATTTGTCGCGACGACTAGGAGAAATGAGTGTGGAAGGTATGTTGTCCGGCTTCCATTCAAGGAAGGTTTTCCTGAAACCCTATCCCTAGGACAGTCACGAAAAAGTGCCATGGCCCAATTCCTCCGAAATGAAGGTAGGCTCCTTCGTACGCCTGAGTTCAAAGAAGAATATGATTCAGTGGTCCATGAATATTCTGCATTGGATCATATGTCTGCCGTTTCGCCACCACCGTTCGATGAAAATCCGTCCCATTATTATATGCCACACCACGCAGTTATTAAACCTGATAGTTCGACTACCAAGGTCCGGGTGGTATTCAATGCCTCCTCTTCTTCCTCCAATGGCCGTAGTCTGAATGACATTTTGCATGTCGGTCCTGTACTGCAAAATGATTTGACTATATTGATTCTGAAGTGGCGATTCTTCCAATACGTTTTCAATGCAGATATTCAAAAAATGTATCGACAGATACTGGTTCATTCTGATCATACTCCGTTCCAAAGAATTCTATTCCGCAAACATCCATCCAGTGACATTCAAGATTTCGAATTGAAAACCGTCACATTCGGTGTCAATTGCGCTCCATACTTGGCTATTCGCACGTTGCTCCAGTTAGCTGATGATATTTAATCCATATATCCGTTGGCGAGTAAAATTCTTCGAAATTCGATGTATGTGGATGATGCACTGGTTGGTGCACATTCAATTCCTGAAGCAATTCGTTCCAGAAATGAGCTCAAATCCGCTCTAGATTCTGCTGGGTTCTCATTGAGAAAATGGACAGCAAACTCAAAGGATATTCTAGCGGATCTTCCATCCGATCATTTGCTGTGTGAAGACTTTCTGGATTTCGACGACAGTAGCACAGCAAAAACGCTAGGAATTCGTTGGAATGCTCGTTCAGATTCATTCTATTTCAATGTTCAGCCTTTCCCTAGCCATTGTTTAAATACTAAAAGGGAGGTTCTCTCCCAGATTTCCAAGCTTTTCGACCCTGCTGGATGGCTCTCGCCGTGTATTGTGGTGGCGAAGGTTATCATGCAGAGAATATGGTCTGAGGGTACAGGCTGGGACGAACTTATAACTCCGAATACTCTTTCTCAATGGGAACAATTCAAATCCAGCTATCCGACGCTGAATGAAGTTCAAATTCCACGATGGCTCCACTACGTTCCGACTGCAGATATCCAATTCCACGGGTTCTGCGATGCTTCGGAGAAAGCATACGCGGCGGCCGTATACGTGCGAATAGCCACAGATTCTTCCATTTCCACTCACCTTGTTTATTCCAAGACAAGAGTTGCTCCTGTAAAGACCTTATCCATTCCAAGATTGGAGTTATGCGGGGCTGTTCTGCTTGCCGAGATGATTGATAGTCTGCTTCCAACTCTAGACTTTCCTAAATATTCAGTTTACTGTTGGACAGACTCAACCATTGTTCTCTCCTGGCTTTCTAAACCTCCATGTTGTTGGCAAACGTTCGTGGCTAACCGAATTTCCAACATAATCCAGATTGTGGCGCATTTCTCCTTCTTCCAGGATTTCGATGATATTCTGGAACGATTTTCTTCTTTTCCAAGGGCGCTTCGAGTAATTGCTTATGTGTACCGATTCTTCTATCGCACGCATCCACGGTACCGTTCAAGTTTCTTCAAAGACTCCACTTTGATCTCGAGCCCCGAAATAACGATGGTCAGGTGCGGTTTGGTCAAAATGAGTCAGAAGGCTTACTATCCAAATGAATTCAAGGCACTATCGTCTCAGAGTTCCATTTCTTCCTCAAGTTCCATCTTGAATCTAAATCCATTTATGGATTCTGAAGGGCTAATCCGATCATGCGGCCGTTTGGAGTCAGCACCGGGTCTTCCTTATAGCGAAAGACATCCGATTATTCTACCATACGACTGCCAGTATTCCAGACTGCTAGTCAAATTTGTTCATGATATCACGATCCACGGTGGTAATCAGCTTGTGCTTCGCATGATACGGGCCCAATACTGGATTCCGAAAGTAAAAAATTTGATCAAGACGACCATTAATAAATGCAAGCCCTGTATTTTATACAAAAGGCGTTGTCAGAGACAGCTCATGGCTGCTCTCCCCCCTGAGCGGACAGACTTTTCGCGTCCCTTTACTCGCACAGGATTGGACTTTGCTGGTCCCTTTGACATTAAGAGCTACAGCGGACGAGCATGTCGTATTACCAAAGGCTACGTCTGCGTATTCGTATGCTTCGCGACCAAGGCGATACACCTCGAAGCGACCTCGGATTTATCCACTCCTACATTTCTGGCTGCATTCAATCGTTTCATTTCTCGGCGGGGATGCCCTCTTCATTTGTATTCCGATAATGGTACTACGTTCGTAGGAGCATCAAAAATTCTGGCGCGTGATTTCATTCAAGCTTCTCGATCCTACGTTGTTGCCAACTACTCCCACCAAAACTTAAGTTGGCATTTCATTCCTCCTGGTGCACCTCATATGGGGGGACTCTGGGAAGCAGGGGTTAAGAGCTTCAAGTCCCATTTCCGCAAATTCGCTGGCTCATTCAAATTCACGTTCGAAGAGTTTGTCACACTTTTGTCCAGAATCGAAGCGTGTCTGAATTCACGACCGCTATCTCCAATTTCTCAAGATCCATCCGACTTCTCAGCCCTGACTCCGGGGCATTTCCTGATTGGATCGCCTATTCTCGCAACTATAGATCCAAGACTCGAAGAAAGTCCTGCATCGATGATTAACAGGTGGCAGAGACTTAAGGCGCTCCATCAGCATTTCTGTACTCGATGGAAAAACGAGTATTTGCGAGAACTACAAAAACGCGTAAAATGGCAAACTGCGGAAAAGAACCTCCAAGAAAACACACTGGTAGTCATTCAGGATGAAAATCTTCCACCAAATTCATGGCGTCTCGGTAGAGTTAGCAAAACCTATTGCGGCTCTGACCGCCGCGTTCGCGTTGCTGATATCGTAACACAGAAAGGCACTATTACTCGTCCCATTACAAAACTAGTTGTCATTTCGTCCGATGACTAAATTCCATTCTTATCCATCCTACTTCGTTTCCTTCTCTTTCCTGATTCATAGAACAACATGCCTTCATCGAGAAACAATTCCAACCGCCGAAGCCAATCCCGTACAGCCCCATATTCCAAGCGCTTCAACTGCCGCATATGTCGGTCGGCGTCGCATCCGTTACGGCATTGCCAGAAATTTCTGGATATGAATATGGCTGACCGAACGGAGGCGGTCCGCCGACATAATTATTGCATAAATTGCCTGGCCCATGACCATTCGCATGGGTATTGCTTCAGCGACCGGGGTTGTCATCATTGCCATAAGTTCCACCATACCCTCCTCCATATTGACCCAAAACTGCGCGACCTATTTCTCAATAAAGGCGACCCTACTAGTTCCCAGTCTCGTCCACGGTCCAAATCTCGTTCCCCTGCGCGATCCCCATCACCCCGTCCTTCAACATCCAAGGCATCACAATTCCGGACACCTAAGCCCGAATCCACCTCGCCTATGGTCAAGGAAAAGGCCTCCTTATCGGCGCTGATACGGCAGAACCGAATTATCCTGCTACCGACAGTGCTGGTGAAGGTCGACGGCAAACCGGAGAAGATCATGGCACGCTGTCTTTTGGATTCTGGGTCGTCGGTGAGCCGTGTCTCCCGGAAGTTCGTCCAGCAGCTGGATTTGGACACGTTGACGTTGCAGGAGGAGACCATCTGCCAACTGACCCTCCGGTCCCGGTTTGATGCCAGTGTGAAGGTTGACGGCGCGTTTCGGGTGGACAACCGTATTTCGAAGCTGACTCCGGGGGAATCGCTGCCCGAAACATTTAAGAGGAACTTTCCACACCTATTTCTTGCGGATCCGAAGTTTTACGAGGCTTCCGGCATCGACATTATAATTGGGGTCGATATATACCCAAGGGTCATTGCGGAGGGGATATATTCCCGCCAAGGACTTCCGACTGCTCAAAGTACCATATTCGGATGGACGATATATGGTATTTGCTCCGCCTAAACTGGTTGTTTTTTTTTTATATTTAATTCCGCTGAATTAATAAAATGAATTCTGTAACACTGCACTATTGAATTTTCCTTCCATAAGCAAAACACAAACTTTCTTTTCAGCTGAAGTCAACCATTTCAAGATCGAGCGCCCGTCATCTGCACCGTACAACAGAGCCGAAATCCTTGGGGCCCTAACGGATGTTCTCTTACAAAATAGTTTAATTATCCTTTATTCAGTATTTAATTCATAATTTTATTCATTCTTCATTAATTTTATTTCATTTTTTCATTCCATTATACAATTCCGATATTCAGTTCATATTATTCTATTCATTGTAAGCAGACAAGGGTACATACGACCTTATTTTTTCGTTTCAGTTTTCATTGCAGTAGTACTGCAAGGGGGGCGGCAATGTTAACGTCAAAAGTTTCTTAGCTGGTCACCCTAATAGCCCTTTCTAAGTTTCGCGCTTTTTGATTGCGTCACAAATACAACGACACAGGCTCTCTTTGCTTTGATTGTGTCTGTGTCCTTTCTTGTACTAAATATGGCTGTCCTTTCATCGTATGTACTCTCGTCTGCCTTTTCTTTCCACAAAAATCGAATAAACTTTCACTTGTTGTTCAAGCTCCAAACCTACCTGTTCTCCTTGGTAAGAATCTTCCTCCAACTGTTCCAATTTCAATAAAGGAAACACTAGTTCACTTCAAAATTCTAATACTACCTGTGTTTTTCTTTTCTTCTTTTCGGTGAAACATTGCGAGGAAAAATATTCCTAACTTCAGGCAATATTTTTGGCTCACAGCAGAAAACTAATAAAAACCATTTCGCTCCAGAAAACCCCCAAACTTTGGCTTTTTCAATATATATGGGAGCTATATCTAAATCTGAACCGATTTTCTTCAAATTCGGCAATGTTGGTTCATGGATCAAGAAACTCTACCATTCTAAATTTCAAAACGATCGGATGTAAAATACAGCTTCTATAGGACTAAAGGACCAAATCGGACGAAAGATATATATGGGAGCTATATCTAAATCTGCACCGATTTTCTTCAAATTCGGCAATGTTGGTTCATGGATCAAGAAACTCTACCATTCTAAATTTCAAAACGATCGGATGTAAAATACAGCTTCTATAGGACTAAAGGGCCAAATCGGACGAAACATATATATGGGAGCTATAGCTAAATCTTAACCGATTTTCTTCAAATTCAGCAATGTTGGTTCATGGATCAAGAAACTCTACCATTCTAAATTTCAAAACGATCGGATGTAAAATACAGCTTCTATAGGACTAAAGGGCCAAATCGGACGAAAGATATATATGGGAGCTATATCTAAATCTGAACCGATTTCAACCAAATTCAATAGCGATCTTAACAGTCGCGAAATACTCTAAACTGCAAAATTTCAGAAAGATCGGAGTGAAATTGCGACCTGTAGTCGACGAACAACTTTACATGGACGGACGGACGGACGGACATCGTTAAATCGACTCAGCTAGTGATTCTGAGTCGATCGGTATACTTTAAGGTGGGTCTAGCTGTGTTATTTTAAGGTGTTACAAACATCTGCCGTGAAACAAACATATAATACCCTGTACCACAGTGTGGTGTAGGGTATAAATATTTAATAGACAGTGGTTTTCTGACAATGGAGCCGTTGTCACATGCATAAACTTCGCACATATTATAATCTGAAAATTATATCACAACGACTGCCAACGTTGCAAGACAAACATTTTATGTTCACACGGTTTTACGTTCACAGGGTTGCATTTTTCCGCCATTCGTATATACATAGCTTAAGTCGATACAGGTTGTTTCCAGGGGAGGCGAATCGACGTTTTAGTAAAATTTTAAATTTGTGTGGAATTACCTTGTTGTTTAAATAGAATGACCTCTACTGTTTTGAGCTTAACTTGATTGATTCTTTAGAATGGAGGTATTAATTTATATGTTATACTATTCTTTAATACTCCATTGATTTTTTTACGAAATAATTATTATCTCTATATGTACATAATCTAATAATAAATAAAAAATCCTATTATTTCCTTTAAAAAATAATTTTTATAATTATTTTTCTATTAATATCAATATTATGATTTTTAAGACATGTTAAGCTCCCGCTTGTGACAATAAATGAATCGAAGCGAAAATCACTCACTTCCATATCGTCCACCTAATAAATGAATATTGTATAATTTATTTGTCGTTTCGAGAAAATCATATTTGAAGTTTTTGTGAAATTGAAACTCGATGAAACTGAAACTCCTTTACCTACTACAAGTTACTAGTTTTACCATTTTTACCAGCTTTACTTCAAAAAGCGTTCCGTTACTCAAAAAAATAGTAAAAATAGTACACAAATTTAAGAGAGAACTTTCAAAATGTCTTTCTCTTTTACTACTTTTTACTCGACAAATTATTCCGAGTAAAAGTAGTAGCTCTCAAAATACATACATTGAAAGTAATATAACAGAAACTTCAAATATAAGACATTTTTCTGTGCTTGCTATTTTTACCAGATTTTCGTTCCCGTACTTTTTTAAAACATGTTTACTCAGAGAGAATTTTGAATTATTTCTCTTTTGCTAGTTTTACTATTAAAAAAGTAAAGGAACAAATCTATTATTTATTAATGAAAAAATTTCAAACACTCAATTTGTGGAAGTAGAATTTCACCAGATATAGAACCAAAAAGTAAAGGAACAAATCTATTATTTATTAATGAAAAAATTTCAAACACTCAATTTGTGGAAGTAGAATTTCACCAGATATAGAACCAATTTCGTAGATTCTTAGAATGCAATAAAAATGCGTATACAATATTCTTCTATTAAGGGGACGATATATCTGCTCTATAGCTATTTGCTTATAAAAAATTCAAATTGTATCTATCCATATTTTAAAGTTTTTCTATGGAACGGTGGCTGTGTTTCAGCCGATTTTAGCCGCTAAGATCGGCCGCGGCTAAAATCGGCGGCTCGGCTCGGCGGCTTCATACTCTGCTCGGTGGCTACGTCAACAAGCAAAATTGTCGCATCTGGGGCTCGGAAAACCCAAGAGTAATTGTTGAGAAGCCTCTCCATCCTCAACGTGTGACTGTTTGGTGCGGTTTATGGTCCGGCGGGGTCATTGGACCTTACTTTTTCGAAAATGAGGTTGGATCAACAGTTACGGTGAATGGATTGCGCTATCGAGAGATGTTTAATGATTTTTTATGGTCGGAGTTGTATGGTATTGATCCGGACAACGTTCACTTTCAACGAGAAATTTCATGAAAAGGATATGGTCCTGTAAGCGTGGTCGCAATTTGGCTGATGTTGTTTTTCATTATTAACGGCATACTTTCCTCTTTATTATGAAATAACATCCGATCATTTATCTCTTTTTTTAAAAACACTTTTTCCTGGTACAAAAAAAACATAAAAAATTTAAAAAAAAATCGAATTATTTTATCACATTTTTAAAAAGCCAGCATGCTAACGAAGAAAGCACTGTATTTTTGAAAAAAATCTATGGATAGATGTAAAAGTTATGAGCCATTTTGTAAATGTTAGGGAAATTCAAAAAATAATTGTTTCCTATTTTATCGTTTTTAAATGATGTTTTTGCTTATATTGTATTCGGCATATGTGAGAGAGACATTGCATTTGCATTTTATTGCAGGATTGATGACAGACATTTTAAAATTATAGAGAGGACGAGGTTTTATGGCCGTTCGTAATCCTCCATAAAACATAATATGCAATGTGAGAGCTATATTGGATGAGATCCGCTCAGATAGAGGGTCATTCATCAATATTTGTGGTTTTTTATTTATGAGATTTCCATTCAGTTACGCCTTTTAGGGGCATGGACATCCCAGTCGTATATACAGGTAGTAAAATTATATGTACGCAATACAAAGTAGTACGCGGCAGTCTTGAAAATATTGGGTGTCTACTTTCGAAGCAAACTACATATATGCCAGGTAAAGGTACTGCAACTTATTAACCTTAAACCCGGAATTTCAGAATGAAATTTCTTATTAATAAATTAGTGTAATTCAGCGCCTTAAACAGATAAGTCGATTTTCTGAAAAATATTACAAAGTTATATTTCGAAGTATGAGTAAAAGGCAAAGAACATTTCAATGTGTAAATTATCCCGACAATTTCTGCTACATCTGCGGAAAATATGATTTAGATATAGCCCCCATATATACGTTATCCCCGATGTGATTTGTAAGCGCTGTAGAAATTGTATTTTATATCCGATCAGTGCAAAATTCGGCAGAAAGAGGTTTCTTATTACTCCAAAGAATACTGCCAAATTCGGAGAAAATCGGTTCAGATTTAGATATAACTCCCATATATATGTATGTTACCCCCGATTTGACATGTAAGCGCAGTAGAGACTGTATTTTATATCCGATCAGTACGAAATTCGACAGAAGGAGGTAGTTTTACATGAATTAGTATTCAGGGAAGATCGGTTCAGATTTATATTAAAGCTCCATATACATATATGTTCCTCCTGATTTGGTATCAAACCGCTATAGATGTTGTATTTTACTTCCGATCATTAAAATTTTCCAGAAAGATGTTTCTCAATTTAGGAACGAATATTGCTTAATTTATCGATTATCGTTTCAGCATTAGATAATATGTTTCTACCCATTTACCAGTTATTCCAAATTATTATGGCAATGACCCTTATCGCATTGTTAGGGAGGTGTAGGGTATTATATAGTCGGCCCCGCCCGACTTTCTGCCTTTCCTTACTGTTTTTTTATATTTATGTATATAACACATATGTATTCTTCCAACTTATTTTTCGCTTTATGTATTCCAACAGGTGTAAATATGTCCCTCAAAATGAATTTCTTTCATTCTCATTTAAACTTGTTACCCTTGAATCTTTTTCCCCGTGACAAACATGGCGAAAGGTTTCACCAAGAATTGAAGTCCATCGAGCGGCGTTACCAAGGGCACTGAAAGGAGATTATATTTGGTTCCTCATCAGAAAAACCGATTCCGAAATCTTCAAACGTCAACAAAGAACTCACAACTACTTCTAATTAAACTCGTTCATGTAAATAAATCCAAATGTAAATAATATAAATAAAATCATATAGTTGCCGATGTAGTAATAAGACGTTCGTATTTACATTTTAACAACTATCTTATTCTATTTATTATTATTAAAACTAGTTCACAAAATCTTACGAAGTATTTCTAAAAATGCTACCGTTGACGGCGAAGACTTCTCGTGGAATCAGCTGTTGTTTTCTCCTCCTCTGATTCGTTACAACGTTGCCAGATTGTTTGTCATTCGAACACGGCGGTATTGGTGCTGCCACATCCACTCCCTCTCCAGTGACCAAGTCAGGATCCGACACCTGATTCGCTTGGAACGATATTCCCCTAGTTTGTTTATTCCGCATAACTGGAAGTTCGGTGGACTGCGTACTCTGAGATGGGTTTGATGAGTCTTGAGAGAATGTCTGAGGACTCGGTAGAGGTGTTTCTGTTGTTTGAGGCTCAGTATTATTGATGATGAAAGCTGGCTTGAGTCGATCTACCGATATGTTCACGTCCTTGTTCTTCATTCGTATCGTATATAACCGATCTGAAATTCGTCACTATCTATCTGGAATTGGTCGCAGGAAGTTGAAGTATTCACGAAGTTTCCTTAAAAATTCAGATGAATCGGCAGGAATTTCTGATTCGGTGAAGAACTCTTGAGGTAACCGTAAGTGCCCACCATAAAGAAGATCCGAAGGCGAAGCTTGAATATCCTCTTTGACAGCTGTCCTTAATCCGAACAAAACAGTTGGAAGTATATCGACCCACGATACTTGTGAATGACACATTAAAGCTGCTTTGAAAGATCTGTGCCATCTCTCAATCATTCCATTCGATTGTGGATGATAAGCCGTTGTTTGAGTACGTTTCGAACCTATTAAATTCGCTAGGGCCATGAATAACGCGGACTCGAATTGTGTGGTCTGTCGTAATTGTCTTAGGACAACCAAAGCGTGATATCCAGTTGGACCAAAATGCAGTTGCGACCGTCTGGGCCGACATGTCCCTCAGAGGAACAGCTTCAGGCCATCGTGAAAATCGATCGATCATGGTGAGACAATATCTATAACCCTGTACTAACGGCATTATCACGATGTCCAAATGAACATGATCGAACCGATTGTCTGGGACATCTATCTTGTCTGGAGTAAGGCGGTTGTGTCTGGTGATCTTTGCTCTTTGGCACGATATGCAATTCCGAGACCAATTTAGGATTTGTTTCTCCATTCCAGACCATACGTATTTCTCACGTATCTGTTAAAGACTAGCACGGCCGCCAGGATGTGAAAGATTATGAATTGAATTAAAGATTTGTTGACGTAGTGACTCAGGAACATAAATGCGATACGTCACAGTATACTGATGTCGTATCAAAATGTACTATTTGAAGTTTTAACGAATTTGCGCGATCCAAAATAGTTTTAAACTCTTCGTCCATCTCTTGAGCTGATTGGAGTTCCATTAGAGTGACTGATGTTGGCATTTGGGTATCTGTCAGGCACAGTTTTCGAATTCAGCTTGCGGTATTCTCCACAAGCTCGCCAACCACCATCTTTTTTCGATACCATATGGAGCGGGCTATCCCAAGGACTTTTGGGGGGACGACATATACCATTGTCCAATAGGAAGTCAATTTCCGCTTTAGCAGCTGCAAGTTTCTCTCCAGAAAGTCTTCGTGGGCGGTCTGCAACAGGGTTTCCGATTGTTTCGATGTTGTGAACAATAATTGCATCACTCGTCGATTTACGCGTCAAAGTAGTAGTTGTGATGTCAATAAACTCTTTCAGTAATTCATGGAATGGTCCTGTCGATGGCGATAATGTTGAAATACTAAAATCTTTGGTTTTAGGAATTTCACCACGACTTGTCAAATTTGTTGTATTATCGATGAGGCATTTCCGTTTTAAATCAATCATTTAATTGTAATGAATTAATCTGCCCCCAAAATGGGCGACTGAACATCGGCAATGGTAAACAACCACTTGAGTTCACGACGTAGACCTAGGTCTAATTTAAGAACACAATTACCATAAGTTTGTATTTCACTGCTGTTTGCAGCAAGAAGTCTCATGCCGGACGGCTTTAGAGTTGTTCTGATTAAGAATGGGGGTACAACTGACACCACTGATCCGGAATTAATTAAAAATCGAGACTTTGTACATATGTCGTAGATATGTAGACGATTCTCCTTTACTGGGTTGTCATTGCCGCTATCGCCAGTCGTGTTAACTGACGACAGCCCTATTAATTTTCTCGAACTTGTGTTGTAGCGGGGACAATTCGGTTTACAATGTTTGGCAGAATCTCCAAACTTGTGATGATACCTGCAAAGCAATTTGTTGTTAGGAGGTCTATTATTTGAACGTGAATGACTGTGAGATCTGGATCGATGATGACCGTATCTGCTTTTATTGCTCGCTTGAAAGGTGTCCACTTTAGCAGAAAGATCCGTTAAATTCTTGCAAATATCAGCTAAAGACACAGGCGAATTAATTGCGTCAATCGAAATGTTGGTATCAGAATGTGGTGGTGCCTCGGAGACAGCACACACAGTATTTCCTATAGCATCAAAATTGTTTCTGCGTTTTTAGCTAGTGTGTCACACACACACAGTTAATAGAGGGCGAATCGAATCTGGCATTTGCCACAGAAATAGTGTCCGAATAATTGCTTCATTTCCTTTACCAGGCGCCAAACGTCTCATGTGGGATAGCATTTCCGACGGCTTCATACCTGTTGTCTCACCACCTTGCAGTAAACGTTGCAATTTAGACTCGCAGGACTCAGCAAATTTCGAAATTAGTCTCTCCTTCAATGTAGAATATTTGTCGTCTTTCGGCGGATTTGTTATGAGGTCTTCAACCGACAAGAGTATGTCGTCTTCAAGGCCCACAGAAACAACATCAAATTTGCCCGTATCCGTTGAAACACCACAGAGAGATAAGGAGCGTTCAACCTGAGCAAAAAATAATTCCGGATTTTGTCTGTTGAATTTTGGAATATGCACTTTATGCAGGTTCGATCGCTGTCCTTCATATGCGTTTACTGACGACTGTCGAAGAGAGTGTACTTCACGTTGTAGCGCCTCTATTTGCTGAATTAAATTTTCCATTTCCGACATGTTTATACTGCTACTGTCGAAAAATTCCATATAGGAGCGATTCCTCGTTGTAATTAGAGTATTCTCGTTGCCTCAGGTTGTGTCTGGAATGCATAAGCAAAAACGTAGACTATTTTGGCAAAATGATGCATGAAAAAACGTTGAAAATTTTAAAAGCGCTACTGCTCTCTGCTATCATGTTTTTTCGCTGCTCTGCTTCCAAGAAGTTTTTGTAGCAATGTAAAAAATACCACTTCAGATTGTGCGTGAAAAGACGTTCGTATTTACATTTTAACAACTATCTAATTCTATTTATTATTACTAAAACTAGTTCAAAAAATATTACGAAGTATTACTAAAGGCCGGGTTAGGCATACGTAACCGTAATTTATCTTTACCGTTGCCGTAACGTTGCCCTTTTGAGCGATTAGCCAACGTTGAGAAACGAGTCATATGTTCTGACAACAACAACACATAAGTAAACAAAAAAGACGCGATTTCTTTTTGTTTAGGTTTATTAAAAATGAAGTTAAAAAGAATGTTTATAAATTTGTGTTTTTTAAATCTGTGCAAAATTTACAATAAATGTAATCAAGAAATTATAGTCGGATAAGAAGATGGGGTGGACGTCCTATAATCAATGACTGGGCGAAAGCCGGACGCTAGAATGCCTATGGCAGTTTTTATTTGTTATTAATATTAATAACATATGAGTTAACTACGCCAAAGCAACGGATTAGACCGGCGGAGACTAGCAATAACACCACTGTATGTTAAATATTGCTTTATCCTGTTATTCCAAGTTGGGAAATATTAACATTCTATTCTTTAAAATTGTAAATATTTGGGTCACGGTTGTTCAATACAATCGATTGCATGGAGTCACAAGCTGGGGAAAACAACAATTCGAAATATTATTTTAGAATGCAGTGAAGTTTTCTGGCGCTTGCTTTCGCCGATTTATTTAAGTGAACAAACTACACAGCAGTACAAACACATTGCCAATGATTTTCAACGAATGTGGGATATGCCGAATTGTGTGGGAATCTGCGATGCTAACTATACATTCATATCAGTTAATGTTGGAAGTTATGGCAGCCAACACGATGGGGGTATGTCCATTAAACTTAAATTTATTTATAATCTATTTTGATACAAACAATTTCCATTTCTTAATTTAAATTAAATACAGCTATATTCCAGTACTCTCCCTTTGGCCAATCAGTTATTTTTGGTACAGTACCTGTACCTCCTAGTAAACCATTATCGTCAGCATCCTCTGAAGCCTTTCCTCATTTTTTTATTGGCGATGCGGCGTTTCCCCTGAGGAATATCCTTGGTCTAAGTCAACAACTTTAGACGAGCTCAGAGACAACATCCAACGCGAAATTGCCAACGTTCCGTTCGAAATGTGTCCAAGAGTGGTGGAAAATTGGGTCCAAAGAATAGATCGCTGTTGAAGGGCTCGTGGTGGTCATATGACCGAAATTGAATTTCATTCTTACAATGTAACATTTGCACTACACCTGGAATTTGAACTGTATATCTTAAATATTCTGTGTTTTATTAATATATAAAATTCTTATGTCCTTAATGGAAAACCCTTTACTTTTTACTTACAGCCAAATCCAATCCATTCTCTATCTATAAATAAGTCCACGTTTGTAGAGACGCTTATATTGCTGTCAAATTAACCCACAATGAAAAAGATTGGCGCAATGATTGTCTGGTACTGTCGTCAAAAGAATCCTGAAGCAGATTATAAATTTAATTTTTAATTGAGTCAGCCGCGATCTTCATAAAACTCACCTGTAACGCCCAGCTCCTTGCCAATTTGCTTCCAAGCTTCTCGCTTTTGTTCAGATATCCTATATGCTGGATTATATTTATTGTATAAATACTCGTGCGACTGCACAAATGAAATCAAATATTCGTCTTTCATGTTTATTTGCACTTTTAAACAACAAATAATTAATAAATTATTTGCTTTACTTTTCTCGGTGAACATAGAATTGTAATTGTAAACAATATGTAGTATCAGCTGTTGTCAAATTGTACGTAAACGGAACGTCCAATTCTGATTTCAACAGATTCAGCCGTCCGTTTACGTTTCGTTTCCGTTGGCTAATCGTTTACACCGACTTCCGTATGACAGATTGAATCAGCTGATTCGTTACGCTTAAGTTTGCGTTACGGTTACGTTTGCCTAACGGGGCCTTAAAAATGCTACCGTTGACGGCGAAGACTTCTCGTGGAATCAGCTGTTGTTTTCTCCTCCTCTGATTCGTTACAACGTTGCCAGATTGTTTGTCATTCGAACACGGCGGTCTTGGTGCTGCCACAAGTAATAAATAAAATCGCTATTTAAACAAAAATTAAAAAAAAAGATTTTTAGAAATTCTCTTACCTCTACCAAAAGGGCTATAATTTCTACATTTATCCATAGATTTTTTGCGTTATTTTCTTCGCTAGGATGGAAACTTTTACAAAATAAAATAAAATATTTTTTTCGATATTTTTTCTATTTTTTATGTTTTTTTTTAATCCAAGGAATTTTTTTTTTTGAAAAAAAAATTTACTTTTTCCAATTTGTTAAATGACTGTTACTAAACCACTGTTTCTAAGTGAAAGGTATATTTCCAACATTGGTAGCCCACATTAATAGCTTCAATTTAACGTATAAGTCGACCTGATCGGGCATATACGAGGTATGTTCAAAAAATATCGGAAATTTTTAATTTCCGCGGGCTACGTGTATTTGATTTTTGATATTTTTGTAGCGTTATGTTGGTACTCATGTCCCTTACTTATGCTGGCAAGGTCAGCATTTTGAATGTTTAGTTAATTTTTGACAGCTGTTGTGCTTGGATGTATTTTAACTTGTCTTCGATTTTTATCTATTTCAGAAAATGGATCAAAGAATCTGCATCAAATTTTGTGTGAAAAACAAAATAACATATGGTGCAGCTACCTTGGACCAAAGCAACGTTTATCGGTGGTACAAAATGTTCTTAGAGGGCCGAGAAGATACGAAGGACGAACAGCGTGTCGGACGCCCGAGCTCACAGTTTTCTTTGATTGCAGGGGCGTGGTGCATTATGAGTTCTTGCCACAGGGTAGTACGGTCAATAGAGAATATTACCTGCAATTTATGCGCAAATTGCGCGAAGCAATCCGCCAAAAACCCCCGGACTTGTGGAAGAACAAAAACTGCCTTTTGCACCATGATGTCGCCCCTGCATACACATCGTCGCTTGTGCGCGAATATTTGGCCAAAAACAACACAGTAATTGTGCCGCAGCCACCGTATTCCCCTGACGTAGCCCCCAGTGACTATTTTTTGTTCCCAAAACTGAAAAGGCCCATGAAAGGACGACGCTACGCCACGATTGAGGAGATAAAGACGGCATCAAATTTTTAAAAAAAAAAATTATCCATAAAAAAGTTTTTGGTTTTGATTTTATATAACAGTATGCCACAATCTATACAAAAAAAATATTTTTAGGTCTAGGAAACAAAAAAAAATGTTTTTTGCATAGTGTTATCATTACTTTTTACGATGAACAATCCACTTCATCTAAGTAAATATTTGAAAAAAATTTACTTAGTTTAAGGAACGTTTGTAAAACACCACCATCCTTTACCGTAGTTAATTTGAACTAAATTTTGGTCCACAAATTTTACGAGAGTTAGTAAAATTATTACTTATTTTTGAATAGATTGAACTAGGCATGAAGAAAAGTATTCTAGTCTGAAGTAAAATTATACTAGAACTAAGTTAAACGATTGAAATTATGTTAAGGAAAGGTTTATAATTGATACAAGTTCAAATTGCTTTAGCGCAATACGAAGTTAAATTTTCCTAAAGTTTAGTTAATTTTAGCTAAATTAATAATTTGGGTTGACTTTTTTTCTGAGTGTACCTTGTACAACAGTGTGGTGTCGGTTATAAGCATTTTAGGATGGAAACAAAGATCTGTTTAGAAGAAGATCCTTCGAAACCTACATATAACATTTGTGTTATAATATTATATATTTGGAGTGTACCCTAAACTGAATATGAATAGGACAATATACAACAGAAGCAATTTTTTGTTGATCGAATGCAATCGTATGGGAAATTTGAAGCACTTGATGGTAGATTTCTACACAAAAGCGAATGATAGTTCTATGCAAATCCGAAAAGCGGAAAAAACTGTTAACCAAAAAAAATGAAAAACCCGAATTCAATAAAATCTATATTTTTATCCTTCACTTATAGGAATACTAGCATTTAAATACCCGGCGATGCCCGGGTTGCCTTTGAAAACTGTGATCCAAACGTTAGTATTATTTTTGATTTTGAATAAAAAATAAGGACCCATAAACTAAAAAAAAAATGTTGGCTATAGCAAAATTTATGTAAAAATACGTATTCCAAATCTTTGGTTTACAAATACCTTCGAATATTTGATCATACGCCGATCATTAAAAATTTCTTTAACATCCTGGATCAGTCTACTTGGAAGTCTATCAAACTCCAGATGCTCTCAAAAACTCAAACAAATTCACTGACAACAGTAAAAAATTCTGTAAATATGAAAGCACAACCTCAAATGTGTGCAAACTTTCAAATTAATACTTTTATGGGGTCAGTGGTCAAGAGGTCACCAAATAAGTGGCTGAGAAACAAATGCATAATATGCTATGTATGTTTCAAATTTCGATATACTCGTATACATATTTCTTTAAATATTACCGGTGTATATAGCGAGCGATATATTTCGAAGAGACTTTTAAACATTATGTCTCCGTTTTTGTGTACCTCAGGCCGGACGACGCATTTCCTTGAAGATCGTTTTATGCACATATATGTGCAGCTTCACAGATCTTTATGGGATTTTTATTGGAAGAATGAAAAAATCTTAAAGAATTTTGAAATGTAGTGGAAGAATGAAAATTGCTTTGGTCACTACTGACAACAATCTTAGAATTCAACATTGTTTTTTTCCTGTGTATACTACATATTATTTGTATACCCTCACTTTAGTGTGACGAGGGTATATATCATTTGCTACGGAAAAAAGTGTAACACATCGAAGGAGTGATCTAAGACCCTAAGTATGTTCGGAGGAAATCCGTTTTGGGTCATTTTAAGTCGAATGAGCAATGTCCGTCCGTCCGTCTGTCTGTCTGTCTGTCTGTCTGTGTGTCTGCTGGCTGGTGCGCACGATAACTCTCGAAAGGAGTAACCGATTGACTTCAAATTTGGTATGTGGTAATATTTTGATCTATCTCCGGATGAGTTCGAAGATGGGCCATATTGGTCTACTCCTTCTGGTACCTTCCACACAAAGGGTTAAAATTTAGTGAAATATTGATTCTTTAATAACTTCTATACTACTTATTCGAATCTTTTGAAATTCTGCACATAATATTAGTATATTAGTCGCTATTAACTCGAGAAAAATGGGTGAAGTTGGCATGCCCCTTTTGGTACCTCCCACACAAATGGACCATTTTGCATCAAAATTTAACTGCTTATAACTTTAATACAAGTGCATAAAAATGCTTGAAATTTTTTACAGTATAATGTTTTTGTAGCGCCTATAGTCCGGTAAAAAATGGGCATCATTGTACAGCCCCTTTTGGTACCGCCCACACAAATGGCCCGTTTCGTACCAAAGTAAACGGCTTGTAACTTTAATACCAGTGCATACAAATACTTGAAATTTTGTACAGTGTAATGCTGTTGTAGTGCCTATAGTCCTGTAAAAAGTGGGCGTTATCACCCCGCCCCTTTTGGTACCTCCCACACAAAATGACCAAATCATACCAAAATTACATAGCTCGTATCTTTAATATACCAGTGCACACAAACGCTTATAGTTCAGCACAATGCAATGTATTTAAGAATGTACTGTTTACCGAAAAATATGTGTATTTGGAAAACCCCTTCTGGTACCTCCCACACAAATTGACAGATTTATTGGTGTAATGTTATATATTACATTACTCACAAAGTGAGGGAATACCTTGGTCGGTTTACCCGACTGAAACTTTCTTACTTGTATCTTTGTATAATTTAAGCGCGAGAGTTGACCACTGGCCAAAAAAGGACTATGTTAATAGTCCGTAGGCTATACCACACTGGAGTTTCTAGCTTTCTACCTGTCATATGAGCCGCAACGGTCAAGCGGCCAAAAGTCGCTTGGATTAGTATTAACATTGCCATTTTGGGCCCTTTAAAGTACAGAAAGAGTGGAAATTGCATTGGTCACTGCTACACTGGCCACAGTCCGAGATTTGACCGAATTGACAACGTTATATATGTATATCTTACCACATTTAGTGGTGAGAGATATATTTTGAACAGGGGTTAGAAGTTTTACAATCTGTAAAATAGTGAACATTGTTTTGGCCACTTCTTCACTGACCACAGTCAGAGAATTCAAAATTATTATATTTACAAAGTTTTAACTTTGTGTCCTATAAGAGGCTTCAGAAAGGCCAAAAACAATTGATAGCGCTATAACTGACCACTGGCCGCAAAAATGTCTACGTGAGTAGCCCGTGGTTTATACAACACTCATGTCTATGAGAGTGCAATTTATGGTATTTTTAATGTATTAAAAGAATGAAAAACTCTTAAAGAATCTTGAAATCCAGTAAAGATTGAAAATGGTTTTGGTCATTACATAACTGACCACAATCGTAGAATTCAAAATTGCATTTCTCGGGTATAGTACTACATATTATTTTATCTGTGTATCATTTAGGCGCTTCTGAAATACAAAAAAATATTTAAAATTTGATAGCGCGACAACTGACTACGTGTCAAAAACGACTGTGTGAGTGTCCGAAGGGTATACAACACTCTCAAGTCTATACCAAAGCAAAATTTAAAGCTTCCTACTTCTTAAAGGTACCGTAATGGTCAAGCGGTCAAAAGTCGATTGGTGTAAAATCGCATCCCTTGAAGAT
Source organism: Eudasyphora cyanicolor (assembly GCA_963930755.1). Taxonomy (NCBI): domain Eukaryota; kingdom Metazoa; phylum Arthropoda; class Insecta; order Diptera; family Muscidae; genus Eudasyphora; species Eudasyphora cyanicolor. Next base: position 105,890,900 of record OZ005736.1, read on the forward strand.
CAGTATACAAACATAAATTATTAGGATTATAGCTCTTAAAGGACTATTAAAGTACAGAACGTGTGGAAATTGATTTGGTCACTGGTAAACTGACCACAGTCGGAGAAGTGACCGAATTGATAATGTTAGATAGGTTACCACAGTAAGTGGTGAGCGATATATTTTGAAAAGGCTTTAAAAATTTTAAGACGCGGTTTTATGTCCGGTTTGACCTCAGACTGGACATCGAATTGTTGTTTTCGCATCTCCATTGAGATCAGTCTGTACATATAAATTTGTAAATCATTGGCTCTTAAGGAACTTTTAAAATTAGAGAAATAATGAAAATTGTTCGGGTCAAACTTAAACTGACCACATTGAGATAATTCAACATAATTTTTCGCGCATATATTTGCGGTTTATAGTACTTCATATATACAAAGTTTTAACTTACGAAATGACAAAAACAAAGCGCAAGTTTTTGATAGCGCTACAACTGGCCACTGGCCGAAATATGATTAAGCGAGTAGTCCGTAGTTTATACAACACTCCAGTCTATGTGTGTGCAGCTCTCTAGCTTTAACAGGAGCCTCTGTGATCAAGTGGTCGAAAATCACTTGGCGGAAAATCGAAAAGCAAAGTAGCCTATAGCACTTCCCAGGCATTGGTCTATCTGTCCACCAAGTTTCAAGAAAATCGGTTCAGCTGTTTAGGCGTGATGCTGGAACAAACAAACAAACAGACAAACAAACGATTTTATAATATTAATAGGATAATTTAAATTATTTTGTTCCCTTTCAGCGCTCTGCTGCAACTAAAAAAATGGTCGGAAGTAAAGTTATAAAAATCTATTTGTGCAATATCTTGCTCTTAGCTCGGATCGTTGTAATAACCAGTTATATTGCTGCTGGGATGCAACCACCTACAAGCAGTAAATGCAGATGCAACAAACCAAATCAAACCACTGTTCCCGCAACTAACACCGCAATAAACCAAAGGCAAACATATCATGGAAGGCGTAAGTATTTTACATATCAATCTTAGTATTATAACTTCAAAATATCAAGTAACTTTGAATCACTTTCGAAGTCAATATAGCTAAGTCAGTCCCTCTGTCCATACATTCTTGTGATCAAGTTGCATATATGAATCGGTACGAATTGAATCAAATTATGAATCGATGTTTACGAACTATATGGTTGCTGTGATCAAAAGCTTGTTTTTTGAAGCGTTTGTTTTTAAAAATAAAATAAAAAACACAGAAAATGTATACCAGTGATATTATTCATTCCAACTGATTAATCAATGCCTGTTTAAGCTCACAATTAGTCGTTAAATTATGTGGATCGGTATATCTATCGATCTTAATCCAGTGTTGACAGAAAAGACGATTTATCGATTTATAGAAATTTTAGATAATATATACATAATACTAGCTGGACCCGGTCCACATCGTTGCCCCAGTTTATGATTTCCAATCTCGTCCACTTTGGGACCAATCACAAATACCTTTGGGTCAATACGAAGTCATCAAGCCCAAAATCGTGAAAAACGAAAGATCTTTTCTCGAGTTAAGAGATTGTGTTCGCTGTGACATGCTCATTTGACCAATCCTAAAGTTTCCTCAATAGTTTCCATCATAGAACCTATACGAACCATTCAAGCCGAAAATCATAAAATCGAAAGATTATTTGACCAATACGAATACACCAAGACCGAAATTGTGAAAATTGGAACTATTCATACTCGAGCTATGAGGTTATGCCGGACGCGCAACGCCCATTTGACCAATCCTAAATTTTCCCCCATAGAGTGTTTCCTGGGGCCAATACTGTTGCAGGAACCCACGCGACCATCACGCAATCGGAAGGAAAAAAAATTTTGCGTGGATGGTACGTAGGGTGAGGCCCTTACGCCTACGTGGCGGCCTCAACTCCACGAATTGTTCCCTAGCTTCTATTGCAATCGCTTTCGGGAGAAGCTAGGGAGAGCTCCTGCACACACGCGGGTCGGCGACCACCATGTTATGCGGGTCTGGTGGGTCCGCCGTGTGCAGGTTGTCGTCGTCCATATACATTAGAGTGCCTCCAAGGCATTTATTTGTTGTTTATATATGCCTTCAGGCAACTTGTTGGGATGACCTTTTTGAGGCTCATCCATCATGGCAGGGAAGCATTGACTTCGCGGCTGGGTTTTGACCGCAACTTCCCCGAACCCAAATATCCAATTCCAAACCGCATGTGCTCGTGGGGTTAACCATCATCTTGGGATTTTGGGAGGAATAAGTATCAGTATTTTCCTTCCCAAGATCGCAAGTTGTAGGCGAGCCCTCGAACACATGTGGTCAATAGTTGGCTGAAAAGAAAAGAAAAAAAAAAAGAGAGATAATTAGAAAAATGTTCGAAACAATTACCCAAAGAAAAAAACGTGCTGCTGCTGTCTCCGAATTATTTCCATACTTTGTTTACATTTTGCTAGTTCTGTCAAGTGTGGAACCCACAACGCGCGTTGCCAACTGCCATAAGGTGTTGATTACACGAATAACCTCTAGGTGGCTAAGAAGAAAATGGTCGTTTCGATAAATCGTACGAAAAAGTGTAGGAAGGTATAACTGGTATACGGGTGGAAAATGGAGAAATGTCGGGAAAACTAGCGGGAGGGTAAAAAGAGACAAACATGGATACAAGAGAATGAGGTAGATATAGACCCGTAGAAGAAGACCAATTGAGTAAATATGTCGACACTAAGGAAAATGGCTTTTGTTGGAAAGCTCGTTTCTGCGCAGGTCGAGCTTATAAAAGAGAGTGACCGACCTAGAGTCGAGTTGAGTGTACGTGTAACAGTGGTGCTGAGCAGAGTGACAAATACATTGAAACAAATAATTATTTTTTTTGTTAAACGAAAGGTTAGTTAATGAAACAAACAAAAAAATGGTGAAAAATAAAATTATAGAATTGTGAATTATTCGTAGAATCCTGTATTGAGCCCGAACAAGCTCCTCCCACAAACTCTCAGGAAGCTAAATAAAAGGGATACGTGTAAGCGTCGACAGGAAACTACACCACTGTCTGGAACGGAAGAAGAACTTAATGTCCCATAGCAATATTGGTAACAATACGGTTAATAAAAGGTAGGCCAGAAACAAAATATATTTTATTTGTATCTTGGCGCGGAAGGAAGTTCATGGACGTAAATTAAAACTTTCAACAAAATCGTCCGACTTATTGCATTGAAGTCAGAGGGCTCCGCTAAATACGACACTGCCGACACCATAGTGTCTCTTTGGGAACAGTTTTGTCTTGGTTTGTCCCATTAGCCAAGCTCAGCACCAGGTCGATTATTACGTTCCACGAAAATTGACAAAACAATCTCATTCACACACACTAATAAACAGAAGGGCCATTCCATACATTTTGAGCCATTTATGATGAGATTTTAATTTTAACCGGATATACTTCCCACACGCACATATTTGAACTTTCCTGCTATTGATGCTAAACGGAAAGTAACGACAAATATAAAAAAAATAGTTTTTAAGTTATGTAACTATTGTATTTGTTTGTATGTGTATCTATTTTTTAGTTTATACTTATTTAATGATTAATTCGTCGATGATATAGGTAATAAGTGCTGACATTAGATGTGTAATAGGGTCCCCAAAGTTGCTCTTATAGCTTCCTCAGATTGAATTTATCATCAACCCTTTTATCATTCCTAAAAGAGCTCATTTAGGTAGAATAGGTGGGTTTTTCAAGTTAACGTTTTGTGGCAGAATATAGTGCTAATGAAAAGAGGATAACTTTGTGGATTCTAGGATATTATGTTTCGTTATTTCGTCTAGGACTAAAATCAGTGGAATTCTTTATTAAAAATTCTGGTCAAAGTGACCGTTCGATTTCATTAATTGTCTTTTTATCTCATGATTTATTTTGAATAAGAAAGACCAAGAATAATTTTTATCTCATTTATCATTACTTTATTGTTATCATACTTATAATACGAAGAGACAAAAAAATATAGAATAGAAACTACAAGAGAATAATTATTGTATTAAGTTAGTTAGTTTAGAATAAAATAATGATTTGAATTTGAAAAGAAGCCCAACAAGATGTTTATGTGCTAAGTCTGGAAAAAGGGGGTAGTTAATGTGAGGTAAGTGGGCGATGTGGGTGGCTAGTGGGGTCATGTTGACTGAGGGGATAACCTCATGACCAAGGAAGGGTAGGGCGGCTGGAGATAAACATCTATCTCCCCCTTTTAAGTGAATCTGGGAATTTGCATTAATGTTTTTTTTTTGTTTGTCTATGTTTCCTTTTTGTTTAAGTTGCTACGATCCTTGGGCGGAAATGATGGGAGGGACTCGCCCTGGAAAAACGGCAAGAGCTAGTCGGCGCAACCAAATCATTTCCTGGCCGCATAGAGGTTTCCGTAACAATATGGCGCCCAATCCAAAGTCCTTGGCATCTTTGATGTCATGAAGAGAAACTGTGTAGGACAGCAAAACACAAAATAATAGCCCACTAGGATGAAAATTATAGCCCAGGACTGAATTTGGAGTCTTGTAGTGGGGAAAGTTGGAACATTGGTAGCCTTTTCAGATATGTATCTGAAGAAAGTAGTACCAATATCGCGATTTTTGACATTTTCAAGATTCCAAAGAAAGAAATTAGTGCAGATCAGGAAGATACAGTGGCACACAAGGTTAGATAACGTTTGTGTCAGCACGTATCGGACTGAGTATTTGAAAGTTAAAGTAGATTCAGAAAAATTTCATTGTGTCCAGATCGAGAAACAGCCTGATATCCGCTCTAGATGAAGTTTAGAGGTCTGAAGTATTAGGGGAAAAATAGATCTGAACCTGAGACAGTTGCAATAGCAAATGTTCAGAGCACAAGTAGCACTTCATTATTGAGAGCAAATGGATTAACCCACATTCAGAAAGGTGCTCAGAAGAGAGCCAAAGTTGAGAAAAATTGAGCCGCCTACGCCCCAACCAACATTAAAACCCCCTATATGTTATATGTCATTATATATCGTTCAAAACTAGAAGTTTTAGGTATCTACGTGTGTAATAGTACTGTTGAAGTTACCTCCTGTTTGACGTTGAAAAGTGATGAATATCGAAACCAGATCTCAAACTAGAAAGAGAAAAATACCAGAAAATGTTGATTTGAATAGGACAATAATAGAAGAAAAAAGAAGTAAAGCAACCAACCTCGACATGACGGAAGAAAATGCAGGAAATCAAATCACGGACTTATCTCAGACCATAATAGCTGGCTTGAACACGCAAACACCAGGAAGTAGGCCTAGTGATGCTCGCAGACATGAGTCCTCCGCGGGAACTTCAGGAGACGTTGTTAGACAGCAAAGATCACTCGAGAGCAGCGTAAAGGTAGTTCAAGATGATATAGGAGATATAAGAAATGCGATAAGAGATTTGAGAAGTACTATAAAAGACTTAGTCGAAATTACAACCAATCAGTTGAGAGCCAATCCCGCGTCGACATCAAGCTCGGAAAGGACAAATGGTGTTGAAACTCCACTCCAACCATCAGCTAACTTGGATACTGGGGAACCTAGACAGAGCAGGGCCAACGTCGGTACTGCATTGGACCAACCTAGGGAGAATATACGTATTAGGATAGACAAATTAGGTTTGAAATTCGACGGGAACTCCCATGGATTAAGCGTGGAAGAATTTGTGTACCGGCTGGAACATTATCAGTGGCAATATGGTATTCCTTGGCCCGAAGTTATTAGGGATTTTCCCTTGATTCTATCTGGACCGGCGGAATCGTGGTACTGGTTGTTCCAGAAAACTCAGAATCCTCATGATTGGCCAGACCTGAAGCATGGTCCTTTAAATCAATACCAATCATCTCGGTCAAACTTCGAAATTTTAACAGACCTGGCGCAAAGAAAGCAACAACCCAGCGAGACAATTGATCAATTTTTTCATAATATGGGACAAATTAGGGCGTACAACCCATTTCTGAATTCGACATGATAAAAATAATGAAAAAGAATATTAAAGAAAGCATAGGTTGAATCGTCTATCCGATTCAAATATCATCTGTCAAACAATTAAGGATAGAATGTAATGAGGCTGAAAAGCATTTTCCGAGACGTGAAATACGCAATATTCCCCCTCCCCCTAGATCAGTCCGACAGATAAGTGAAGTTTACGCAGAGGTTTCAGCTGATAATCCCTATGGTAACGAAAATTATGAGCAAATTGATGCTATCCGATACAACACACAGAATAAAACTCCACTTACCTGTTGGAACTGCCATAAATCAGGCCATACGTTTAGGGATTGTGATTCAACAGTGAGGGGCTTATTCTGCTACAAGTGTGGCAAGCCTGGAACGATTTCTCCCAAATGTCCAGCATGTATACAGGGAAACCGAACCCAGGGCGTGGAAAGTGCAGGGAGACCACGTCCTCCCCAGAGCCCCCTGGCACCCGAAAGTTAATGGAAAGAAATAATAGGAATCCTAGGAAGAAGACAAAAGAAGAATTAATCAACAACATTATAAAATCAAACATAGATGGATATGCGCCCGGATTAAGGCATTATATACCGATCGAAAAGCGACAGGAAAATTATAATTTGATACGTTCTAGGATATTTGGTGAAGAAGAAAAGCAAGATAAGACTAAAATTATTCCGAAAGTGCGTCAAAGATTTTTTGAAAAGAAAAAGTTGAGAAAGGCCATGATAGATTCCATAAACAGAATGAGTCAAATATCGGATCCAAGAATATATGCAGAAGTAAAAGTCCGGGGAATTCAAATGAAAGGTCTCTTGGACACTGGCGCATCAGTAAGCGTTTTAGGGAAAGGATGTAGGGAGATAGTAGAAAAGTTTGATCGAGATTTCAAGACCATATTTTCAAATGTGAGGACTGCAGGAGGAAAAGAGCATAGGGTATTAGGAAAAATTAGGTTGGAGATAGTTTATAAGGATATGGTAGATGAAATCGAGTTGTACTTGTGCCCAGATTTGGAGCAAGAGTTGTATTTAGGTATAGATTTTTGGAAACAATTTAAACTAGCGCCAGATTTGGTAAAATTAGATGCAATCGATATAGAAAAAGTGCAAAAGGATATAATAGATGAAGACGAGAAGTACAAATTGAACCCCCATCGGTTGACAGAAGATCAAAAACAAAAGCTACAAGAGGTAATATCAAAATTTCACACATTTAAAGAGATGGGGCTGGGTAAGACTAATCTAGAAAAACATACCATAAAGCTGATAGAGGGAGCTATACCATTCAAAGATCGACACTATCCCATGTCTCCAGCAGTACAAGCCCTTGTATATGAAGAAGTTGATAATATGTTAAAATTGGGTGTGATTGAGGAATCTGATAGCCCCTGGAATAATCGGACCACCATAGTCCGTAAACCGGGAAATAATCGATTTTGTTTAGATGCCCGTAAGTTGAACAAGCTTACAGTGAAGGATGCTTACCCCCTTCAAAATATCGACGGCATTCTGAGTCCAATAGACGAAACTTTTTATATCAGTAGTGTCGATCTAAAATATGCCTTTTGGCAAGTCGAACTGGACGAGGGAAGTAAGCCTTACACAGCGTTTACGATCCCCGGCCGACCGTTATATCAGTTTAGAGTGATGCCCTTCGGGCTTTGCAATGCGGCCCTACGACTGTGTAGGCTTATGGACCGGGTCATTCCACAACGCCTCAAGGAGAATGTGTTCATATATTTGGATGACCTACTGGTTATATCGAGTGACTTCGAGGAACATATGCGTCTGTCAGGGGAAGTTGCGAAGTGTTAAAGAGAAGCTAACCTAACTATTGGTATCAAAAAGTCTCATTTTTGCTTCCAGGAATTAAAATATCTAGGATTTATTATAGGTAATGGCATGTTAAGAACCGATCCCGACAAGGTACAGGCCATTAGAAACATGAAAATTCCAAGAAATCCTCGAGAAGTTAGGAGCTTTTTAGGGACAGCTGGATGATATCGCCGTTTTATTAAAGATTTCGCGTCCATCTCAGCCCCCTTAACGGATACTTTAAAAAAGACAAAAAAATTCGAAATGAACAAGACTGCAATTCAAGCTTTTGAGAGTCTAAAGAAGGCTTTAACCTCGTCCCCTGTTTTGCGCCACCCCGACTTTTCAAAAAGGTTTTATGTACAGTGTGACGCGTCTGAATATGGAATTGGCGCTGTTCTTTACCAACTAAATGATAAAGATGAAGAGCATCCCGTGGCCTTTTATTCACAAAAACTTAATACATGTCAGCGCAACTATACTGTCACCGAAAAAGAGTGTTTGGCAGCCGTAATGGCAGTCAAGAAATTTCGTCCATATATAGAAATGATGCCATTTACGGTGATAACAGACCACGCAAGCCTCAAATGGCTTATGTCGTTGAAAGATTTAACCGGAAGGCTTGCGCGGTGGTCTCTTCAACTGCAATCATTCGATTTTGAGATCGAACATCGAAAAGGGACAGACAATGTTGTCGCTGATATGCTATCTAGAGCGCCACAAGAGGCCTTGGTAGAGGAACTGACCAAAAACGGCCTTCTTGATTTTGAAACGACAGAATTTGAAAGTGAGGAATACCTCGGATTAATAAAAACGATCGAAGAAAACATTGAGAAGTTACCAGATCTGAAAATCCAAAATGGTCTCATCTTCAAGAAGACGAAATTTGAACAGGAACTCAATGAGGAATGTAGGTCAAAAAGTGGAAATGCGTACATCTTTATCATCATGGATCACTTCACGAAATTCACATTTTTGATAGCAATGCGTGAAGCCACCACCAATAACGTTATTAAGTTTTTGGTTGATGAAATCTTTCACAAATTTGGTGTTCCGGAGGTGATCCATAGTGATAACGGTGCCAAGTTTACGTCAAAAAGTTTTCAAGATATGATAACCACCTACAAAATAGAACATATGCGAACCGCGGTATACTCCCCACAGTCCAACGCCTCTGAACGTGTCAACGTGTCTGTGATAGGAGCGATCAGGGCATACCTAAATGAAGATCACCGAGAATGGGATCTCTACTTGTCAGAAATCGAATGTGCTCTCCGAACATCGGTTCATTCGGCCACTGGAGTTACTCCTTTTTTCGCTTTATTCGGATACCATATGTTTTCCTGTGGATCTGACTACAAATTAGCACTAAAACTCAATTCTATGTCTGATCATGAGATAATAGAATTGAAAAGGCCCGACAAACTAGAAATAATTCGCGAAAAGGTGAAAAATAAGCTCCATGAGGCTTACGAAAGAAGTTCGGAGAGGTATAATAAGCGAGCCCGGATAGTTAAGTTCGTACCTGGGCAGGAGGTTTATAGACGAAATACTATTCTGTCTGATTTTGCGAAAAATCGAAATGCGAAATTTTGCAAAAAATTCGTTAAATGTAGAATAGTGAAGCCCGTAGGAAACAATATGTACGAGCTGGAAAACCTACAAGGGAAACCGATAGGTACATATCATGTGAAAGATATTCAAGTATAGTGCAATATAGTTATAGATCTGACTATTGTGCAATATACTCGAAATCTGTGATATACCTACCTAATACCTGATAATATTAGTCCTCCTATTTATACAACCGAACCCCATAATTATACATTTTCCCGTGATTATACTCTATGAATATTAGCCAATTATACACCCTTAGTTGATTATACCCCATTAGGTTATATAACTCACTTAATGTTAGTTCCATATCCCCCTTTCCAGAAACGGCTGGCCCGACTGGGAGATCCTCCTGAAAAGAAAAGATACCAAAAAGTAAAACTTCAATACATGCCACTATATTCGCAATACATCCCTAATAGACCAATGCCCGGCTGAATCTCAGGGTGTGAGAGTTCCCCACGTTGGTGCCAAATTCATACGCCGTCCCTTGGGTCCCGTGCACACCTGTCCTATCGGCGAAATCTGGTTAGCCCAGGAGTTTTGTTGCAGGAACCCACGCGACCATCACGCAATCGGAAGGAAAAAAAATTTTGCGTGGATGGTACGTAGGGTGAGGCCCTTACGCCTACGTGGCGGCCTCAACTCCACGAATTGTTCCCTAGCTTCTATTGCAATCGCTTTCGGGAGAAGCTAGGGAGAGCTCCTGCACACACGCGGGTCGGCGACCACCATGTTATGCGGGTCTGGTGGGTCCGCCGTGTGCAGGTTGTCGTCGTCCATATACATTAGAGTGCCTCCAAGGCATTTATTTGTTGTTTATATATGCCTGCAGGCAACTTGTTGGGATGACCTTTTTGAGGCTCATCCATCATGGCAGGGAAGCATTGACTTCGCGGCTGGGTTTTGACCGCAACTTCCCCGAACCCAAATATCCAAGAAATTCCAAACCGCATGTGCTTGTGGGGTTAACCATCATCTTGGGATTTTGGGAGGAATAAGTATCAGTATTTTCCTTCCCAAGATCGCAAGTTGTAGGCGAGCCCTCGAACACATGTGGTCAATAGTTGGCTGAAAAGAAAAGAAAAAAAAAAGAGAGATAATTAGAAAAATGTTCGAAACAATTACCCAAAGAAAAAAACGTGCTGCTGCTGTCTCCGAAGTATTTCCATACTTTGTTTACATTTTGCTAGTTCTGTCAAGTGTGGAACCCACAACGCGCGTTGCCAACTGCCATAAGGTGTTGATTACACGAATAACCTCTAGGTGGCTAAGAAGAAAATGGTCGTTTCGATAAATCGTACGAAAAAGTGTAGGAAGGTATAACTGGTATACGGGTGGGAAATGGAGAAATGTCGGGAAAACTAGCGGGAGGGTAAAAAGAGACAAACATGGATACAAGAGAATGAGGTAGATATAGACCCGTAGAAGAAGACCAATTGAGTAAATATGTCGACACTAAGGAAAATTTGTTGGAAAGCTCGTTTCTGCGCAGGTCGAGCTTATAAAAGAGAGTGACCGACCTAGAGTCGAGTTGAGTGTACGTGTAACAGTGGTGCTGAGCAGAGTGACAAATACATTGAAACAAATAATTATTTTTTTTGTTAAACGAAAGGTTAGTTAATGAAACAAACAAAAAAATGGTGAAAAATAAAATTATAGAATTGTGAATTATTCGTAGAATCCTGTATTGAGCCCGAACAAGCTCCTCCCACAAACTCTCAGGAAGCTAAATAAAAGGGATACGTGTAAGCGTCGACAGGAAACTACACCACTGTCTGGAACGGAAGAAGAACTTAATGTCCCATAGCAATATTGGTAACAATACGGTTAATAAAAGGTAGGCCAGAAACAAAATATATTTTATTTGTATCTTGGCGCGGAAGGAAGTTCATGGACGTAAATTAAAACTTTCAACAAAATCGTCCGACTTATTGCATTGAAGTCAGAGGGCTCCGCTAAATACGACACTGCCGACACCATAGTGTCTCTTTGGGAACAGTTTTGTCTTGGTTTGTCCCATTAGCCAAGCTCAGCACCAGGTCGATTATTACGTTCCACGAAAATTGACAAAACAATCTCATTCACACACACTAATAAACAGAAGGGCCATTCCATACATTTTGAGCCATTTATGATGAGATTTTAATTTTAACCGGATATACTTCCCACACGCACATATTTGAACTTTCCTGCTATTGATGCTAAACGGAAAGTAACGACAAATATAAAAAAACTAGTTTTTAAGTTATGTAACTATTGTATTTGTTTGTATGTGTATCTATTTTTTAGTTTATACTTATTTAATGATTAATTCGTCGATGATATAGGTAATAAGTGCTGACATTAGATGTGTAATAGGGTCCCCAAAGTTGCTCTTATAGCTTCCTCAGATTGAATTTATCATCAACCCTTTTATCATTCCTAAAAGAGCTCATTTAGGTAGAATAGGTGGGTTTTTCAAGTTAACGTTTTGTGGCAGAATATAGTGCTAATGAAAAGAGGCTAACTTTGTGGATTCTAGGATATTATGTTTCGTTATTTCGTCTAGGACTAAAATCAGTGGAATTCTTTATTAAAAATTCTGGTCAAAGTGACCGTTCGATTTCATTAATTGTCTTTTTATCTCATGATTTATTTTGAATAAGAAAGACCAAGAATAATTTTTATCTCATTTATCATTACTTTATTGTTATCATACTTATAATACGAAGAGACAAAAAAAATATAGAATAGAAACTACAAGAGAATAATTATTGTATTAAGTTAGTTAGTTTAGAATAAAATAATGATTTGAATTTGAAAAGAAGCCCAACAAGATGTTTATGTGCTAAGTCTGGAAAAAGGGGGTAGTTAATGTGAGGTAAGTGGGCGATGTGGGTGGCTAGTGGGGTCATGTTGACTGAGGGGATAACCTCATGACCAAGGAAGGGTAGGGCGGCTGGAGATAAACATCTATCTCCCCCTTTTAAGTGAATCTGGGAATTTGCATTAATGTTTTTTTTTTGTTTGTCTATGTTTCCTTTTTGTTTAAGTTGCTACGATCCTTGGGCGGAAATGATGGGGGGGACTCGCCCTGGAAAAACGGCAAGAGCTAGTCGGCGCAACCAAATCATTTCCTGGCCGCATAGAGGTTTCCGTAACAATATGGCGCCCAATCCAAAGTCCTTGGCATCTTTGATGTCATGAAGAGAAACTGTGTAGGACAGCAAAACACAAAATAATAGCCCACTAGGATGAAAATTATAGCCCAGGACTGAATTTGGAGTCTTGTAGTGGGGAAAGTTGGAACATTGGTAGCCTTTTCAGATATGTATCTGAAGAAAGTAGTACCAATATCGCGATTTTTGACATTTTCAAGATTCCAAAGAAAGAAATTAGTGCAGATCAGGAAGATACAGTGGCACACAAGGTTAGATAACGTTTGTGTCAGCACGTATCGGACTGAGTATTTGAAAGTTAAAGTAGATTCAGAAAAATTTCATTGTGTCCAGATCGAGAAACAGCCTGATATCCGCTCTAGATGAAGTTTAGAGGTCTGAAGTATTAGGGGAAAAATAGATCTGAACCTGAGACAGTTGCAATAGCAAATGTTCAAAGCACAAGTAGCACTTCATAATTGAGAGCAAATGGATTAACCCACATTCAGAAAGGTGCTCAGAAGAGAGCCAAAGTTGAGAAAAATTGAGCCGCCTACGCCCCAACCAACTATAAAACCCCCTATATGTTATATGTCATTATATATCGTTCAAAACTAGAAGTTTTAGGTATCTACGTGTGTAATAGTACTGTTGAAGTTACCTCCTGTTTGACGTTGAAAAGTGATGAATACCGAAACCAGATCTCAAACTAGAAAGAGAAAAATACCAGAAAATGTTGATTTGAATAGGACAATAATAGAAGAAAAAAGAAGTAAAGCAACCAACCTCGACATGACGGAAGAAAATGCAGGAAATCAAATCACGGACTTATCTCAGACCATAATAGCTGGCTTGAACACGCAAACACCAGGAAGTAGGCCTAGTGATGCTCGCAGACATGAGTCCTCCGCGGGAACGTTGTTAGACAGCAAAGATCACTCGAGAGCAGCGTAAAGGTAGTTCAAGATGATATAGGAGATATAAGAAATGCGATAAGAGATTTGAGAAGTACTATAAAAGACTTAGTCGAAATTACAACCAATCAGTTGAGAGCCAATCCCGCGTCGACATCAAGCTCGGAAAGGACAAATGGTGTTGAAACTCCACTCCAACCATCAGCTAACTTGGATACTGGGGAACCTAGACAGAGCAGGGCCAACGTCGGTACTGAATTGGACCAACCTAGGGAGAATATACGTATTAGGATAGACAAATTAGGTTTGAAATTCGACGGGAACTCCCATGGATTAAGCGTGGAAGAATTTGTGTACCGGCTGGAGCATTATCAGTGGCAATATGGTATTCCTTGGCCCGAAGTTATTAGGGATTTTCCCTTGATTCTATCTGGACCGGCGGAATCGTGGTACTGGTTGTTCCAGAAAACTCAGAATCGTCATGATTGGCCAGACCTGAAGCATGGTCTTTTAAATCAATACCAATCATCTCGGTCAAACTTCGAATTTTAACAGACCTGGCGCAAAGAAAGCAACAACCCAGCGAGACAATTGATCAATTTTTTCATAATATGGGACAAATTAGGGCGAAACTCGTACAACCCATTTCTGAATTCGACATGATAAAAATAATGAAAAAGAATATTAAAGAAAGCATAGGTTGAATCGTCTATCCGATTCAAATATCATCTGTCAAACAATTAAGGATAGAATGTAATGAGGCTGAAAAGCATTTTCCGAGACGTGAAATACGCAATATTCCCCCTCCCCCTAGATCAGTCCGACAGATAAGTGAAGTTTACGCAGAGGTTTCAGCTGATAATCCCTATGGTAACGAAAATTATGAGCAAATTGATGCTATCCGATACAACACACAGAATAAAACTCCACTTACCTGTTGGAACTGCCATAAATCAGGCCATACGTTTAGGGATTGTGATTCAACAGTGAGGGGCTTATTCTGCTACAAGTGTGGCAAGCCTGGAACGATTTCTCCCAAATGTCCAGCATGTATACAGGGAAACCGAACCCAGGGCGTGGAAAGTGCAGGGAGACCACGTCCTCCCCAGAACCCCCTGGCACCCGAAAGTTAATGGAAAGAAATAATAGGAATCCTAGGAAGAAGACAAAAGAAGAATTAATCAACAACATTATAAAATCAAACATAGATGGATATGCGCCCGGATTAAGGCATTATATACCGATCGAAAAGCGACAGGAAAATTATAATTTGATACGTTCTAGGATATTTGGTGAAGAAGAAAAGCAAGATAAGACTAAAATTATTCCGAAAGTGCGTCAAAGATTTTTTGAAAAGAAAAAGTTGAGAAAGGCCATGATAGATTCCATAAACAGAATGAGTCAAATATCGGATCCAAGAATATATGCAGAAGTAAAAGTCCGGGGAATTCAAATGAAAGGTCTCTTGGACACTGGCGCATCAGTAAGCGTTTTAGGGAAAGGATGTAGGGAGATAGTAGAAAAGTTTGATCGAGATTTCAAGACCATATTTTCAAATGTGAGGACTGCAGGAGGAAAAGATCATAGGGTATTAGGAAAAATTAGGTTGGAGATAGTTTATAAGGATATGGTAGATGAAATCGAGTTGTACTTGTGCCCAGATTTGGAGCAAGAGTTGTATTTAGGTATAGATTTTTGGAAACAATTTAAACTAGCGCCAGATTTGGTAAAATTAGATGCAATCGATATAGAAAAAGTGCAAAAGGATATAATAGATGAAGACGAGAAGTACAAATTGAACCCCCATCGGTTGACAGAAGATCAAAAACAAAAGCTACAAGAGGTAATATCAAAATTTCACACATTTGAAGAGATGGGGCTGGGTAAGACTAATCTAGAAAAACATACCATAAAGCTGGTAGAGGGAGCTATACCATTCAAAGATCGACACTATCCCATGTCTCCAGCAGTACAAGCCCTTGTATATGAAGAAGTTGATAATATGTTAAAATTGGGTGTGATTGAGGAATCTGATAGCCCCTGGAATAATCGGACCACCATAGTCCGTAAACCGGGAAAGAATCGATTTTGTTTAGATGCCCGTAAGTTGAACAAGCTTACAGTGAAGGATGCTTACCCCCTTCAAAATATCGACGGCATTCTGAGTCCAATAGACGAAACTTTTTATATCAGTAGTGTCGATCTAAAATATGCCTTTTGGCAAGTCGAACTGGACGAGGGAAGTAAGCCTTACACAGCGTTTACGATCCCCGGCCGACCGTTATATCAGTTTAGAGTGATGCCCTTCGGGCTTTGCAATGCGGCCCTACGACTGTGTAGGCTTATGGACCGGGTCATTCCACAACGCCTCAAGGAGAATGTGTTCATATATTTGGATGACCTACTGGTTATATCGAGTGACTTCGAGGAACATATGCGTCTGTCAGGGAAAGTTGCGAAGTGTTAAAGAGAAGCTAACCTAACTATTGGTATCAAAAAGTCTCATTTTTGCTTCCAGGAATTAAAATATCTAGGATTTATTATAGGTAATGGCATGTTAAGAACCGATCCCGACAAGGTACAGGCCATTAGAAACATGAAAATTCCAAGAAATCCTCGAGAAGTTAGGAGCTTTTTAGGGACAGCTGGATGATATCGCCGTTTTATTAAAGATTTCGCGTCCATCTCAGCCCCCTTAACGGATACTTTAAAAAAGACAAAAAAATTCGAAATGAACAAGACTGCAATTCAAGCTTTTGAGAGTCTAAAGAAGGCTTTAACCTCGTCCCCTGTTTTGCGCCACCCCGACTTTTCAAAAAGGTTTTATGTACAGTGTGACGCGTCTGAATATGGAATTGGCGCTGTTCTTTACCAACTAAATGATAAAGATGAAGAGCATCCCGTGGCCTTTTATTCACAAAAACTTAATACATGTCAGCGCAACTATACTGTCACCGAAAAAGAGTGTTTGGCAGCCGTAATGGCAGTCAAGAAATTTCGTCCATATATAGAAATGATGCCATTTACGGTGATAACAGACCACGCAAGCCTCAAATGGCTTATGTCGTTGAAAGATTTAACCGGAAGGCTTGCGCGGTGGTCTCTTCAACTGCAATCATTCGATTTTGAGATCGAACATCGAAAAGGGACAGACAATGTTGTCGCTGATATGCTATCTAGAGCGCCACAAGAGGCCTTGGTAGAGGAACTGACCAAAAACGGCCTTCTTGATTTTGAAACGACAGAATTTGAAAGTGAGGAATACCTCGGATTAATAAAAACGATCGAAGAAAACATTGAGAAGTTACCAGATCTGAAAATCCAAAATGGTCTCATCTTCAAGAAGACGAAATTTGAACAGGAACTCAATGAGGAATGTAGGTCAAAAAGTGGAAATGCGTACATCTTTATCATCATGGATCACTTCACGAAATTCACATTTTTGAAAGCAATGCGTGAAGCCACCACCAATAACGTTATTAAGTTTTTGGTTGATGAAATCTTTCACAAATTTGGTGTTCCGGAGGTGATCCATAGTGATAACGGTGCCCAGTTTACGTCAAAAAGTTTTCAAGATATGATAACCACCTACAAAATAGAACATATGCGAACCGCGGTATACTCCCCACAGTCCAACGCCTCTGAACGTGTCAACGTGTCTGTGATAGGAGCGATCAGGGCATACCTAAATGAAGATCACCGAGAATGGGATCTCTACTTGTCAGAAATCGAATGTGCTCTCCGAACATCGGTTCATTCGGCCACTGGAGTTACTCCTTTTTTCGCTTTATTCGGATACCATATGTTTTCCTGTGGATCTGACTACAAATTAGCACTAAAACTCAATTCTATGTCTGATCATGAGATAATAGAATTGAAAAGGCCCGACAAACTAGAAATAATTCGTGAAAAGGTGAAAAATAAACTCCATGAGGCTTACGAAAGACGTTCGTTGAGGTATAATAAGCGAGCCCGGATAGTTAAGTTCGTACCTGGGCAGGAGGTTTATAGACGAAATACTATTCTGTCTGATTTTGCGAAAAATCGAAATGCGAAATTTTGCAAAAAATTCGTTAAATGTAGAATAGTGAAGCCCGTAGGAAACAATATGTACGAGCTGGAAAACCTACAAGGGAAACCGATAGGTACATATCATGTGAAAGATATTCAAGTATAGTGCAATATAGTTATAGATCTGTGATAAAATAGTGCAATATTAGGATTAAGAATACAAATTAGTTTATATATTAAGTTAATTTATAATGTATGTTTGTATTCATCCTAATAAGTGCTACGAAATGACTATTGTGCAATATACTCGAAATCTGTGATATACCTACCTAATACCTGATAATATTAGTCCTTCTATTTATACAACCGAACCCCATAATTATACATTTTCCCGTGATTATACTCTATGAATATTAGCCAATTATACACCCTTAGTTGATTATACCCCATTAGGTTATATAACTCACTTAATGTTAGTTCCATATCCCCCTTTCCAGAAACGGCTGGCCCGACTGGGAGATCCTCCTGAAAAGAAAAGATACCAAAAAGTAAAACTTCAATACTGCCACTATATTCGCAATACATCCCTAATAGACAAATGCCCGGCTGAATCTCAGGGTGTGAGAGTTCCCCACGTTGGTGCCAAATTCATACGCCGTCCCTTGGGTCCCATGCACACCTGTCCTATCGGCGAAATCTGGTTAGCCCAGGAGTTTTGTTGCAGGAACCCACGCGACCATCACGCAATCGGAAGGAAAAAAAATTTTGCGTGGATGGTACGTAGGGTGAGGCCCTTACGCCTACGTGGCGGCCTCAACTCCACGAATTGTTCCCTAGCTTCTATTGCAATCGCTTTCGGGAGAAGCTAGGGAGAGCTCCTGCACACACGCGGGTCGGCGACCACCATGTTATGCGGGTCTGGTGGGTCCGCCGTGTGCAGGTTGTCGTCGTCCATATACATTAGAGTGCCTCCAAGGCATTTATTTGTTGTTTATATATGCCTTCAGGCAACTTGTTGGGATGACCTTTTTGAGGCTCATCCATCATGGAAGGGAAGCATTGACTTCGCGGCTGGGTTTTGACCGCAACTTCCCCGAACCCAAATATCCAAGAAATTCCAAACCGCATGTGCTCGTGGGGTTAACCATCATCTTGGGATTTTGGGAGGAATAAGTATCAGTATTTTCCTTCCCAAGATCGCAAGTTGTAGGCGAGCCCTCGAACACATGTGGACAATAGTTGGCTGAAAAGAAAAGAAAAAAAAAAGAGAGATAATTAGAAAAATGTTCGAAACAATTACCCAAAGAAAAAAACGTGCTGCTGCTGTCTCCGAAGTATTTCCATACTTTGTTTACATTTTGCTAGTTCTGTCAAGTGTGGAACCCACAACGCGCGTTGCCAACTGCCATAAGGTGTTGATTACACGAATAACCTCTAGGTGGCTAAGAAGAAAATGGTCGTTTCGATAAATCGTACGAAAAAGTGTAGGAAGGTATAACTGGTATACGGGTGGGAAATGGAGAAATGTCGGGAAAACTAGCGGGAGGGTAAAAAGAGACAAACATGGATACAAGAGAATGAGGTAGATATAGACCCGTAGAAGAAGACCAATTGAGTAAATAAAGGGTGTCCCAAGAAGAGCGCAATTTTTTAATTTTAAATAAAACACAGATATTTAAGAAAAAATCGTGAAACTTTATTATATCGTAAAGTAGACAGAATGAGGTTATGTATGGAACAATATATCGTGCAGATGGCCGCCGCGGCTTTGCTGGCATGCACGCGATCTTTTAATGAAATTTTCAATGACCGTTTTGCATGAATGCTGCGGTATTTCATTAATGCAGCGTCCAATTTCGTCTTTTAAGGCTTGAGTCGTCGTCGGTTTATTCGCGTAAACCATCGACTTCAAAAAACCCCAAAAAAAAAATATAATGGTGTTAAATCGCACGATCTAGGCGGCCAATTCTGATCTCCAAAACGCGAAATAACACGACCGGGAAATGACTGATGCAGCAATTGAATTGTTTCTCTGGCTGTATGACATGTGGCGCCGTCTTGTTGGAACCACATGCCCTCCACATTCATTTCTTCAATTCTAGGCAAGAAAAAACTGGTTAAGTGGATTTGGAGACACCAATTTGATGAGCTCGGTGTCGAATTGAGGTGGATGGAGTTTGAGCGACATCATCACGTACAGCTGCGACATTTTCGGTCGATCGACCTGGTCGATGGCGCGTTGTTGTCTTTACATCACTAACAGACCCAGTTTCGGCAAATTTATCCATTAATCTCTTTACAGTTGACTCTTTTGGAGCATTATTATGACCCCAAATTGATCGCAATTTGCGAACTGTAGCCGCAAAACTTTCACCATTTTGGTAAAACAATTTCACAATGAGAATGCGTTGTTCATTCGTGTAGCGCTCCATTTTTACTAACCTCGTACCTTCTACTAACAAACAATAACAATTATTCAAATGTCAAACAATGACACTTCGAATGTTGCGAGATTTAAAAATTGCGCTCTTCTTGGGACACCCTTTATGTCGACACTAAGGAAAATGGCTTTTGTTGGAAAGCTCGTTTCTGCGCAGGTCGAGCTTATAAAAGAGAGTGACCGACCTAGAGTCGAGTTGAGTGTACGTGTAACAGTGGTGCTGAGCAGAGTGACAAATACATTGAAACAAATAATTATTTTTTTTGTTAAACGAAAGGTTAGTTAATGAAACAAACAAAAAAATGGTGAAAAATAAAATTATAGAATTGTGAATTATTCGTAGAATCCTGTATTGAGCCCGAACAAGCTCCTCCCACAAACTCTCAGGAAGCTAAATAAAAGGGATACGTGTAAGCGTCGACAGGAAACTACACCACTGTCTGGAACGGAAGAAGAACTTAATGTCCCATAGCAATATTGGTAACAATACGGTTAATAAAAGGTAGGCCAGAAACAAAATATATTTTATTTGTATCTTGGCGCGGAAGGAAGTTCATGGACGTAAATTAAAACTTTCAACAAAATCGTCCGACTTATTGCATTGAAGTCAGAGGGCTCCGCTAAATACGACACTGCCGACACCATAGTGTCTCTTTGGAACAGTTTTGTCTTGGTTTGTCCCATTAGCCAAGCTCAGCACCAGGTCGATTATTACGTTCCACGAAAATTGACAAAACAATCTCATTCACACACACTAATAAACAGAAGGGCCATTCCATACATTTTGAGCCATTTATGATGAGATTTTAATTTTAACCGGATATACTTCCCACACGCACATATTTGAACTTTCCTGCTATTGATGCTAAACGGAAAGTAACGACAAATATAAAAAAACTAGTTTTTAAGTTATGTAACTATTGTATTTGTTTGTATGTGTATCTATTTTTTAGTTTATACTTATTTAATGATTAATTCGTCGATGATATACGTAATAAGTGCTGACATTAGATGTGTAATAGGGTCCCCAAAGTTGCTCTTATAGCTTCCTCAGATTGAATTTATCATCAACCCTTTTATCATTCCTAAAAGAGCTCATTTAGGTAGAATAGGTGGGTTTTTCAAGTTAACGTTTTGTGGCAGAATATAGTGCTAATGAAAAGAGGCTAACTTTGTGGATTCTAGGATATTATGTTTCGTTATTTCGTCTAGGACTAAAATCAGTGGAATTCTTTATTAAAAATTCTGGTCAAAGTGACCGTTCGATTTCATTAATTGTCTTTTTATCTCATGATTTATTTTGAATAAGAAAGACCAAGAATAATTTTTATCTCATTTATCATTACTTTATTGTTATCATACTTATAATACGAAGAGACAAAAAAAATATAGAATAGAAACTACAAGAGAATAATTATTGTATTAAGTTAGTTAGTTTAGAATAAAATAATGATTTGAATTTGAAAAGAAGCCCAACAAGATGTTTATGTGCTAAGTCTGGAAAAAGGGGGTAGTTAATGTGAGGTAAGTGGGCGATGTGGGTGGCTAGTGGGGTCATGTTGACTGAGGGGATAACCTCATGACCAAGGAAGGGTAGGGCGGCTGGAGATAAACATCTATCTCCCCCTTTTAAGTGAATCTGGGAATTTGCATTAATGTTTTTTTTTGTTTGTCTATGTTTCCTTTTTGTTTAAGTTGCTACGATCCTTGGGCGGAAATGATGGGAGGGACTCGCCCTGGAAAAACGGCAAGAGCTAGTCGGCGCAACCAAATCATTTCCTGGCCGCATAGAGGTTTCCGTAACAATACAAATACATCAAGTTCAATATTATAAAATTCGCAAGATCTGTTCTCGAGCTATAAGCTTGTGTCGGCCCTGTCGCGCCCTTTGACCAATCCGAAAATTTCCTCCACAGTGTTACTTCTGCGTCGAATACGAATCCATCAATCCCAAAATCGTGAAAATCGAAAGATCCGTTCTCGAATTATGACGTTATGTTGGACGCTTAACTAATCCAAAATGTTTCTCCATAGTATCGGGAGGGTACATTTTCTATGTATAGTACAAACATATTTACAAAGATTTAGGATTGTTTTTAATAAAATTCTTCAGAAAGGATAAAAATAACACTCTCGTTTTTGATAACGAATTCGATTCTGTGCAAAATCCGGGGTTTCTACAGCACTCGAGTCTATCTATCCATATGCAAGATTTCAGCCTTCAGGAGACTCAGCGTAAAAGCACATCCCGTGATCATCCGAGATCTGTATATATGCACACCAGTTTGTTTTGTTTGCATTGAATAGTTGTTATGTATGTACATTTACATTGTTAGATGCTTAGCTCTTAGATAACTTTTAAAACTACTGAAATAATGACAAAATAGGGTTACCGCTGCAATGTCAACAGTTTTCGGGGATTTTCTTGGATATTTTTCTTGTTTGGCCGGTGACTAGTCCGTTATAAGCGTAATTGGTGCGAAGTTATAAGCGTAGTAACTAACGTCACTCTCTTTTATATATATAGATACTAGCTGGACCCGGTCCACTTCCTTGCCCCAAATTTCAGTTCAGTGAAATAGGAAGATATGATGTGTTTCGTATAAGTCTCTCGATAACCACCGATAACCTTGCCCAAATAGTTTATCTCAATTACTAATGTCGCCAAGTTTTGTGTTGAGCCACACATAGTTGTGTCTACACCATTTCCAAATGTAGTTCAGAAAAAATAAATTTAAATTCAGAATTCGTCAATTGAAATTCCATTTGAAACTCAGAACTCGTCACTTGAAATTCAGAAATTCCATATGAAATTCAGAACTCGTCACATGAAATTCAGAACTCGTCAATTGAAATTCAGAAATTCCATTTGTAATTCAGAATTCGTCAGTTGAAATTCAGAACTCGACACTTGAAATTCAGAACTGGACATTTGAAATTCAGAATTTTTCATTTGAAATTCAGAACTTTTCATTTGAAATTCAGGAACTATTAATTGAAATTCAGAATTTCTATTTGAAAACAAGAATATATTTTTTAATTTCATGGTTTTCTCACTTTGTAGTTGATCTGAAGATGAAAGAGTTCCTTTTAAGTCAAGCAAGGTGTTTTGAATAGTCAAGTGAAAAGAAAACATCCTTGAAATCCAACACCAACCAATGCATGACGTTTCGGAGGTGGTTAGCCAAATCCTCGGATGCAGTAGTGTTGTTTTTTAGCCTACGGTCCACGTGTTATTACATGTATTAATATCAAAGTTATTTAAAATTTACATATGGGAATTAGGAACCATCTCAAATCAATCGTATGCCGCCGTAGTTATTATTTAGGTATAGGAATATTTTGCAATGGATTTGACTGAAGTGAATAACGATTTGAATCTGACTCGAGCAAGAGTTCATCCAATCATCCGCTTTCATATGAGCCATTGTCAAAGACTTCCCTAATTCTGACAATTAACTCCACTCTTTTGCACCATTGATGAGAAAAGCTGTCCAGTGTTGGTCAATTTTTATTACTACGAATGGCCATTTGTTCCTACAAAATTATGTTTGGCCACATAGAAGCAGGTTTCACTTGTACCACTTAAATCCCAATCCACGACCAGCCATGCTTTTTCTGGCTGAAGATGTATGCATATGACTGTAAGCCTACATACTTAAATTCACATTAAAATGTTTTGAAAGTCTAAAATCTGAATTTCATGTGAAGAATTCCGAATTTCAAATGAAAAGTTCTGAATTTCAAATGAAAAATTCTGAATTTCAAATGTCGAGTTCTGAATTTCAAATGTCGAGTTCTGAATTTCAAGTGTCGACTTCTGAATTTCAACTGACGAATTCTGAATTACAAATGGATATTCTGAATTTCAATTGAGGAGTTCTGAATTTCAAATGTAAAATCTGAATTTCAAATGACGACTTCTGAATTTCAAATGGAATTTCTGAATTTCAATTGACGAGTTCTGAATTTCAAATGGAAATTCTGATTTTCAATTGACGAATTCTGAAAATTAAATGGAAAATATGAATTTCAAGTGACGAGTTCTGAATTTCAAATGGACTTTCTAAATTTCAATTGATATTTTCTGAATTACATTTGGAAATGGTGTAGTATACCCATTAGGGTGATGACTTTTATACAACCTCGTTTCCCTATATCAAATGAGTTTTTAGTTAAGATTAGACAAAATCTTACAAACTCGTATAAGGTGATTCGATAAAAAAAAACCTCACGCACAAAATGATTTTAAAATTTGTATTTTTCAGCATTTGGGTAATTTTAAAAATTTTTTTTTTCAAAACTTTCAAAATAATGACCGCTCATAAATGTGGTTTCTGTAAAAAAATCAGAAAAAATGAGAATCATAAAAAAGTCGTCAACGTTTTTTCCAAAGAGATACATTCGATTCAAAATGAGATACCTTTACTTAATTGTAAATAAAAACGAAAGATGTTCATCGATTTCTATGATCAATGTCTCATTTTGTTCATAGGTTATGTGGCTTTTCGTGAAAGTTATAAGACTTGACACGTTTTTCCGTTTTGGATTTATGTGATTTAAAAAAAGAAAAAAATTAAATTTTTTCACAGAAATATCATTTCAAAGTGGTTTGTGCGTGACCTTTTTCAATATTTAAATGGAATAAACGTTATTTTAGTCATTAGTACGCAAAAGTTTATTCATTCGTGCAAAAGGAAATAATTTTTGAGAAAAAAATCAAAAAGTCATCACCCTAATACCCATACCAAATACCATGACGATTGGTTCAATGGTTCTCCAGATATTTCGTTTTCACTATGGGAGTCATAGGCGATATCGCCAATTTTGCTATATGGTCTTACCTATTGCTATCATATACATGCACAGCACATACGAGTATAAATGCAATTGTGCCAATTGCGGAACCACGGCCATTTACAATAATGGAGTCATGTGGACAGGGCCATGCCCACTTGCCCAATATTGCAGTAAAATACTCTCGTGTAAAAATCTAAGACGATTGGTGTAATGGTTTACAGATATTTCGTTTTCAATAATGTAGTCGCATGGGAGTGTACACGCCCTCTATCCGATATCTCTTACTTTGTGTTGAGTCACGAACAACGTGTTCTCGAACAATCTCGCTAACAAATTGTTCAAGATATCGCAATTTCAAAAATTGATTCAAATGGGCAGAGACGTGGCCTGTGGCCAGGTCGCGCCCATTTTTGTACCAATAACGTAGCATGTCATCAGATGCATACACAGAAAAATACAGCACTCTCACTAACAAATTTTTCAAATATCTTAATTTCAAAATTGGGCTAAAATCGGCGAGGCCACAATTGGTCTGATCCCGCCCATTTTTGGACTAATCACGTAGACTGCCACCAGATACATATACATAAACTTACAGCACTCTCGCTTACAAATTGTGCAATATATCTCAATTTCAAAATGTAGACTATATGGGCGGGGCCACGCCCATTGGTCCGACCCTGCCCATTTTTAGACCAGTCACATATACCGTCAGCCGATACATATATTCACAATGACAGCACTCTCGCAGACAAATTGTGCAAGATATCTCAATTTCAAAATTTGTCTTACGTGATCGGGGCCGCGCCCATTGGTCCGATCCCGCCCATTTTTGGACCAATCACGTAGACTACCACCAAAATTTGCGTTTGTGGGTGGGGCCGCGCCCATTGGTTCGATCCCGCCCCATATGTTTCTGGTAGACTGTCACCAGAAACATATGTACAAAATTATGGCACTCTCGCTAACAAATTGTGCAAGATATCTCAATTTCAAAATTTGGCTTGTATGGGCGGGGCCACGCCCATTGGTCCGATCCCGCCCCTTTTTTGACCAATCACGTAGACTACCACGAGATACATATGTACAAAATTACAGTACTCTCGCTAACAAATTGTGCAATATGTATATCACAATTCCAAAATTTGACTTACATGGGTGGGGCCACGCCTATTGGTCCGATCCCGCCCATTTTTGGACCAATCATGTAGACTGCCACCAGATATATGTATATACACTAAATTACAGCCAGGGCTATGGAGTCCAGCCAAAACTTTTCGACTCCCGGAGTCGAATTTTAAAATCATGTCATTCCGACTCCGGCAGTTAAATAACATACATTTCTGAATTTATATTTCTACTAAGACGTGAGTTCGTGATATTGAAAATAAAGCTTTGATAAAAAAAAAACAAAACAAGTAGGTATTCAATAACTGTAATTAAATAAAATTGTATTATCTACGAGTATTTATCGACGCTTGACTTGCAAGTTGCAACTAATATGGCAATTCATTCACCATGGAATAATGATAAAATGTTCATCAATCACTGCCTCTGTTTTAATGTACCGCAATTTTTGGAAATTATGTTCGCTTCAGGCAACCAGTTTATTCGTTATTTTTTATACCCTACAACACACTATGGTAGGAGGTTATAAATTTGTTTTTTTTTTTGGCAGATTTGCAAAAAATACTACAGCTAGACAAACCTTAAAAAATACCGTTCTACTCAGAATCAATAGGTCGAAATTTCACTACGATCCTTCTAAAATTTGGTAATAAGAACTCTTTCACACTATGGAGGAAACCTATTGATGAAAATCGGTTCAGGTCGATATTGCCCCCAGATATAAATGTTTCTTTAGATTTGACCTTGTAATGCTATGGAAGCTGTATTTCACATTCAATAATTTTTTTTAATTTAGTAGGGCAGAATTTTTTTATCCAAGAACGCATATTCTTGTGTTGTTGATATGTAATAAAATTCTGTTTAGATTTAGATTTATAAGGTAATTATCTCATATTTATATTTACAATATCTGAGCTTATTCTGCTCTACCCAGCAAAATATCTCATTACCAAATAACTTTGCGGGTA
Source organism: Eudasyphora cyanicolor (assembly GCA_963930755.1). Taxonomy (NCBI): domain Eukaryota; kingdom Metazoa; phylum Arthropoda; class Insecta; order Diptera; family Muscidae; genus Eudasyphora; species Eudasyphora cyanicolor. Next base: position 105,917,708 of record OZ005736.1, read on the forward strand.
ACCTGAATTCAAAATAGATAACCACTTACAATTTGACCACCCTTCGGATTATTTTTATTTTTATACCCTCACTTTAGTGTGACGAGGGTATATATCATTTGCTACGAAAAAAAGTGTAACACATCGAAGGAGTGATCTAAGACCCTAAGTATGTTCGGCGGATATTCGTTTTGGGTCATTTTAAGACGAATGAGCAATGTCCGTCCGTCTGTCTGTCTGTCTGTCTGTCTGTCTGTCTGTGTGTCTGCTGGCTGGTGCGCACGATAACTCTCGAAAGGAGTAACCGATTGACTTCAAATTTGGTACGTGGTAATATTTTTTTCTATCTCCGGCTAAGTTCGAAGATGGGCCATATTGGTCCACTCCTTCTAGTACCTCCCCCACAAAGTGTTAAAATGTTGTAAAATATTGAATCTTTAATAACTGCTATACTACTTATTCGAATCTTCTGAAATTCCACACATAGCATTAGTTTATTAGTCGCTATCAACTCGAGAAAAATGGGCCAAGTTGCTACGCCACTTTTGGTACCTCCCACACAAATGCACCATTTTGCAGCAAAAGTTATCAGCTTATAACATTAATACCAGTGTATAAAAATACTTGAAATTTTGTACAGTGTAATGCTTTTATAGTGCCTACAGTCCAGTGAAAAATGGGTGTTATATTCACGCCCCTTTTCGTAGCTCCCACACAAAGGTAAAATTTTGCACCAAAAGTTAACAGCTTATAACATTAATACCAGTGTATAAAAATACTTGAAATTTTCTACAGTGTAATGCTTTTATAGTGTCTATAGCCCTGTGAAAAATCGACGCTATTGCCACGCCCCTTTTTGTACCTCCCACACAAAGGTACAATTTTGCACAAAAAGTTAAGAGCTCACAACATGAGTACCAATGCACGTAAATGCCACAACATTTTGCACAGTGTAACGCTTTTGAAGTGTCTATAGCCCTGTAAAAAATGACCGTTATCACCACGCCCCTTTTTGTACCTCCCACACAAAATGTCCAAATCATACCAAAATTTAATATCTCATAACGTTAATAAACCAGTGCAAATAAACGCTTATACTTCGGCGCAGTGCAATGTATTTAAAGTATCTACTATTCAGCGAAAAATAGATGTATTTGTTAAACCCGTTCTGGTACCTACCATACAATCTAACAGAATAATTCGTGGAATATTCAATATTACATTACTCACAAAGTGAGGGTATACCTTAGTCGGTTTACCCGAGTGAAACTTTCTTACTTGTTTTTTAGCACTTCCGCGCAAGCATACAAGAGGTTGACAAATAACAACATATCCTCACGCTTACGAATATCCCACAAATAGGTACTTACACCAAATCTTACAAATATCCCACAAATAAGTACTTATTTTCTTAAAATTAGTAGATGGTACATAACACATTACCAATAACAACACCCATAATATCTTTCCCGTAAGTACATATGCAGCTAAATGTACAAAAATAAAACATGTTTGTCATTTTTAATAAAAATCCATTTATTTTATGCTTTAAGCATACTAACATACATATATTTCAGTACTAACAAAACATTTTTTGTACCATAAAGTGTGTGGTTTATATTAAAGATAAAAAAAGTTTTAAATGCATGTAATTATTTATATTACTTTTAACTAATTTGAAGATAAATTCAATTTCTTCTATTAAGACCAAAAAATAACTAGTAAGGAAAGGCAGAAAGTCGGGCGCGGCCGACTATATAATACCCTACACCTCCCTAACAATGCGATAAGGGTCATTGCCATTATAATTTGGAATATTTGGTAAATGGGTAGAAACATATTATCTAATTCAGAAACGATAATCGCTAAATTAAGCAATATTCGTTCCTAAATTGAGAAACATCTTTCTGGAAAATTTTAATGATCGGAAGTAAAATTCAACTTCTATAGCGGTTTGATACCAAATCAGGAGGAACTATCAATATAAATCTGAACCGATCTTCCCTGAATACTCATTCATGTAAAAAGACCTCCTTCTGTCGAATTTCGTACTGATCGCATATAAAATACAGTCTCTACAGCGCCTACATGTCAAATCGGGGGTAACATATATATGGGGGCTATATCTAAATCCGAACCGATTTCTTCCAAATTTAACAGAGTTCATTCATATAATGAGAAACCTCTTTCTGCCGAATTTCATACTTATCGGATATAAAATAACATTTTTACAGCGCTTACAAGTCAAATCGGGGGTAACGTATATATGGGGGCTATATCTAAATCTGAACCGATTTTCTCCGAATTTAGCAGTATTCCTTCATGTAATAAGAAACCTCTTTCTGCCAAATTTTGCACTGATCGGATATAAAATACAGTTTTTACAGCGCTTACATTTCAAATCGGGGGTAACATATATATGGGGGCTATATCTGAATCTGAACCGATTTTCTCCGAATTTAGCAGTATTTCTTCATGTAATAAGAAACCTCTCTTTGCCGAATTTCGCACTGATCGGTCGTAATGTATATCGGGGTAATGTATATATGGGGGCTATATCTAAATCTGAACCGATTTCTTCCAAATTTAACAGAGTTCATTCATGTAATAAGAAACCTCTCTTTGCCGAATTTCGCACTGATCGGATATAAAATAACATTTTTACAGCGCTTATATGTCAAATCTGGGGTAATGTATATATGGGGGCTATATCTAAATCTGAACCGATTTTAACCAAATTCAATAGGGATCGTCCTTGGACAAAAAAAAAGATATGTGTAAAGTTTCGTCGAGATAGGACCATAATTGCGACCTGTACTTTGATTACAAGAATACATGCACAGACGGACAGACAGACAGACAGACGGACATAGCTAAATCGACTCAGAAAGTGATTCTAAGTCGATCGGTATAATAAACGATGGGTCTATTTCTTCTCCTTTTGGGTGTTACAAACAAATGCACAAAGTTATAATACCCTGTACCACAGTGTGGTGTAGGGTATAAAAATCATATTAGGAATACTGAATATAGCATCCGTTTTTTCACGTATAAGTAAAAACAAAAATAAATAAAAAGTTAATTCATCATTCTAATTAAATTAGAATTATCATATTAATACGTGTTTTAAAGAAGAACTGCAATTATTCTAAATACTTGAATTTGGTTCCCGTTTCAATTTGGCCTTTTTCACACTTTCATCTTTGAAATGCCGATTTTTCTCATTTCTAATGGCTTTTCGCAAGTTGTTTTCAAAGTTCTCTGGATTTTGAGGGTCTTCTGATGCCACTAGTAGGTAAAAAATGATATTAGAATACAAACATAAATATATTTAATGTATTTTAATACGTACACTCAAGGACACTCATCAGGTTCTTTAAATCTCTAAGTGGTAGCTTGTTGTGAATCTCGAAGTAATTGTACTTTAATAGTAAAGCCTGTGTAATTATATCTGTCAGTCCCTTGACAGAATCTAAAATACAAAGCAAAAATATAAAAATGCATGCAGTTTAAGTGATGTTTAAATATTTACCATTTCTACTTTATTGTCTTCGGTGACGAGTTTTTCAAATGCGTTTAAGTTTTCTTCAGAAGCAATAGGAAATAGGTCGAGGTATTGGGATTTAGTACAAAGCGATGCCTTTGCAATAGTTTTTAAAATCACATTTTGTTCTGCCAAGGTGTTACTAATTGTTACTTTTTGGTTTGTAATATTTTCTGAAATTATAAAATAAAATGCATTGTTAATATGAAGCCTAAATAACGATATAATTAAGTTTTAAAATTTGTAAAAAATACTTACGGATTATCATGTTATGTCTAGCTTCTTCTTCCCGTTGTACATTATTTACACAATCTGAAAAAAAGTTATACTTAATAAGTTTAAGTTTTTAATACTATTTATTTTCGAAGGACTTACCTTTAATTTTTTGTATTTATTCTTGAATATTTAGTAACATATCATTGGTGCTATTATTAGGAGCAATTTGTTTGAAAAGTTTTTGTTTCTTTGAGGGATACATTTTGTGGTATTTTTAAAAGGATGAGGTAGTTTTACAAAACATCATAAAATTTATGTATTTCTTCTTCAGAAAAGATATCTTCAGTAAAAGCAATATTTATAGTAAGAGAATCGAAAGGAGTCGAATAAAAATTATGTAAAGTTAAAAATGATTTCGCTTTAAATTTATCTTGATCTATAATTTCAGTAATTTTAAAAAAATATATTTCCTTGTACTAGGCGTGTATCATCTGGCGTTTTAGTACTAAAATAACCCTTTGAATGATGTATGCATTTGACATTACGCCTGCTATATTTGAGGTCCAAAAATTGGGCTTTGACTTTAATGGGTGCGTTTTCAAATTGATTGTAAATTTGTTGAGGTATGTTTATTGCAGTTCTCACAGAACTTTTTATGGATTGCATTCATAACAATATGCTAAAAAATCACTTAGATTTCCGAATTCTTTAACACACTCTACTAAATGTAAAAGCGAATGGATATTATATAAAACACTTGATCTTCCATATAAGACATGAAATGTGTCAACAAATTTCTTTATTATTTCCTGTACTTGATGTAACTGCGCATCACTAGGAAATGACAACAGAATTCTATATGAATAATGAAGCAAAAGAAAATGCTCATATAACTCAATGGGAAGACATTCTTTTAAAACGACAATACCAGTATATAAAATGAATTGTCGAAACTCTGTCGCCTTCCACCTATTAAATTCGATTATTGTTCTGGGCTTTCGAGCAAATTCCCGTGGTATATACTTTCCCAAAGCAAGTAAATGTTCTGATATTAACAGAATTGAAGACGGCGAAACAGGTAGAATGTTTTTTTTGCCCTTAATGCGCAAAAGAATTTTTTGGGTGACTCCAAGGTGAACTGCGTGCATGCAATCAATTGTGACACCATTTTATTTCCTATAGTTTCCAATTTCATTTCCATGTTATTATGCATTGGCAGGTGATATTGCTGATCACTCCGTAATTGGAAATCCGCATCCGTCCTCTTTTCACCAGAGAAAACAGAATATGTATTTACATTGTCGATCCTTTCCCCAGTTTGTTTACATTTTGTACAACCTTTGAAGGATGTATGCCCTGTTACGCCACACACAAAAGCCTTCGCAGGCGCATCACAAATAAATGCTCGCAATTTTACATTTATCACTTTGTCATTTATGATAATACCATTTCTTTGAAGATAGGAAACTTCATTAACAAAATCATGCATGTACGAATTTACATCATATGGTTTTTTTTGTCCAACATAACACCCAATCATAAAGACACCACAATTTGAAACATTCTGCACTCGACCCAAAATTGGCCAGACTTCATTGGCAGAACTTTTATATATTGATACACCATCAATTCATATATCAATAAACATTTCCTTTATATCAGGTTGAATAAATTTCGACAATTTTTCTAGTTGTTTTTTAAGCCCGATATGCACATATTTCCCTGGAGAGACGGTGCGATGTTCACATTGATATCTTTTACCTAAAAGACCATTGACTAACAATGGCACATCTAATTTTTCCGATTTTAATATCTTAAGAAGACTATGTGTGCATTGAATAGTAGGCTTGTGTTCCACGAACCACCCCTTTAGTTTTTCGGTCAAAGATGGTTCGTTCTCTTTTGTAAACGAAAAGTTGCCGTCTTGGGAAATATCTTCAGAAGAAGAAGGAAGCGGCACAGATACTGTTGGCAACACATTCAACGTTTCGGTGGTGATTTTCATGGTCCCTACATTTTGTGTTTCCAGGAGCTTCAAAATTCGTTCCCTTTCACTCTTAACTTTTCGTTTGTATTGTCTTTTACTTGACATTGTAAATTCCACTTACCACAATTTCGAGTAATAACAATAACTTTTTTACACTTTATTGCAAGAGTTTGTTTAATGTAACCAGTTGTTTTCGCTAGGCTTTGTTAAAAGTAACTCGCGTCGTTTTCTTTTCACAAGAATTTTACTCAGAAAACCGAAGTCATCAACGACGCCGATCGAAGGCGGTCGATGTATTTGTTGTCGGCTTCGGTGCTGTGCTAAACATTTCAGTTTCTATTATTAGCAAAGATAATATGTAAAATTTATAATGAAATGCAAATTATATGTATATGTACATTTGTTTAATCAAAGCAGTACAATTATAACATTTCAATAGTATTTAAAATGAACGGCGCTGTGCGACTGCGCCGAACTGCGCAGGGTGCGACTTAAAAAACGACGTCTGTCAAATGTTTTAAGGCTGGGTTAGGCAAACTTAACCGTAACTTAACTTTAGCGCAGCCGTAACGTTGCCCGCTGAAGCAATTGCCCAAAACTTGAAAAACGTGTCATATGACTCAAAAATATGAATTATAACATCTTTATTTTATTTTATATTTTCTGGCACTTATTTTAACATTTTATTACTTATTCATCATTATATTTAAAAAGTTTCGCATAAACGTCTTCTTTTTTCGTTGTTTTGCTGATTTTGTTTGCAAATGCATGTAAACGTACCGTCCAAATCAAATTTCAGCCGTCCGTTTATGTTTAGTTTTTGTTGGCTAACCATATGTCAGATTGTATCAGCAGATTTGTTACGCTACGGGGGCGTCACGGTTACGTTTGCCTAACCCAGCCTTTATATACGTATATTCAAAGCACATTGACAGACATCATCCGAGTACGTCATTTGTTGATGTCGTACCCATGATTCAATTATACAAGGTTGTGTTACTTGCAGGCAGCGTTACCGTTGGAAAATTTCAAAAAGGGGCACAAAAAGGGGATTTTTTCGAAAAAAGGGGCAACTGATCATTAAAAAAGGGGGATCAATTTTAAGGTTTTTATTTAAAGAAAACAACAATAAAAAACAAAGTTTAACATAAAAAAATAAGTAGGTAACATTAAAAAAAGCATTTACACGAGAACTAAACAAAAAATACAATGTTATAGAAAACTTCTTATGATGTATACTAAATATATTTTATCACATACATTTCTTTATTTATAGTTACTTTTTTGTAACTTTTTTTTATACTTTCTAATTAGATCTGTGCTTGGGACAGATGTGTTTTGTATTGAGTTTTTTTGATCTCACAATAGATCTGTTTAGAAAAAAACTTATATGTTTATGTACATCAACCTAATGAAAAATACTTATCCATATATTTGTTACATTTAAGAAACCACAAGCAAAACAAATTGGATTTTTTATAAACGCCGACCGATTCGAAAAAATCAATTTTCACCATATATTGTTACATTTAAGAAATCACTCAAATTATTTGTATTGTTGCCGACCTATTCGCAGAATTTTCACCAATAAGATGAAACGGTGGAAATAAATTCTCATATGCATACACATACAAAAGATAAATGTAAATCGTTTTAGCATATGCGTATATCCCATTAAATAACCTAATTCAGAACATAGCGCGTGAGGCATTTCCGTACGTTAGTACGAAAGTGTTGTTATAAGAGTATAAAAAGCAGATTTTTTTTCAAAAGCCAAAAAGTGGCACAAAAAATCGAAAAGGGGCACATTTAGTATCAAAAAATAAAAGGGGCGCGATAGTAGCACGGCTTGAAAAAAGGGGCAAATATGCCACTTTAGTCGCACAACGGTAACGCTGCTTGCAGGTGGTCGATCTATTTTTTCTAAACTTTGAATTTCAAAATTTGTTTACCTTTTGTTTCTGACAAAACAAAATAGCTTGAAATAAAAATGGATTATTTATTGAAAAAGCGAAAAGCAGACTTTGTTAAAATGGAAATACGCGAGATCTCAGGAAACTACTACGAAGGGAGCTAAATGCTAGCGGTAGTTTTGCCAAAATGTTCGGGAGTTCTTCCATCTTCTGCCGATATGGGAAAGTCAAAAGAATATTCATTAAGAAAGAAAGGATGAGCCTGAGAAGAAGAAACAAAATAATGGTTAAGCTTTTCCGATTCTCCTATACCCGTGTGCTGCTGGTTAAAGAATTTAAATGTAACATTTATAAATGAGTGAAAATAAAACACAATACGACGCTTTCAGTGCATATATTAAATTTAAGCAAATCTTATGTTTGATGTAGGAATGATCCAAAGATATTATTAAACTGCTTTAGACTTTTTGGTATCATCCAGGTAAAACGGTTGAAATTATCCTCACTTTCAGATGGACTATGTTTATGCGGCTGCGTGTTGTGTTTTTAAAAGTTAAATTAAGTTACCAACTTCCAAAGTTGTTTTAACGCGACTGGGATAGATTAGGACACACACAAAACAACATCACATCGTCGGCTTAATGCTAATTTGGTCCATACGCCATTTTTGTGTTTTTTGACTTAGGAGTTGATAATATGGGTTCCAAGCATGCTCTTTCAGAATCTGCAATTGTTTTTTTTCTATCTCGCCTAGTTTTCGAGATATTGGTAGGGTAAATTTGTTTTACTCTGAATAACGGGAAATAATTTCGATATTTTTGTTCTACGTCTCAATTTTTCTATCGCCCTATATTTTTCACTCAGTATTTTACGTTCTTTCGATCACAATATGTAAATTAGTGTCCTTCCATACCGACCCTTTTTGTGGTCCATGTAATACAAATACGAAAAAATATTAAAATAAAAGTGGATATGGACCAAAATGCCAAGTACAAAAATTGTTATAACTTGCTTATTTTTGGATGTAATGGCATAGAACTGCATGAGAATCATACAAACACTGTTGGGAACCCTATGAAATAAAAAGTGTGTAACTCTTAAGTCCCGTTTTTACTCAAACAATAAATTGCGTTTTTCTCCGATCATACAAAATGGCGTATGGAACAAAATAGCATTAAGCCGACGAAATGTAAAATAAATAATTTTTGCTGAAGACGAAAGAAGTACATAATATTAAGCACATTATTTCATATTTCTCACATCATATAAACATACATACATATTTTTGCAGGCATATCAGGCACACGGAATCAATTCATGAGACTCCTCAAATGAAAAATTTGTGTATTCTAATGTCAATTGTTAAATTTTCAAATGTCTGTATGTATAGCAAAGAACGGCAGTTGAAAAGAAATGAATTTGCCACGGCGGAAATGTTTAATCTAAGCCATGAATAGAGGAATAACAACAGATGACGATGTTTAGGTGATAACGATGGAAGTGAAAGGAAGACTCCCAACACAACAAAAAACACCGGAAGAGGTTTTAACGGAGGTTAAAGAATCGGCAAAGAAAATTACAGCAGCCACCAGTGTCAATCAAAAAGATCATTTATTATTAAGTCAGGATTCACACGAAGCAACGAGTTACTCAAAGATTGTGCCCATTATAGGAGAGGGAGGAATTCCTCTAGCCACTCTCTACCATGATTGTCAGAATCGTCGAGCAACTCTTTGCATCATGTGAATCATGATTACGGAATTATATGACGATGTAGAGGACCATTGTACATCAGATGACTCGGATAATAATAAGAAATCAATCATCCATTGCAATAACATCATCAAATGATAGTTTATATAAGGTCGCATCACCGCCCGTTTTGAAAGCCTTTTATAAACGTCCCAGGAGTAAATTGTATGAAACAATTGTATTATTTTTATTTCTATTAATACACCACACCTTCCAACAAACCGCATTCTTTGCTACTGGGTATCATAGATTCTCAATAGTTATCGAATGAAATCAAAGGCCTTATTGGTTATACATTTGGTAAAACATTTTTGTGGAATCGACAAAATAATCTTGTTTAAAATATTATTACAATAAATTTGCCGCAGCAACGTTTGTGATCGATTTTAGAGAATACATCAGCTTATATGTACAATATTTCGTTGTTTTATTTTATTTTAATTAACCATGAATAGTTTGTTGTTTCACCCTACACTACACTGTGGTACGGGGTATTATGACTTTGAGCATTTGTTTGTACTGGGTATTATGACTTTGAGCATTTGTTTGTAACTCCCAAAAAGAGACGAAATAGAAGCATAGTTTATTGATCGACATAGAATCACTTTTTGAGTCGATTTAGACATGTCCGTCTGTCCATGTATTCTTGTAATCAAAGTGCAGTTTGTATTTATGGTCCGGACTCCGGGCAAATTTCCCATTGGTCCGATCCCGCCCATTTTTGAACCAATTGCGTAGATTGCCACCAGATACATATACACAAAATTGCATCACTCTCGCTAACAAATTGTGCAAGATATATCAATTTCAAAATTTGGTTTATATGGGCGGGGCCACGCCCATTGGTCCGATCCCGCCCATTTTTAGGCCAATCACGTAGACTGCCACCAGATACATATACACAAAATTACATCACTCTTGCTAACAAATTGTGCAAGATATATCAATTTCAAAATTTGGTTTATATGGGCGGAGCCATGCCCACTTGATATATCAATAATTCAAGTACCCCATTTTCACCACCCCCTACACATGTACATTCTGTGTAAATTTCAAGAAGATCGATCCAGCCGCTTAGACGTCTATACGGTACAATCAAACAAACAGACAAACACACATTCTCTTTTGTATAAATTATGAAGTGGGTGTTTCGGATTGCGTTGTGTTACAACCGATTTATTTGAGTTCTCTTATTAAACTATATGTTGACTAAATATCATATTGCTGACATCGCAATCAACAATATTATGTTGACCATTGACATTGAGTTGTTGGGTGAATGATCTCACTGTGTGTGTTATCGTCTGTCCGGAATATAAGGACGGAACGTTATTTAATAATTTATTTTATTAAGGGACGGATATCGTGTTAACTCCTCCCTAACTTAAGTGAGGGCCGTCCACGGACCTTTTATAACTAGCAATGACTGCTTCAATGTCAATGTGCTTTACTACTCGTTTTTGACGTATTTTGAGAATAACGAAAAGGCCGAGGAACAGGATGGCAGTTACTAGGCCCGAAACCGTAAGACCTATTATTGTTCTTTCCTTAACTTCGTTGATGTATTGTAGGTTCTCTATGCTCAACCTTTCATATATGGCAGAATCGGTATATCTTGATGACTTTTGATGTTAAGAACCGCAAATGAAGCTGAGATAGGCGTTTTCTTTAGAATGCCCCTTAAGTTCTTATAAGTGGATCCGTTAATGTTAATTTCCTCCTCAAAGGTAATTAGATAAGTACCGGTAACTGTAGTTTCGGAACATTGAGTGTTTTTGATAACTGCCGTGTTGTCGTTAAGAATCATAACCCTGTCATTGACAAATACCAAAGGCTCAAGGTGGCTAGGACCATTCTGGTGTTACAATGGGCTGTAACACCAGAATGGAGTTGTTGAGCACACTTTGGTTCTGACGGTACTTCGCAAAATGATGAAGTTAGGGTTGCGCTGCAATTGCCAGTATGTGGTTTCCGCAGTCTGCAACATTGTTGTCCAGGAGGTGCAATGTCGTTACACTGTGTTGAACAGGAAAAATAATAATCTTCTTACATTCTAATCTAGGCTTAGGATATTTAATTACAAAGTGTAATAACTTATTGTCTAGTAGAACTTTAACAAAGGATGCTTCTAACAAGTCTGTGATAGTTGAGTTGGTAGAGCCTATTTCTAATAAATTTTTTACATCTTCAGAATCCAAAAGTATTGGTTTTATTATCCCTATCCTCGCTAGAGTGACTGACAACATTAATGTTTCAATTTTGGTAATCATAATTCTATTTCTGGCAAGTAGGGTATCATATAAGTGTCCCGCGTCAATCTGTCTGGACCTTGCGTCACCAATAATTCCGTTAACAACCTCTGTCAATTTGTTAATCTGCTCCTGTGTTCTTGTATTTGTCGATATCTGTCTGTTTATCGTATTTGTGAGTTCCTGTTGTCTAAATCTGAGTCCCTCGAATTCGTCGAAATCGGGTGTCCCCGAGATTATTTTAAGAGTCGTTCCTAGGATGTTAATACTCCTTGCATGTCTGTTGTGAACCTCCAAAGATGCCAAAAGATCTCTTGTATGCATTATATCGGACTCCAGTATCTTAACCATATGTGATAAAGGGAAATGTCCAATAAGTCTTTTCATCTCATCTGTTATTTCGGAGTAAATTGTCAAATTTGTGGTATGTCGTAAATTATCGAAGTCGCGCCAAATAATAACGTCGCCGTCAGCAACAGGGATGTATTGCGTGTTAGAAAAGTCTGTCAATTTTGTCGTCATTGGCCGAATGCGTAGTATCATTGTTAAAATCCTAAAAAACGAAATGTAAATAATAATTTACATAGGATAATAATTAGCAAAAGCTAACTTCATCTCAAGTTGTCCTTGTAACCACCCTCCCTTTAATGAGAACAGTGGTCCCTAAGTCCGCCTCAACTATCTCCTCTGAATACAGAGGAGTCAGTTTATTCCCTAACCTTTTGTTGTTCTTTATCAGAACAGACTCCCCGACGTTGAATGTCCTATTTCTTTTAGAGGTGTTGCTCCTTTCCAACGATATCTGATGGGCATTCCTCAACCTATCTTTTACCCTCTCTTCAACATCCCGTGTTGAGAAGTTAATTATGTCTATTGGTCTTTGTCAAGGAATGGATCGTCCGATTATATTTCACCGTCGCAAGCAATATTTCACCGTCACTGTCAAATTGTGTCTCTAGTTTGAGGCATCTCGCAATTTCTGAGAGGGTGCTGTGAAAGCGTTCAACTTGCCCGTTTGAAGTACTGTGGAGAAGGGGTGCGTTTGCAATATTAACGCCAAATTGGTCTCGTAAGAAGGATTTTATCGTCTCCGATTTTAATGAGGGTTCATTGTCATAGTAGATATCCTTAGTATGAGGGAAGAAATTCATCAATTGTATGATTGGACCCTTCAAGTCTATTACGGTCTGTACCACAGTAAATTTTGAAAATTTGTCAACACAAGTTAGAAAATATTTCGAAAATATGTCGATATGCAGCATCTCACCCTCATAAGATGGTAGCGGTGTCGGGCCCATCTCCTGTTTTTTGGGATGCCTATCGTATTTGGCCTTGGCGCAAATCCTACTGTTACCAACCATTTCATTGGCCATCTTAACCATCTTCGGAAAATTGTAGTCGGCAAGAATCTGTTTAACATTTTGCGTGGGTTGCTCTATGGGCACGGTTATGTTCAGTGACAACTATCTCTCTTTGTTCATTCCTATCAACAATATCCTGCACCACATCTCTGCAATACCAAAATTTAATAGAAGGGAAGTACCTTACTAATTCGTGTTGGATACTTGCCAGAGTTGGAAGGTCACTATGTATCGCGTTGACAACCTTTGGATTCACAACCAGCTTCACTTCATTGATTAGAGAGTCCTTAGAAGTGAAGTCAATCGTGTGACGTATTTTTTCTGAGAAAATAATGAAATTTCTATTTCAAGGAAAGTTCGCCTCCTGAAGTACGATCTGATTTCTAAAGCAATTGACTGGCTTTTCAGTGGCCTCAATTGTATGTGTCAGAGACATCTCGCTATGTACTATTGCAATATCCGATAAAGCGTCATCCTCCAAGGCATGCAAGTCCTGAGGGGGCATGTTTAAGGCATTGTGAGAGTCTAATTTCAAACTATGGATATTATGTCTTGAGAGTGCATCTGCCACCTAATTTTCCTTGTCTGGTTTGTGAAAAATTTTGGCGTTATATTCGTCAACAAACACCATCCAACGTTTAATCTTAGCGTTAGGATTTCTATCTGAGACAGAAAACGTAAGCGGTTGGTGGTCAGTGTAAATATTCAAGTTCTTCACCCGTAGAGGTAATTTCTTAACTTTTGGAGAGCCCAAACGATAGCTAATAATTCGCGCTCATTAGTCGCGAAGTTCAGTTCCCTGTCTTTCAGAGTCCTAGAAATCATTGTTATGGGTCTACCACCCTGAGACAAAACTGCCCCTAGTCCCAATGCGGAAGCATCCGTCGTTAAATTGAATAGCTTCTTGAAGTCTGGGTAAAACAACATGACATCCTCGGAAGCTAGAATTTCTTTTAACTTCCCAAATGTCCGGAGTTTTTCCTCAATCAAGTCAATCCTAATCCTTATCGATTGGGATGCGCTAATCTTACCATTTTCCCCTTTCAGAATGTCAGCAAGAGGCTTAGCTATTGAAGCAAAGTCTTTTATGAAACATCTGTAAAAACTGGCCAAACCCAAAAATGACCTGACATTGAGAGTGTCGACGGTTGCTCGTAATTGCGAACCGCCTCAACCTTTTCTGGGTTTGTCTTGATGCCGCCTCTAGATACGATGAAACCAAGATATTAAACACTTTTTCACGAGAAACTCCCATGTTAGCTTCATACAATCTATTCAAGAATCACGAAATGTGTTTAATGTGGTCTTGTTCATTTTCGGAAAAAATAATTACGACGTCCACATAAAGGTAACATGTTTTTTCCAATTTGTTTATCATTATTATTCACACCAAAAGGGAGTCTGCAAAATTCGTACTTCCCGTTTCCCACCGAAAAAAACGTTTTTTCTCGGTCCTGTTCTGAAAGCGAAATCTGGTGGAAACCCGATTTAAGATCAAACGTTGTAAAGAACCTTGCCTTACCAAGGTTCGCTAGTATCACCGTCACCTCCGGGATGCGATATTTATCCTCCACTGTTACGTTATTCAGATTCCTGAAGTCTATTACGAGATGTTTTTTAATATTCCCATGTTCGTCTTTCCCCTTCTTATCCACAACCCAGATGGGATTGTTATAAGGCGATCTTGAAGGCATAATAAGGCCGTTCCTTAATAATTCTTTTATTTCAGTATTAACAAAATCTGCTACACCCATAGGGTATGGGTATAACTTGGAATACACTCCGTCACTACTATTGGAGCGAATAGTGGCGACGATATTAGTTTTATATGGAAGTGATTCGTTGGGGCTTGCAAAAACTGCCGACAGCTTCTTCATCATTTCCTTAAATTTCCCCGCTATCACTTGAGGCACTTATATGTCCTCGATTTTTGTGAAATTCACATTAGCGCACTTCAGGATTTGAAGTATTTCTATTCCTGATTTGGTTTCAATTACCTTATTTTTAAAATCCAGCGTCGTACTAGTATGCGTTAGCAGATCAAGCCCAAATATCCCGTCAAATGTTGAAAGTGATGGGAGGATAGAAAATGTTGGCGACACATTTTTCATTAACAGAAGTGAAGCCGTGAATCAACTTTACTATGAACTTATTGTCTACGGGAACTATATTTTTTAAACCTTTTATAGGTTTTATGTAGTTTTTAAAGGCCCATTGGTCTGACTCTGATAACGCTGAGTTGAGGATGGGCCATTATTGTACTGATCCTGAAATTGATGTTTTGTTGAGTGCCTAAAATGCGCCGACTCATCTATGCCCATGCATGGGCTCTACCGGATCCTGTCTTTGTGAAATTTTGTTGTCAAATTTCTGTCTTCTAGTAAAATGGGGGTTCTTATTCGTATGCTTGCCGCTCGAGGAAGTTCCAGGCAAGGCCTGTTCACTTCTTTGTTTCTCCTTATCCTCGCGAGATCTAGCATAATTTGAAGCAAATAAATATCTTTCCCTATTTGACTCGACTTCCTGAGCCAATGGCAATGCAGAAGGCAAATCATATGGACGTGCCGAAGAGAGTACATTACTCAACTCTTTTTTAGTAACTGAGATGAACACACGTAGTGCGTCCATTCTGTACTTTTCATTAATTGACGCAGCGATTGCCTTGTCATAGGTCATCACTGTCTTGTTCGTCAATTAAAGTTGTGTAGTTCGTGAACGAACTAGTTCAATTGAACGGGTCACTATACTGAACTGAACGAACTAGTTCACACAACTCGTTTATTTCAGCTCAGTAGTTCACTATGTTTGTTTCTTTCAACAAATCATTTCGTTCTCTCTTCCCATTTCGTTCTCTCTTCTCAGCTGTCACCATGAATGTACGATTCTACCTATACAAAAGTCTTTGTATAAGTCTTTTTAACAGCCTGTTTCTCTATTTCGCACGAAAGCGATGCGAACGAAAAACAGCTGATTTTAGACATATTAACTGGCATCAGCCATTATGTTTGCAGTCACTTTGTCGTTCTGATACTTTTTAGTAGGTCTAAAATCAGCTATGCTTCGTTTGCATCGCTTTCGTGCGAAATAAAGGAACAGGCTGTAACTCTTTTCATTCATATTCCAATTAGATTCCTTTAATAGCGGCTGATTTGAACTGGTGATCTACTGAACGAAATTAACTGTTTAAGTAAAGTGAGCTGGTAAGCTAAAGAGCTAAAGGTCTGGTGAGCTAAAGAGCCGTAGAGCTAAAGAGTTGGTGTACTAAAGTGAGCTTATGAACGAAATGAACGAACTAGTTCACTTAATTGAACTGAACTAAAAAGAGCGATCACTTAAAAAAACTATAGTGCCCAACTCTATCGTCAATAGTGTCAGTTTCCGCTCTACCTCGTCATAATATTCCAAAAGCACCATATTCCCCTGACGGAGGGTAGATAACTCTTGTTCTACAAGATAGATTTATCGTTTGTCCGAGTAAGTAAAATCAAGACGGGCCTTGAAGTACAACACCGTATTAAAAGAGGAGAGCACCATGTCGGCCGTTCCCTTTATCTTATTCCTTATGATGGCCTGATAGTGTCTCGAGCTTCCATCATAAGCCTCAAAATACTTATAGGCGATATGTGCCGTCTGGCGCCGTGAAACGTATGTTTCATGTTTGCCCTCAAAGTCCGGTAATGACTTAACAATGTCCAATGATTCATCGCATTGTTGTCCTGGGACAATCTTTAATTCCCTTTATGTCTCAACTTCCGGAGTCGATACTACAATTTTTTAAAACCTATCATTAATCTCTTCTATCTGTTTCTCAAAAGTCTGTCTTTGGACAACCAAAGCTGCCTTGATGGCCGAATCCACGAGAACATGTAGGTATTCTGCTGTCGTTGTCACTTTCCCAGATTTGTCCTCAACAGATTCCTTCAACTAAAAGATTGACCTCTTTATCTAAATTGCTCATTTAGACCCAAAAAAAACACAATGGAAAGACTATCCCTGACAGCCTTACTTCATAAAAAACATGAATCCCTTTTTGGCGAGAGGAACAACGAACTTAACGACAGTCAGTCACTTTACAAAAAAATATTTAATTTAACTCACTTTCACTTTACTTACAAATTATTAGTAAATATCATCATTTTTTTAAGTTGTTGGTCGGCTGGCTGTTTGTTGGTTGTTTGTTGGCTGTTTGTTGGCTGGAGGTGACTGGCTGTTAACTAGATTTCCAATAGTTTCCTCTTAATTTCTTTATAATCCTCTTCTACGCTGCCCAGGCTGTTTCGAAACTCTGGCGACCTATCTATAACACAATTTTTTCACTCGCAGTTGTTGTTTTTGAACTTGTTTCTTTTCTTTAATTAATACACATATGTCCCGTTAGGCAACAAAAAAAAATTACGTTTTTTTATTAGTTTTCCCTAGTTGGGCGCCAATTAAGAAGTGGGTGTTTCGGCTTGCGTTGTGTCACAACCGATTTATTTGAGTTCTCTTATTAAACTAAATTAAAAGCTAAAAAAACGTACAAAATATTCTTAATAATTATTATAAACTGAAATTGCTGACATTGCGCCTCGTCCATAGTATTGAGTTGCATTCATTCATATATTTCGCAACATACTGTCAGCGATTATGTTGACTAAATATCATATCGCTGACATCGCAATCAGCAATATTATGTTGACAACTGATGTTGAGTTGTTGGGTGAATGAACTCACTGTGTTATCGTACGTCCGGATTATTAGGACGGAACGTTATTTCATTATTTATTTTATTAAGGGGCGGAGATCGTGTTAACTTGTATATAGACTAGCTGGACCCGATCCACTTCCGTGGCCCGAGATTTCCGATTCCGTCAATTGGAGCAATCATGAAGACTACCACCAGATACATATGCACAAAATTACAGCACTCTCGCATACAAATTGTGCAAGATATCTCAATTTCAAAATTTGGCTTCCATAGGCGGGGTAACGCCCATTGGTCCGATCCCACCCATTTGTGGACCAATCACGTGGAGTAACACCAGATACATATGCACAAAATTACAGTACTATCGCTAACTAATGGTGCAAGATATGTCAATTTCAAAATTTAGTTTATATGGGCGGGGCCATGCCAATTGGTCGAATCCCGACCTTTTTGGACCAATCACGAAGACTACCACCAGATACATATGCACAAAATTACAGCCTTTTCGCTAACAAATTGTGCAAGATATCTCAATTTCAAAACTTAGCTTATATGGGTGGGGCCACGCCCATGCTCCCCTCCCGCCCATTATTGGACCAATCACGTAGACTGCCACCAGATACAGATGCACAAAACTACAGCACTCTCTCTAACAAATTGTGTAAGATATCTCAATTTCAAAATTTGGCTTATATGGGCGAGGCCCACTTGATATATCAAAAATTCAAGTACCCTATTTTTACCACCCCCTACACGTGTACATTCTGTGATAATTTCAAGAATATCGGTCCAGCCGTTTAGACGCCTATACGGTATAAACAAACACACATTCTTCTTTATATATATACGAGTACTAGTTTTACCCGGTCCACTTCGTTGCCCCAGACTTCAGATTTCCGATCCCGTTCATTTTTGGACTAATTACGTATACTGACACCAAATATGTATCAATCAATTTAAAATATTGACTTATATGGCTGGGGCCACGCCCACTGGTCATATCCCGCCCATTTTTGGGTCAATCACGTAGACAACCACCAGAAGCATATACACAAAATTACAGCACTCTCACTAACAAATTGTGCAAGCGCCACGCCCATTGGTCCGATCCCGCCAATTTTTGTACCAATCACGTAGACTCCCAGCTACTTCCAGTTGGACCCCAGAAAGCCCAGTACGGTCCAGTTCCAATATTGGAAGTAGTTAGGGACAGCAGGAATGTCGTTAATTCATTGGGTACGAACAGTAGGAATCACTCATTTGTAGTTAATCCTTCAAACAATTTATTGTTATAAAAATTTTACAAATATTTAAAATTTCTATATATAGGGTGATCTAAGTAGATATACTTTTTTCAATAGCCTTTTTTGATAGACCACGTGTGAGTAGTGTCATGCTGTCATGTCATATTTTTGTTAAGTATTGTTTGGCATTTCATCATGGAAAGACTTACGCCTGAACAACGATTACAAATTATTCAGTTTTATTACCGTTTGCCAATTGCGCTAAGTCCATTTTTTTTAAATACAAAAAAAACACTTTCCAGTCAACCCACGACCTTGACACACATGAGCACTATTTTAGCTCTCGTTAAGAGCTATCTTTTTGCCATTGACCGATTCCCGATCCGACGTACCGGAATCATCGGTCCATATTTCTTCAAAAATGATGCCGGTGAGAACGTAAGCGCCAATGGCGACCGTAATCGTGCCATGATGACCGACTATTTGATGCCTGAAATTGAAGCTCGTGATCTCGGCGACATTTTGTTTCAACAAGACGGCGCCACTTCCCAAACATCGCATCAATCAATGGATTTATTGAGAGAACACTTCGGTGAGCAGATAATTTAACGTTTTGGGCCGGTCGATTGAAAACCAAGATCGTGTGATATCACACCGTTAGACTTTTTCCTGTGGGGATATGTAAAGTCAAACGTTTATGCGGACAACACCGCTTCGATTCAGGCCATGGAGCAAAACATCACGCGTGTCATTCGCCAGTTACCAGTCGAAATCTCGAACGAGTCATCGAAAATTGGACTCAACGGATGGACCATCTGAGGCGTAGCCGCGGCCAACATTTGATAGACATAATCTTCAAGAAATAAATGCCAAAGAATGTTCTTTCAAAGGATAATAATCATTCCCCATTCAATTTGAATTTTCTGTGTTTTTTCTTTAAAAAAGTAGGGAACCTCGAAATTGATCACCCTATATTAACTTTTAATTGCTTTAATAATTAAAGTATCGATATATCTTTATGCAAATAAATCTTTGTTTGGTGAAAATATATGGAAGTAAAAAAATATTCGTATGTAAACAAAGTCCCGATTTACTCTGGCTGAATGTTCAGCAGATTATCGGCGTTTTGTAGGAAAGAGAGACAGACGGCAAGAGGGGGAAAAAACTCTCCCGTACTCGGGCTTATCGGGCAGAACATTTTGTGTTTTTCACTCGCACTTTGAAATAACAACAATTCACACAGGAATATCCGAAACAAAATTACGTGTCTATGTAAACGCAGAGGCAAGTTTAAACCAGTAAGGAAAGGCTAAAGTCGGGCGGTGCCGACTATATAATACCCTACACCACTCTCGTAATATTGAATAAATCTGATATATAAATTTTGTAATTCATATATAAATTGTTTACATAAATTTACTTTTGGGACATTTTATACTTAAATAATACCTTGTACCACAGTGTGGTGTAGTGTATAAAAACGATTGGATCTAAAGAGCCAAATCGGACGAAACATATATATGGGAGCTATAGCTAAATCTTAACCGATTTTCTTCAAATTCGGTAGTGTTGGTTCATGGATCAATAAACTCTACCATTCTAAATTTCAAAACGATTGGATGTAAAATACAACTTCTATAGAACTAAAGGGCCAAATCGGACGAAACATATATATGGGAGCTATAGCTAAATCTTAACCGATTTTCTTCAAATTCGGTAGTGTTGGTTCATGGATCAAGAAACTCTACCATTCTAAATTTCAAAATGATTGGATGTAAAATACAGCTTTTATAGGACTAAATGGCCAAATCGGACGAAACATATATATGGGAGCTATAGCTAAATCTTAACCGATTTTCTTCAAATTCGGTAGTGTTGGTTCATGGATCAAGAAACTCTACCATTCTAAATTTCAACATGATTGGATGTAAAATACAGTTTCTACAGGACTAAAGAGCAAAATCGGACGAAACATATATATTGGAGCTATAGCTAAATCTTAACCGATTTTCTTCAAATTCGGCAATGTTGGTTCATGGATCACGAAACTCTACCATTCTAAATTTCAAAACGATCGGATGTAAAATACAGCTTCTATAGGACTAAAGGGCCAAATCGGACGAAAGATATATATGGGAGCTATATCTAAATCTGAACCGATTTCAACCAATCGATCTTAACAGCCGCGAAATACTCTAAACTGCAAAATTTCAGAACGATCGGAGTGAAATTGCGACCTGTAGTCGACGAACAACTTTACATGGACAGACGGACGGACATCGTTAAATCGACTCAGCTAGTGATTCTGAGTCGATCGGTATACTTTAAGGTGGGTCTAGCTGTGTTATTTTCAGGTGTTACAAACATCTGCCGTGAAACAAACTTATAATACCCTGTACCACAGTGTGGTGTAGGGTATAAAAAGAATTATCGGATAAACTGGTGAAAAAAATATCCTAGTGTAAATCTGGTCATAGCTTTGTTTAGAACAACATTCTCCTAAACATATTATACATGTGTGTGTCAAATATTATATATTTGGAGTGTACCCTAAATATATATACATATATATATATGTTTCAAGCAGAATATGTTTGGGACAATATACCACAGAAGCGATTTTTTCAGCGGTCAAATGGTAAGCGCCTCCTGCTGAGAATTTTGCGACATTTATTTTCCTAAACCTTCGCGTGGCAATTACGAAGAATTCGGCAGAAGGTAGTATCCAATTTGGTCCAGTAGTTTTTAAGTTTTAAGCAGTGGCAGTCTACGTGACTGGGCCAAAAATGGACGGGATCGGAGCATTGGGCTTGACACCGCCCATAATATCTTGTACAATTTGTTAGCGAGAGAGATGGAATTTTGTGTATATATATCCGTTGGTGATCTACGTGATTGGTCCAAAAATGGGCGGGTTCGGACCAATAGGCGTAGCCCCGCCCCTATAAGCCAAATATTGAAATTGAGATATTTTGCACAATTTGTTAGCGAGAGTGATGCAATTTAGTGTATATACATATATCTGGTGGCAGTCGACATGATTGGTCGAAAAATTGCCGGGATCGGACCAATAGGCGTGGCCCCGCCCATATAAGCCAAATTTGGAAATTGAGATATATTGCACAATTTGTTAGCGAGGGTGCTGCAATTTAGTGTATATTATATATCTGGTGGCAATATACCTGGTCCAAAAATGGCCGGAATCGGACCAATGCCCGTGGCCCCACCCCTATAAGCCAAATTTTGACATAGATATGTCTTGCAAAATTTGTTAGGGAGAGTGCTGACATTTTGCGTAAATATATCTGGTCGCAGTCTAGGTAATTGGTCCAAAATTGAACGGGATCGGCCAATATTTTAAATTGATATATCTTGCACAATTTGTTAGCGAGAATGCAGTAATTTGGTGTTTGATATATGTATCTTGAGCGATTTGTTGTAATTTTGTGACGTTTTTTGATTAGTCCAAAAATGGGCGGGATCGGAAATCTAAAGTCTGGGGCAAAGAAGTGGGCCGGGTCCAGCTAGTATATTATATAATCTATATATATAAAGAAGAATGTGTGTTTGTTTGTTTGTTTGTTTGTTGGTTTGTTTGTTTGTTGGTTTGTTTGTACCGTATAGACGTCTAAACGGCTGAACCGATCTTCTTGAAATTTTCACAGAATGTACATGTGTGGGGCGTGGTGAAAATAGGGTACTTGAATTTTCGATATTGAAGTGGGCGTGGCCCCGCCCACATAAGACAAATGTTAAAATTGAGATATCTTGCACAATTTGTTAGTGAGAGTGCTGCAATTTTGTACATATGTATCTGGTGGCAGTCTACGTGATTGGTCCAAAAATGGGCGGGATCGGACTAATGGGCGTGGCCCCGCCCATATAAGCCAAATTTTGAATTTGAGATATCTTGCACAATTTGTTAGCGAGAGAACTGTAATTTTGTTTATATATATCTGGAGGCATTCTACGTGATTGGTCCAAAAATGGGCGGGGTCAGACTAATGGGCGTGGCCCCGCCCCATTAAGCTAAATTTTGAAATCGAGATATCTTGCACAATTTGTTAGCAAGATAGCTGTAATTTTGTGTATATATATCTGCTGGCGACTTACGTGATTGGTCAAAAAATGGGCGGGATCGGACCAATGGGCGTGGCCCCGCCCATATAAGCCAAATTTTGAATTTGAGATATCTTGCACAATTTGTTAGTGAGAGAACTAGAAATTTGTATATATATATATGGAGGCAGTCTACGTGATTGGTCCAAAAATGGGCGGGGTCGGACTAATGGGCGTGGCCCCGCCCCTTTAAGCCACATTTTGAAATCGAGATATCTGACACAATTTGTTAGCGAGAGAGCTGTAATTTTGTGCATATGTATCTGGTGGCACTCTACGTGATTGGTTCAAAAAAGGACGGAATCGGACCAATGGGCGTGGCCCCGCCAATATAAGCCAAGTTTTGAATTTGAGATATCTTGCACAATTTGTTAGCGAGAGAGCTGTAATTTTGGGTAAATATATCTGTTGGCGACCTACGAGATTGGTCAAAAAAGGGGCGGAATCAGACGAATGGGCGTGGCCCCGCCCATATAAGCCAAATTTTGAAATTGAGATATCTTGCACAATTTTGTAACTAGAGTGCTGTAATGTTGTACATATGTATCTGGTGGCAGTCTACGTGATTCGTCCAAAAATGGGCGGGATAGGACCAATGGGCGTGGCCCCGCCCTTATAAACCAAATTTTTAAATTGACATATCTTGCACAATTTGTTAGCGAGGGTGCTGTAATATTGTGCATACGTATAAGGTGGTAGTCTACTTAATTGGTCCAAAAATGGGCGTGATCGGACCAATGGGCGTGGCCCCGCCCATATAAGCCAAATTTTGAATTTGAGATATCTTGCACAATTTGTTAGCGAGATAGCTGTAATTTTGTTTATATATATCTGTTGGCGACTTACGTGATTGGTCCAAAAATAGGCGGGGTCGGACTACTGGGCGTTGCTCCGCCCCTTTAAGCCAAATTTTGAAATCGAGATATCTTGCACAATTTGTTACCGAGACAGCTGTAATTTTGTGCATATGTATCTGGTGGCAGTCTTCGTGATTGGTCCGAAAATGGGCGGGATTGGACCAATGGGCGTGGCCCCGCCCTTATAAACCAAATTTTTAAATTGATATATATTGCACAATTTGTTAGCGAGAGTGCTGTAATGTTGTGCATATGTATTAGGTGGTGGTCTACTCAATTGGTCCAAAAATGGGCGGGATATGCCAATGGGCGTGGCCCCGCCCATATAAGCCAAATTTTGAAATTGAAATATCTTACACAATTTGTTAGCGAGAGTGCTGTAATTTTGTGCCATGTATCTGGTGTTAGTCTTCGTGATTTGTCCAAATATAGGCGGAATTGGACGAATGGGCGTGGCCCCGCCCATCTAAACAAAGATTTTAAATTGACATATCTTGCACAATTTGTTAGCGAGAGTGCTGTAATTGTTGCATATGTATTAGGTGGTAGTCTAATTGGTTGGTGCAAAAATGGGCGGGATTGGACCAATCGGCGTGGCCCCGCCAATATAAACCCAATTTTGAAATTGACATAACTCGCACAAATCATTAGCGAGATTACTCTAATTTTGTGCATATATATTAGGTGGCAGTCTACGTGCTTTGTCCAAAAATGGGCGGGGTCGGACAAATGGGAGTGGCTTCGCCCATATAAGCCAATTCAATTTTGTGTTTGATATATCTTGAGCAATTTGTTAGAGAGATCAATGTAATTATGTGCATATATATTTGGTCTCAGTCTACGTAATTAGTCCAAAAATTAAAGGGATCGGAAATCTGAAGTCTGGGGCAACGAAGTGGACCGGGTCCAGCTAGTCTATATATATAAAAGAGAGTGTCTGTTTGTGGGTTTGTTTGTGGGTTTGTGTGTTTGTTTGTTCCGTATAGACGTCTAAACGGCTTAACCGATCATCTTGAAATTTTCACAGAATGTACTTGTGTAGGGGGTGCTGAAAATAGGGTACTTGAATTTTCGATATATCAAGTGGGCGTGGACCCGCCCATATGGGTCCAATTTTGATATTGAGAAAAATTATTAGCTAGAGCGCTGAAATTTTGTGTGTATGAATTTAGTGGCAGATTATGTGAATTTTCCAAAAATGGGCGGAATCGGACCAATGGGCGTGGCCCCGCCCATATAAGCCAAATTTTGAAATTGAGATATTTTGCACAATTTGTTAGTGAGAGTGCTGGAATTTTGTGTACATGTATATGGTGGCAGTCTACGTGCTTGGTCCAAAAATGGGGGGGATCGGACCAATAGGCGTGGCCCCGCCCATAAAAGCCAAATTTTAAAAATGTGATATCTTGCACAATTTGCCAGCGGGAGTGCTGCAATGTTGCGAATTCTACGTAATTGGTCAAAAAATGGGCGGGATCGGACCAATGGGCGTGGCCCCGCCCATATAAGCCAAATTTTTAAAATGTGATATCTTGCACAATTTGTTACCGAGAGAGCTGTAATGTTGAACATATGTATCTGGTGGCATTCTACGTAATTGGTCAAAAAATGGGACGGATCGGACCAGTGGGCGTGGCACCGCCAAAATAAGCCAAATTTTGAAATTGAGATATTTTGCACAATTTGTTACCGAGAGACCTGGAATTTTGTATATATATATATCCGTTGGCGACCTACATGATTGGTCCAAAAATGGGCGGGTTCGGACCAATAGGCGTGGCCCCGCCCATATAAGCCAAATTTTCAAATTGAGATATTTTGCACAATTTGTTAGCGAGAGTGCTGGAATTTTATGTATATGTATATGGTGGCAGTCTACGTGATTGGTCCAAAAATGGGCGGGATCGACTCAATGGACGTGACCCCGCCCACATAGATCAAATTTTTAAATTTCGATATCTTGCACAATTTGCTAGCGAGAGTGCTGCAATGTTGTGTATATGTATCTGGTAGCAGTCCACGTGATTTTTCCAAAAATGGGTGGGATCGGACCAATAGTCGTGGCACCGCCCATATAAGCCAAATTTTAAAAATGTGATATCTTGCACAATTTGTTACCGAGAGACCTGGAATTTTGTATATTATATCCGTTGGCGACCTACATGATTGGTCCAAAAATGGGCGGGTTCGGACCAATAGGCGTGGCCCCGCCCATATAAGCCAAATTTTGAAATTGAGATATTTTGCCAATTTGATAGCGAGAGTGCTGGAATTTTGTGTATATGGTGGCAGTCTTCGTAATTGGCCCAAAATTGGCGGAATCGGACCAGTGGGCGTGGCCCCGCCCATATAAGCCAAATTTTTAAATTAAGATATCTTGCACAATTTGTTAGCTAGAGTGCTGTAATGTTGTACGTATGTATCTGGTAGCAGTCCACGTGATTTTTCCAAATATGGGCGTGGCACCGCCCATATAAGTCAAATTTTAAAAATGTGATATCTTGCACAATTTGTTACCGAGAGACCTGGAATTTTATATATATATATATCCGTTGGCGACCTACATGATTGGTGCAAAAATGCGCGGGTTCGGACCAATAGGCGTGGCCCCGCCCATATAAGCCAAATTTTGAAATTGAGATATTTTGCACAATTTGATAGCGAGAGTGCTGGAATTTTGTGTATATGTAAATGGTTGCAGTCTACGTGATTGGTCCAAAAATAGGCGCGATCAGAACAATGGGCGTGCCCCCCCCCATATAAGACAAATTTTGAAATTGAGATATATTGCACAATTTTTGACCGAGAGTGCTGTAATTTCGTGTATATATATCTGGTGGTAGTCTACGTGATTGGTCCAAAAATGAGCGGCATCGAACCAATGGGCGTGGCCACGTCCATATAAGCCAAATTTTGAAATTGAAATATATTGCACAATTTATCATCGAGAGTGCTGCAGTTTTGGACATATGTATCTGATGACAGTCTACGCGATTCGCCCAAAAATTGGCGGGAACAGACCAATGGACGTGGCCCCGACTATATAAGCCAAATTTTGAAATAGAGACACATATCTTGCACAATTTTTAGCGAGAGTGATGTCTGGTGGTAGTCTACGTTATTGGTCCAAATAGGGTCGGGATCGGATCAATGGCCGTGACCCTGCCCATGTAAACTAAATTTTAAAATTGAGATGTCTTACACAATTGTTTAGCGATAGTTCTGTAATTTTGTGCATATGTATCTGATGATAGCCTACGTAAATGTGCTAAAAAGTGGCGGGATCGGATCAATGGGCCTGGCCCCGCCCATATCAACCAAATTTTGAAATTGAGATATCATGCACAATTTGTTAGCGAGAGTGCTGTGATTTTGTGCATCTCACGCAGTCTACGTGATTACACAAAAAAGGGCGGCACCGCCCATAGGAGCCTAATTTTTAAATTGAGATATCTTGCACAATTTGTTTAAGTGAGCGCTGCAGTTTTGGGTATATGTATCTGATGACAGTCTACGTGATTCGACCAAAAATAGGCGGGATCAGACCAATGGACGTTGCCCCGCCTATGCGAGTATAAGCCAAATTTTTAAATTGAGACTCATATCTTGCACAATTTTTTATCGAGAGTGCTGTAATTTTTTGCATATCGATCTGGTGATAGTCTACGTGAATGGTCCAAAAGGGTTGGGATCGGACCAAAGGGCGTGGCCCCGCCCATATAACCCAAAATTGAGCTATCTTGCACAATTTAGTAGCGAGAATGCTGTAATTTTGTGTATATGTATCTGGTGGCAGTCTACGTGATTGGTCCAAAAATGGGCGGGATCGACCCAATGGGCGTGGCCCCGCCCACGTAGACCAAATTTTTAAATTTTAATATCTTGCACAATTTGCTAGCGGGAGTGCTGCAATGTTGCGTATATGTATCTGGTGGCATTCTACGTAATTGGTCAAAAAATGGGCGGGATCGTACCAATGGGCGTGGCCCCGCCCATATAAGCCAAATTTTGAAATTGATATATCTTGCACAATATGTTAGCGAGAGTGCTGGAATTTTGTGTATATGTATATGGTGGCAGTCTGCGTGATTGTTTAGAAAATGGGCGGGATCGGACCAATGGGCGTGGCACCGCCCATATAAGCCAAATTTTGAAATTGAATTATCTTGCTCATTTTGTTAGCGAGAGTGTTGAAATTTTGCGTATATGTATGTATCTGGTAGCAGTCTACGTGATTGGCTTACAAATGGGCGGAATAGGACCAGTGGGCGTCGCACAGTCCATATTTTGATATATCTTGCAAGTATTATATAGGAAATACATGAACATAAATGCTCGGTATGCGATAATTACAGCTGCTCACTCCAATACAATCGCAATATGATAATGTGATAATGTGATGCATGACCAATGAAACAAGAATTTGGAAATTTTATAAGTATACATTTCTATTTTCTGGACTTTCCACTGAATTCGGTATTTTTTCATTCAGTGAATTTATTACTAATACCAGTAAGGAAAGGCAGAAAGTCGGGCGGGGCAGACTATATAATACCCAACACCAACACGATAAGGGTCATTGCGATAATAATTTGGAATAATTGGTAAATGTGGTAAATGTGGTGTGTGTGTGTGTATGTATATCTTATTTTGAACCGATAATCGCTAAATTAAGCAATATTCGTTCCTAAATTGAGAAACATTTTTCTGGAGAACTTTGTAATGATCGGAAGTAAAGTACAACTTCTATAGCGCTTTGTAACCAAATCTGGAGGAACATATATATGGAGGTTATATATAAATCTGAATCGATTTTCCTTGAATACTCATTCATGTAAAATAGAAACCTGTTTCTGTCGAATTTCCTACTGATCGGATATAAAACACAGTATCTACAGCGCTTACATGTCAAATTGGGGGTAACATATATATGGGGGCTATATCTAAATCTGAACCGATTTTCTCCGAATTTTGCGGTATTCCTTCATGTAATAAGAAATCTCTTTCTGCCGAATTTCTTACTGATCGGATATAAAATACAGTTTCTACAGCGCTTGAATTTCAAATCGGGGGTAACATATATATGGGACTATATCTAAATCTGAACCGATTTTCTCCGAATTTGGCAATATTCCTTCATGTAATAACAAACCTCTTTCTGCCGAATTTCGTACTGATCGGATATAAAATACAGTTTCTACAGCGCTAATTTTGACATGGGCAGCGAAGCGCACCGGGAGAAGAAATTTCTAAATAATAATTTTATTTCGCAAATATATTATATTGTAATATATTAAAATATGCGCCACATAAACTTTAATGATTTTTAAACAAAATTTATTTATTCAGAGTATACAAAAATCTCTGTTCCAAATATATTTTCTTTCTATTCAAACATATCAAAAACGGCGATTTTGCCCTGTGTATATCTATCCTTATCAGCCGTGCTGAATCTTATACATGGTGGCCCAAAATGACCGAAGGGTTTTCAGTTCAACATAACTTTTTATTTCAAATAGTTGATAAATTTGAATCCAAATTTTCACTTTTGGATGTTCCACGTCGTTCTCAGGAATTGGGCATTTCTCAAACCACCCTGTGTCATATTTTGCGAAAATATCTTGGCCTTCATTCTTATAAGATCAAACTGATTCTAGAACTAAAGCCACTTGATCATTTGAAACGCCGAAACTTCTCCGATTGGGCTCTGGCAAAGTTAATGCTATGTCATTAATGATTAATAAAACATTTGAACAATTTGAGTTGTGGAAAAATACTTAATTTTTGATAGTTTTAAGAACTTAAAGTCAAATGTCAATTATTTCGATTAGGCAAATTATAGTCTGCGCGCATTGGCGTAGCAATGCATTTCTGCTGGGAAGGGCTATAGCCCCCAGAAGAAAAGTTTGTTTTTATGCTTTAAAATTATTCACGGATTAAATTGTCAACGAAAAGTTAGAAATTAATTCATATTAAAATAAGATATGTATATTACAATATTTCTATGATAAATTTATATATTACTTTAACAAGACTTCGGTCTTATAAACAATTTTTTTTAAAGAAAAGAAAAAAAAGTAATGACGGTTTAAGTTCGGCCATGCCGAATCTTATATATAGATCGTATGTAATGGGTTTCGGGAACAAAGAAGCTCAAAATTTCAAATTTCAGCCCTGAAATTTGAGGTTTTTGTGGCTTTACGAAGTCAAATCTTTGTATGGGGACTATATCAAAACATGGACCTATGTTCGTCTGAACGATTCCGGGTATAAATAAACGCAGTCTCAAATTTTCAGCCCGATCAGTTGACATTTGAGGACTCTATAACCCAGCAAAAACTCTCATTACCAGGTAACCTGGCGGGTAAATGAAATTCAATAGAAATAATGACTTACCATTTAGCCACCCTTCAGATTATTTTTACATGGGCATGATATTGGAGGAAAGTACTTCCATGCAAGCATACGAAGAGCTAACAAATAACTACTTACCCCCACGCTTACGAAGATCCAACATTAAGGTAGTTATTATTGTCATTTTAATAAGGCGTTGAATAACACCTTACAAGTAATGATTTTCATAACCATTTACTTATCATATATAATTAAATACGAAGAGACTTAGTTTTTACTCGGAATATTCCCATCAAAAACATAGTAAGTACATGTCATTGTACATTGCATTAGCATGTAAGACATGTCATTACCCTCTGCATAACATGTAGTCAACAAATAATGACTTACTTATATTGACATACTAGCTGGACCCGGTCCACTTCGTTGCCCCAGATTTCAAATTTCTGGTCCCGTCCATTTTTGGACTAATAACGTAGACTGTCGCCAAATACATATACTAAAAACTCAGCAATCTCTCTAACAAATTTCTCAAGATATATCAATTTCAAAACATGGCTCATATGGGCGGGGTCACTACCATTGGTCCAATCCCTCCAATTTTTTTACCAATCACGTAGGCTGTCACCAGATAAATATACACAAAATTACAGCAATATCGCTAACAAATTGTGCTAGATATCTCAATTTAAAAATTTTACCTATATAGGCGGGGCCAAGCCCATTGGTGCGAACTCGCCCATTTTTCGATCCCGTCCATTCTTCGACAAATAACCTAAACTGCCACCAGATACATATACACAAAATTACAGCACTCTCGCTAACAAATTGTGCAAGACACATCAATTTAAAATATTGGCTTATACGGGCTGGCCTACACAACCTGGTCCTATTCCGCCAATTTTTGTGTCAATCACGTAGACAGACTCCAGACACATACATATACACAAAATTACAGCTCTATCGCTTATAAATTGTGCAAGATATCTCAATTTGGACAGGGCCACGCCCATTGGTCCGATCCCGCCCATTTTTCTACCAATCACGTAGACTGTCACCAGATACATATATATACGCAAAATGTCAGCACTCTTGCTAACAAAATATGTAATATATCTCAATTTCCAAATTTGGCCTATATGGGCAGGACCACGCCCATTGATCCGATCCCACCCATTTTTGGACCAATCACGTAGACTGTCACCAGATACTTATACACAAAATTACAGCACTATCGCCACGAAATTGCTCAAGATATCTCAATTCCAAAATTAGCCTTATATGGGCGGGGCCACGCCCATTTGTCCGATCCAGCGCATTTTTGGACCACCACGTAGACTGCCACCAGATATATATAAACTAAATTGCAGCACTGTCGCTAACATTTTTTTCAAGATATCCCAATTCCAAAATTTGCATTATATGGGCGGGGCCACGCCCATTTGTCCGATCCCGCCCATTTTTAGACCAGTCACGTAGACTGCCACCAGATATATATACACAAAATTTCAGCACTCTCACTAAAAAATTGCTCAAGATATCTCAATTCCAAAATTTGTCTTTTATGGGCGGGGCCACGCCCATTTGTCCGATCCCGCCCATTTTTGGACCAGTCACGTAGACTGCCACCAGATATGTATACACAAAATTGCAGCACTCTCGCTCAAGATATCCCAATTCCAAAATTAGCGTTATATGGGCGGGGCCACGCCCATTTGTCCGATCCCGCCCATTTTTGGACCAGTCACGTAGACTGCCACCAGATATGTATACACAAAATTGCAGCACTCTCGCTCAAGATATCTCAATTCCAAAATTTGCCTTATATGGGCGGGGCCACGCCCATTTTTGGACCAATCACGTAGAAGTCCTCCAGATACATATACACAAAATTACAGCACTCTCGCTAATAAATTGTGCAAGATATCTCAATTTTAAAATTTTCCTTATATCGGCGGGGCCACACCCATTGGACCGATCCCGCCCATTTTTGGACCAATTACTCAGTCTTGTACCAGATACATATACGCAAAATTTCAGCGCTCTCTTTTACAAATTGTGTAAGATATCTCTATTTCAATATTTGGCTTATATAGACGGGGCCACGCCCATTGCTCCGATCGCGCCCTTTTTTAGACCAAACACGTGGTCTGCTACCAGATACATGTAAACGAAATTAAACGCTCTTGCTAAAAAATTGTTCAAGATATCTCAATTTAAAATTTTGTCGTACATGGGCGGGGCCACGCCCATTGGTCCGATTCCGCCCACTTTTGGTCCAGTCCCGTAGACTGCCACCAGATACATATGCACCAAATTACAGCACTCTCGCTAACAAATTGTGTAGGATATCGCAATTTAAAAATTTGTCTTGTGTGGGCGTGGCCACGCCCATTGGTCCAATCCCGCCCTTTTTTGGACCAATCCCGTAGACTACCACCAGATACATATGCACCAAAGTACAACACTCTCGCTAACAAATTGTGTAAGATATCTCAATTCCATAATTTGGCTTATATGGGCGGGGCCACGCCCCTTGGTCCGATCACGCCCATTTTTGGACCAATCACGTAGACTGCCACCAGATACATATGTACAAAATTACAGCACTCTCGCTAACAAATTGTGCAAGATATCTCAATTTTAAAATGTTATTATGTGGGCGGTGCCACGCCCACTTGATATATCGAAAATTCAAGTACCCTATTTTCACCACGCCCCACATATGTACATTCTGTGAAAATTTCAAGAAGATCGGTCCAGCCGTTTAGACGTCTATTCGGTACAAACAAACCAACAAACAAACAAACCAACAAACAAACAAACAAACACACATTCTTCTTTATATATATAGATTCAGTTGGTAATGCAAGTGGTAATGACATGTACTTACCAAGTTTTTGCTGGGAACGTTAATAAATCAAATCAGGGAGATGCTATATATAGGGGCTATATCAAAAAATTTACCGATATTGTCCATTTTTAATTCCAAGTTACCTGCAGCTATAAGAAGTATCATCTGTTCAATCAATTATTGTAGACTGCAACTTGATTACAGCAGACGGACATTGTCTTCGAATTCTACGACGAATACTTTATGGGGTCTCAGATCAACATTTAGGGGTGTTACAAACGGAGTGACAAAATGAATATACCCCCAACCTATGGTGGAGGGTATAATAACAATAGTCTACAAATTTGGGGAGAAAAATTGACTGCAGAAACGAAGCATGTTCTTTAACTAATCTGGGTGCGCTGAATTTGAATCTGGCGTACAAACTAGGCTATCACGTCCTGTTCATTTTTTATCGCATGCTGACAATACTGTAAAACAGTCAATACTGACACTACAATTTCACAAGTATTAATTTGACAAAAGCCCACATTCATTCCAAATCTTAATAATAGTTTAAACATATCAGGGAGATCGTGTGTTACTGATTCAAGCTATTTTTGCTTTGTGTATCAGAATCATTAAAATATGCATATTTACATTATTTTGGTTTTGCTGTCAGAAACTTGGACAACCCGTGGACACCGATAATGTTTGCAGAACTGTTTTATACAAGTGGTCAAATGGCAAGAACATCTATTTCGATTTTTCAATTCCAGTACTTTGGAGAGAGTTCAAGTAACCACCAAATCGATTGTTATTTCTGTTTTACAAAAGTAGCTGCATTCAATATTAAAAATCGAAAAAATATTACTTACGCGAATGTCCCATCTGTTTCCAAACCAGTTCAACGTCCACCAAATGCTCCATTACCAGTGCTAGGAGCAGTGAGTCCCAAACATCTTTCACCAGCAGTGGTAGTTTGTAGAAGGCTGGTGATGAACGCCATTTAGTTACTCAAGCTTAGCTGAATGACCTAATTCGGGATTTACATTTAACGAAGCAAGACGCAGAATTACTAGCTTCACTCATGCAGCAGTGGAAACATCTTGCAGTTGGGACAAAAGTAACAATCTATGTATGGAGATAGAAGCTTGGAATTGGTTGAGTGATGAGACGTCTAAATAAAAATTGTTGTTCAAATCGGATGAAAACTGAAAGATATGCAAAAATCCGATGTGTCTCAGATATGCAAAAATCCGATGTGTCTCAAATCAAAAGTAATCGATAGGCAATATTTCAAGCTTTAATAAATTGTATGTGAGTAGAAGTGTAACTACTGAAAGCTTGAAATCTTGGATATGAAATTTCGAGTTTCAGTCCCGCTTACTCGAAAGAGGTAAGCAGACTCTATATTTTTCATATTCTATTCAGTTTACACACCTCAATGGATGCCACATAATCGGAATACATTAAGTCCCGCAAACTTAATAGTTATATATTCCATTATTATGTATGATTAACATATGGCAAATTTAGTCTATTTAAAAAGTCTACAAGTATCTCAAATATTTGCTAAATATTCTCCATGTATGTCTTGGTCTGCCTCTATTCAGGGTTACCATAAACATTTTTCGGAAAGAAGTACTTTTATGGCAGAAAGGGAAGACATTTGCGACATTTACAAAGTTTGGAACTTTCGGAGGACATTTAAAAAATACAGTAATTGGAAAGTATGAGCATTTTACTATGAACAACATTTAAACTTTAATCCCGTAAAGAAGGTCTAAAGTCGGGCCTAGGCGAATATGTGATACGGTACACCACCCTATCGAAGAAGAATAAGAAGAAATATTGTCATGTTTTACAAATGTAATTTTTCTAATGATTTTTACAACAATATATATTTTATAGCGTTTATATTGGATGTAAAAGCCAGCTCTGTAACGCTAAAAGAACAATATCTTAAACTGAACCGATTTTCACCAATTTCTTCCCTGGTGTGAAAGAGCCTTATTGACAAATTTCACCAAGATCTGAGTGAAAATGCGACCTGTACTTGACGAACATCTTTGAATGAACTCGAGCGGTATACTTCAAAATGGGTCTAGCTCCAATATGTTTAGGTGTTACAACATCTGTCTCGAAACTTATAATAAACAAGTGAAAGCGGCGTTAAGTTTGGCCATGACGAATCTTATATATACTCCACCATGGATCGCATGGCCATTTGTTGGTTTTTAATGAACTCACTACCAAATTTCAGCCCCATTCGTTAAAATTTTTTGTTTTTATAGCGTTAAGAAGTCAAATCTGGAGGGACCTTTGTATGGGGGCTCTATTACGATGACCTTGAGAATTCCACTGAAGATCTGAGTGTGAGATTTCATTTTCGTTTTTTCCGAGCGTGTGACCAAGCCAGCCATACTTTCGTTTGGCTGCTTATATTACATAGGATTTCGTTTGATATAGTTTTAGGCCACCATATTTTCAGTATACTTTGAAGGCATCTGTTTATGAACACTTTCAGTTTGTTTGTTATAGTGCTTGTAAAATGCCATGTTTCGATGAACACTTTCAGTTTGTTTGTTATAGTGCTTGTAAAATGCCATGTTTCGGAACCGTATAATAAAATAGATTTCACACATGCATTGAAGATGTTCAATTTTGTTTTGAGGACTACATATGGTTTCTGATGACCAAATAATTTTAAGAGACGCAAAGGCACCTTGCGCTTTCCTTATTTAGTTTTTCACGTCCTGCATCGTATCACCAGTCGTTGGTAAAATGCTGCCAAAATATTCAAAACGATCAACATTGTATATTTCGCTGTTGTAGATTTTGGTTTGTTTTGCCACTGTTAATTTTAAGACAAGTTTGGGTGACTCTTTATTTAACTTGGTCTGCATATTCAACTAGGTGGTTGTTAGGATAATCGTCAGCATACTCTAGATCAACGAGTTTAATTTTCCAATATAATCCAGTTAGGATAGCGTCCCGATTTTCAAATACCGTATCAAGCACAGTTATTCAGCACTAGACCTCGGATTTTTGGATATCTTTTAATTTTCATCAGATTTGAACTAAAATTTGTATCTAGACCTTTCACAACTTAAATTTTGAAAAATTTGAGTGCATATCAAAAGTATGCACAAAATATGCAAAATATACCAAAAATATGCTAAATACGAATTTTTACTAAGATTTTGTTGAAAAACCTTTAGTATTAAGGACGGCTTTTCTTCGTCTTGCATAGAATCAATAAGATTACTTGTTATCTTTGTACATATGTAGTTCCAAGCATCTGCATTAGCCTGAAATAGCTTATTTTTATTTCCACCTACGCTTTCTCGATTTATCTATTTGTTGACAATTTTCCAAAGATTTTCAATGGGATTCAAGTCTGCGGTTGAGCTTTCCACTCCATAGCATTAACCCCTTCCCTTATAATTCTCGATATTATTCGGGTGGTTGTTGACTTGAATAGAGCAACATTCCACTCAGCATGGGGAAACATTCCGTTTATTGTATAGAGGGGTTCAGCCCCGTTACCGGAAAAGAATCCCCAGACCTTTACATTGCCGCTTCCATGATTTAAAGACCCTTTTTAATATAAAGGGTCCAATATTTTGTCATTCAAATCTGATCCGTCTCGTTCAAAAGTTATATCACATGAAAATAGCTGAATATGTTAAAAAAAATTGAATTTGGCACCCTATAAAATCTAAAAAGCTTTGAATTTGGCCATA
Organism: Eudasyphora cyanicolor; assembly: GCA_963930755.1. NCBI lineage: Eukaryota > Metazoa > Arthropoda > Insecta > Diptera > Muscidae > Eudasyphora > Eudasyphora cyanicolor. Next base: position 105,954,552 of record OZ005736.1, read on the forward strand.
ATTCGGTATTTTCTTGTAGTATACGCGTGCAAAATTTCATCTAAATTCATAAATATTCAGAGTGGGTCCGTTTCCTTTGGAATTACCCCATACTTTCCATGTATTTAAGCAATTTTTTTTTGATGATGATTGAAATCATCCATTTTGGTTCATGATTTTTAAATAGTATTGACATATCCTTCTAATAGTTCGCATTTTTGATTCATATATCGCAATTGTTTTGCATATTCAGTATTTATTTAATTTTCAGCAATATATTTAACTAGCTGGACCCGGTCCACTTCGTTGCCCCAGACATTAAATTTCCAATCCCGTTCATTATACCCTACACCACACTGTGGTACAGGGTATTATAAGTTTGTTTCAGGGCAGATGTTTGTAACACCTGAAAATAACACAGCTAGACCGATCGACTCAGAATCACTAGCTGAGTCGATTTAACGATGTCTATCCGTCCGTCCGTCCGTCCGTCCGTCTGTCCATGTAAAGTTGTTCGTCGACTACAGGTCGCAATTTCACTCCGATCGTTCTGAAATTTTGCAGTTTAGAGTATTTCGCGGCTGTTAAGATCGCTATTGAATTTGGTTGAAATCGGTTCAGATTTAGATATAGCTCCCATATATATCTTTCGTCCGATTTGGCCCTTTAGTCCTATAGAAGCTGTATTTTACATCCGATCGTTTTGAAATTTAGAATGGTAGAGTTTCTTGATCCATGAACCAACATTGCCGAATTTGAAGAAAATCGGTTAAGATTTAGCTATAGCTCCCATATATATCTTTCGTCCGATTTGGCCCTTTAGTCCTATAGAAGCTGTATTTTATATCCGATCGTTTTGAAATTTAGAATGGTAGAGTTTCTTGATCCATGAACCAACACTACCGAATTTGAAGAAAATCGGTTAAGATTTAGCTATAGCTCCCATATATATGTTTCGTCCGATTTGGCCCTTTAGTCCTATAGAAGCTGTATTTTACATCCGATTGTTTTGAAATTTAGAATGGTAGAGTTTCTTGATCCATGAACCAACATTGCAGAATTTTAAAAAAATCGGTTAAGATTTAGCTATAGCTCCCATATATATGTTTCGTCCGATTTTGCTCTTTAGTCCTGTAGAAGCTGTATTTTACATCCAATCATTTTGAAATTTAGAATGGTAGAGTTTCTTGATCCATGAACCAACACTACCGAATTTGAAGAAAATCGGTTAAGATTAAGCGATAGCTCCCATATATATGTTTCGTCCGATTTGGCCCTTTAGTTCTATAGAAGCTATATTTTACATCCAATCGTTTTGAAATTTATAATGGTAGAGTTTCTTGATTCATGAACCAACATTGCCGAATTTGAAGAAAATCGGTAAAGATTTAGCTATAGCTCCCATATATATGTTTCATCCGATTTGGCTCTTTAGATCCAATCGTTTTTATACCCTACACCACACTGTGGTACAGGGTATTATTTAAGTATAAAATATCCCAAAAGTAAATTTATGTAAACAATTTATACATGAATTACAATATTTATATATCAGAGTTATTCAATATTACGTGAGTGGTGTAGGGTATTATATAGTCGGCACCGCCCGACTTTAGCCTTTCCTTACTGGTTTTTGGACTAATTACGTAGACTGACACAAAATATGTATGCACAAAATTACAATGATCTCTCTAACAAATTGCAAAATTGCAGCACTCTCGCTAACAAATCGTGTAATATATCTCAATTTCAAAATTTGGCTTATATGGGCTGGGCCACACCCGTTGGTCTGATCCCGCCCATTTTTGGACCAGTAACGTAGACTGCCACCGGATACAAATGCACTAAATTTCAGCACTCACGCGAACAAATTGTTCGAGATATCACAATTCAAAAATTTGGCATATATGGATGTGGACCACCGCCAGATACATATGTAAAAAATGACAGAACTCTCGCTAATAAATTGTGCAACTCAATTTCAAAGTTTGGCTTATATGGGCGATGCCACGCCCGTTGGTCCGATCCCGTACATTTTTGAAAAAATCATTTAGGCTGCTCCCAGATACATATGCACATAATTACTGAACGCGCGCTAACAAATTGTGCGAAATATCTCAATGTAAAAATGTGTCTTATATGGGCAGGGCCACGCCCATTGGTCCGATCCCTGCCATTTTTCACGTGAATCATATAAGTGAAATTTTGAAATTGAGATATCTTCCACAATTTATTAGCGAGAGTGATGCAATTTTGTACATATGCATCTGGTGGTGGTTCACGTGATTGTTCCAAAAATGGTGGTAGTCTTAGTCCAAAAATGGGAGGAATCGGATCAATGGGCGTGGCCTCGCCTATATAAGCAACCTTTTGAAATTGACGTATCTTGCACAATCTTTTTGTGAGAGTGCTGTAATTTTGTGTATATGTGTCTGGTGGAAGGCTACGTGGTTTGTTCAAAAAATGAACGGGATCAGACCGAAGGGCGTAGCCCCGCCCATATAACCCAAATTTGAGCTATCTTGCACAATTTAGTAGTGATAGTACTGTAATTCTGTTTATATGTATCTGGTGGCAGTCTACGCCCCGCCCATCTAAGCCACATTTTGAAGTGAGATATCTTGCACAATTTGTTAGCGAGAGTGTTGTTTTTTATGTATATGTATTTGGTGGCAGGATTCGTGATTGGTTCAAAAATGGACGGGATCGGAAATCTCAATCTGGGGCTACGAAGGGGAGCGGGTCCAGATAGTGATAATATAAAATTAAATATTTTTTATATTCTACACGACTTTGACCGTATTCGTTAGCCGTTTCATATAAAATTGATATATTGAGATTTTATATGTTCAAGTATTAAACTCCATAATTAGGAAATTTCTGTATTCTACACATACGAGTATTTTTATATATTTTGACAGCGAGCTCCATAGAATATTTACTCCATTTAGGACATTTACAATACCTTCTTCCGTTAGCAATGGTTTCTTGAAATAGCAAATTCTGAACTCTCTAAGTGGTTGACAACCGCCAAGGAAATGTTCTATGTTTTCGATTTCACCTGAATTACATACAAATTTTGACTACAAATTGTTGACATATTTATCTGGAATCTATTTCCATTCAGCTTGATCATGTCCGCTCTCGCTTTGAATATCCACGTTATATTGCTTTGGTTACTTTCTTCCATTAAGTATCTGCTGCCGGCTACAATATCTAGTTTTCCATAAATTCTCGTCGTCTGGGATATTTTTGTAAGACTTGTTGCCTTCAACCTTCAACATACAGAGTAAATTTATTCTGTTGTTGTTCCATTGAGGCTTGTTCATATTTTCTACTGACCAATAAAAACCAAATTCTCGTCCTATATTCCTTAATTCTTTCACCCATAAAATATCTCGTTGCAACATAAGTAAGGACAATTTATGTGGTAGGCGATCTTCGGCATAATGGAAGATAGTTCTGGTTACATATCTTATGTGCATGTCTAGAGTATACAAATGCCCATTCTCTATATCTTATATGGTGTAAGTTGGTGTAAAATTTGGTAGCCTTAAGATTTTTTCTGTCCTCACTAGGAGCTTTGTTTATTTTTGTTTTTTTTTTAAGGGATTCCTTCACCTCAGCATTATTTCTTTATCAAGTTCCAGATTTCGTGAGAAAAAGTATGCATATTGAATTTGTACTTTATTTTGACCAGCAGTTAGTAAGTTCTAAAAATAATCATTAAAGTTTTCTACCGTGACTGAAGTGATTTGTCGTGGTTCATCATTTATAATTTCTTCTGCAACTTTCCACCAGTCTTTAGCATTTTTTACATTTTCTATTTTTTCATCAAGTTTTTTACAGTATTTTTCTTTAGCTTCTTCACATATTTTCTTATATTTCTTATTCGCGATTAGGTATTTTGTTCTGTTTTCATCGCTTGCGTTGCTTCTATATATCTCTAGACTTCGAAATGAATTTTTCCTGGTAGAAAACCATTTTTGTTTATATGTAGTATAGGTTACATTCTTTGCTACCTTTGCATATGCATTTTTAATAACGTCGGCTAGTTCTCCAAACTCTAGATATTGCTTTTGTTGCTGAGATTTGGTTACTTCTAGAATCCTTACAACTGCTGCGTGGTAACTTGCTTTGTAATTTTCTCTCCATTGTAGTTTTGGTAATAAGTTCTGACTGTTATTCTCAGCTGTGTTGGTTGTGATTCCCAATGCGAGACAAATAGGAAAATGGTGTGACCATATTTGATTTTCAACCTTAAATTGTTTAACGCAATGGAGCAGGTCTTGAGACATAGCACATATATCATTAACGGATTCACATATAGCATTTGCATATAGCATAGCATTCAAAACAATCAAGCCGTTATCATAACAACGTTGTATAAATTGCAATCCTTTATTATTCGCAATTGTTTTCAAATTCTTCTTTCCATACTGCATGTCTTATATACAGTGGCACCAAGCTTAACACAGTTATTTTTATCTTTATTTTTATTATGGTAATTATGTAATGTTAGGAACTCGTGGTTAAAGTTTGATATCGTGAGATGTTTCCTTATTCATATCCTTTAAAGTATTTCTTAAAATTTTTCAGTTTTCAGTTTTTCTCCTGTGCTATATGAGTTTCAAGCAAGATGAAAATGTCAAAAGAGGCTATGTAATTGAAGAAATCGGTATATAGAATTTTGTTTTGTTTAATATTTAAATATTTAATATTTACTTTTTAGAATTTGTGTTAAATATATTGCTAATTACTAGTTTTTTTGATTTAATTTTTCTAAAATACTTTCATAAGTTAATGATAATCCACCTAACATATCGCCATACAGTTCAGCTAGTTAAGGGTTTTCCAAGAAGAGGTGTTATTGTGAATCACCCGGTATTTCGGTAGCTGTCACTTTTGAAGCTTTTATTTTTTGACAAGTAGAAACTACGCTATTACTAAAAATGGAACGATACACGATTCAAACACGCATTGAAATTATTAAAATTCGAAAATCATCGAAAAATCATCTTGACTGATGAGGCCCATTTCCACCTCGGTGGCTACATCAACAAGCAAAATTGTCGCATCTGGGGCACGGAAAACCTAAGAGTTATTGTTGAGAAGCCTCTCCATCCTCAGCGTGTGACTGTTTGGTGCGGTTTATAGTCCGGCGGGGTCATTGAACCTTACTTTTTGGAAAATTAGGTTGGATCAACAGTTACGGTGAATGGATTGCACTATCGAGAGATGATTAATGATTTTTTATGGTCGGAGTTGGATGGTATTGATCTGGACAACGTTTACGTTCAACAAGACGGCGCTACGTGCCACACAAGCAACGAAACCATTGCTCTGTTACGGGAAAAGTTTCCGGACCGTGTTATCTCTCGAAGAGGTGATCACAATTGGCCACCGAGATCTTGTGACTTAACACCTTGCGACTTCTTGCTTTTGGGCCACGTGAAAGATAAGGTCTACGTCAACAGCCCAGCGTCGATTCAAGACCTCAAAGATAGAATTCGTGAGGCTATCGATGACATAGGGCAGCCACTTTGCGATTTGGTTATGGAAAATTTCATGAAAAGGATATGGTCCTGTAAGCGTGGTCGTGGTGGCCATTTGGCTGATGTTGTTTTTCATTATTAACGGCATACCTTCCTCTTTATTATGATATAAACATCCGATCATTTATCTCAAAAAATGAATTTTTCTTTGAATACCAAAATAACACTTCTTGTTGGAAAACCCTGTATTTCTTCGCCTTTTCTCTCTCTTTTTTCTCTCCGCAGATCAGTTCTTTCCCTCCGTTCCATTTCATCCAATGTACTCCTACTTTAGTGCATCGTTTTTAACGAATATTTTATGAGTTTTGTCAGCATTCAGAATTTGCATTTGGATATTCATCAGAATTTTCCTTTTTTGTTGCATTTCTTCGTCTAAGTCTCTTTCGACTTTTATTCTTGAACCTGCAATATTCCTTAGGTTTTAAATACCATATTTATACCCTATACCACACTGTGGTACAGGGTATTATAACTTTGTGCATTTGTTTGTAACACCCAAAAGGAGAAGAAATAGACCCATCGTTTATTATACCGATCGACTTAGAATCACTTTCTGAGTTGATTTAGCTATGTCCGTATGTCCGTCTGTCTGTCTGTCTGTCCGTCTGTGCATGTATTCTTGTAATCAAAGTACAGGTCGCAATTATGGTCCGATCTCGACGAAACTTTACACATATCTTTTTTTTGGCCCAAGGACGATCCCTATTGAATTTGGTTAAAATCGGTTCAGATTTAGATATAGGTTCGGATTTACCCCGATTTCACATGTAAGCGCTGTAAAAACTGTATTTTATATCCGATCAGTATGAAATTCGTCAGAAAGAGGTTTCCTATTATATGAATGAACACTTTTAAATTTGGAAGAAATCGGTTCAGATTTAGATATAGCCCCTATATATACGTTACCCCCGATTTGACATGTGAGCGCTGTAAAAATGTTATTTTATATCCGATCAGTGCGAAAGTCGGCAAAAAGAGGTTTCTTTCTACATGAAGGAATACTGCCAAATTCGGAGAAACTCGGTTTAGATATAACACCCATATATATGTTACCCCCGATTAGACCTGTAAGCGCTGTAAAAACTGTATTTTATATCCGAAATTCGGCAGAAAGAGGTTTCTTATTACATGAAGGAATACTGCCAAATTCGGAGAAAATCGGTTCAGATTTAGATATAGCTCCCATATATATGTTAACCCCGATTTGACATGTAAGCGCTGTAGAGACTGTATTTTATATCCGATCAGTACGGAAATCGACAGAAGGAGGTCTTTTTACATGAATGAGTATTCAGGGAAGATCGGTTCAGATTTATATTAAAGCTCCATATATATGTTCCTCCTGATTTGGTATCAAACCGCTATATAAGTTGTATTTTACTTCCGATGAGAAAGATGTTTCTCAATTTAGGAACGAATATTGCCTAATTTAGCGATTATCGTTTCAGAATTAGATAATATGTTTCTACCCATTTACCAATTATTCCAAATTATTATGGCAATGACCCTTATCGCATTGTTAGGGAGATGTAGGGTATTATATAGTCGGCCCCGGCCGACTTTCTGCCTTTCCTTACTGGTTTCAGCATCCATTTCAGCTATCACACTAACTTTTTCTTTATTTTTGAAAAGTACCCTAGCCGCATTAATACGAATATCCTGTAATTTCAACACATTCTTACAGACATTTAAAGCTGATATTTTGATGATCACAAATATGCAAAACAAAAGTAAAATATTCACATGTTTTTCGAATCCTTTTTCTTTGAAACGAATTTTGGTCCAATCTGAATTTATCTATCAAACTACAAAAAAATATGCAATTGCATATTATCCGAGGTCTATTCATCACTAAAAGTGATAATGTACAACCCCGACGTACTCCACTGGTAGTTGCAAATGGTTCCCTGACATTGCCTTCGTGTAAAACTCTAGAAGTCGTTCCGTCATAGGTGCTTGTTATTATTGACACAATTTTAATGCGTATTCCTCTTGACAAAAGGTGATACAAATTTAGTGCGCTAAATGCAGACTTGCAGTATATTGATCGATACATGAATTTCACGCTCGGAATCCGGCTTGGTTTTTTCGCAGCATTTTGATTATTAGATAAGCAATTGTGTTTAGTATGATTTTGTAGAAAATCTGTAAAATCTATGGTAGTAACGATATGCCTCTTTAATTACCATATTTTGTTCTAGTCCTTTTTAAGGGAGCTTTACTATTATTGACTCTTCCCAGTCCTGTGGGATAGTTTCCTCATCCCATTTTTGTTTAAAAAAGCGTTACGTTTTTTAACCATAATGTCGCTGCAAGCTTTGAAACATTCTGTTGGTATACCGTCATTTCCGGTGACCGTACCGTGTTTCAAGCTGTCAATTGGTTTTCTGATTTCTGCATACGATGGGACTTCAATTATTATGTATATGTATGTTCGCTGGGTGTATTCTATATATGTGAAATTGCTCTTGCAGATTCTGATTGCTATCACTATGCAACAACATTTTTGTCGAAGGGCTGTGCATAACATATTCTGGTGTAATATGGTGTCCTGAATACGAACAATATATTTAAAAAATTGTTATTGTAATTTTTTTTTGAAAAAAATGTTTCTTTAAAATTCCCATTTTCTTGGAAGGTGCGTTTAGTATTTGCATCATATGCCGGGAAATGCTTCAAATTAAAGGAAATTATGATGACTATAAATGTAAAACATGACGCCTTTACGTAGAAACAAAGGTTTAGTAACTGTCGCTAAAACAATTAGAACAAATTTGATTTTTTCGCAAACTATCGTCTTTTGTTGGCACGAAAAAATCCATAAAAGATAGAAAAAAGAATTGCAAAAAAATGTGTTGCTTACATTTTTTTACAGCTAAACGCTTAATGAAGAAAACAATGCCTATCTGAAGAAAATCTATGGATAAATGTAGAAATTACAGTATTTTGGTAGAAAAGGAGAATTTCAATATATTCCGGTTTTTATACCAGCACTATTGTGAATGAGGGCATATATCAGTTGCTGCGGGCCAAAAGTGTAGCACATCGAAGGAGTGACCCAAGAGACCCCAAGAACATGAGGCGGAAATCTGTTTTTGGCAATTTTATGCCATTTGAGCAATGTCCGTCCGCCTGTCCGTCTCTCTGTCTGGCTGGTGCTCACGATAACTTTGGACTATGTTGGTCCACCCATTCAAGGACCTCCCCCATTAAAGGTTACAATTTAGTGAAAAACGTATTATCTCATAACTTCTATACTACTACTCAGCATCTTTTACAATTCCACACGTAGTATTAGTTTCTTGGTCGCTATCATCTTCAGAAAAATGGGCGAATTTACCACGTCCCTTGTGGTACCACCATACAAATGGGATTACAGTCCACACAAATACAAACACATTTTGTGGAGTGTTAAGCCGTTACAGTAACTATTGTCCCGTGAAAAATGGGCGCCCACGCCCCTTTTGGTACCTCACATACAAATGGACCATTTTGCACAAACAGTTAACGGCTTATAACTTCGATTCCTGCACATACAAACACTTGGAATGGAATGTACAGTGTAATGGTTTCAATGTATATAAAAAGTAGGCATTATTGCCACATCCTTTTGGTACCTGCCAAACAAAATTGACAAAATAAAAAAATTTTACAATATTTTTCATAATTGTATAAAATTTTAATTAAAACAAAATGTAAAAAATATGGCAACGACACCATCGAAAAAAGTGTATTGCGGAGCCCCTCATAAATCGATACCGGACCGTCAGAAATTAAAAATATAATTTATTTAGATAGATAATCGTTATAGCCAGGTAACGCTGCCGAGTATTTCTCGAAATTTAAATTTTTATATTTTTGGTAACACTGTGAAGCGAAAAATTCGATTTTTTTGAGAAAAAAAATCGACTAATTGGTTATTGTAACCAGTAAGGAAAGGCAGAAAGTCGGGCGGGGCCGACAATATAATACCATACACCTCCCTAACAATGCGATAAGGGTCATTGCGATATTAATTTGGAATAATTGGTAAATAGGCGGGAACATTTATACGTGGCTATATCTAAATCTAAACCGATTATCGCTAAATTAACCAATATTCATTCCTAAATTGAGAAAGATTTTTCTGCCAAATTTTGTAATGGTCGAAAGTAAAGTACAACGTCTACACTGATAGAAAAAGCTTCATGACGACGAATTTGTACATCATCACGATTATTTTTTCGTCAAAAGTCAGCTAACGTACGGAATAATCCTCTTGATGAATTTGTTCGTCACCATGACGAATTTCTGTTTCCAAAAACTTTCGTCCTCAGGATGATCCATTCATCACCTCGACGAACCCCATTCATCATCATGACGAACCCATTTATCATCACGACGAATAGCATTCATCACCACGACGAACTCTATTCATCACCATGATGACCTCCATTCATCACCACGACGAATTCCATTTGTCATCACGCTTTAAACCATTTAAAATGGTATGGAAAATAAAATTATTTGACTGCATTGCTTGCTAGGTTCAGTTGTGAATATTCGTTTCGAGACGCAGTTCTTATCAGGTAAGGCTGAAATCAAACAAACGAGAAGTATTCATTATTTCTGCTATTTTAAATCAAAAATAATCACATCAAGTAATGTATTTGCCAACAGACCACTAGCACAAATGTTTCACACTTACATATACAGCTTGTCGAGCTGCATGTACGAGTATGCATGTGTTTGACGTTTTGTTAAACAACCCAGTGGTATAACATGAAGCCATCGCCACAAAGGACGGGTGCATGGGTTAGCTCTTATTTGTTATTTTTATAAATCGCTATGGATGTGACATGTAAAAAAGACAAACCGCCTTCACCAGGAACTAAAACCCTATGTTTCTTATACTAAGCCGTGCCCACTATTCGCCACCGTATTCCATAGCCCTAAGTAATGCACATATCTGTTTTTTTCTACGACACATTTTTCATCGTCATAAAAAAAATCCCGTTAAGCAAAATCAACCACCACTCGCAGTTCCTTGTTAAAAAAGAAAAAACAGATCTTCAGTTGGATCTTATTGGGCATGGTGAACAGAAGAAATTATAAGGTGATAATGAGTATTTACTTATATTTTAGATGAACATAAAAAACGGAATAAACTTATTCAAGGTAAAGTATTTTTATAATGGAACAAATTTAATTGTTTTGAATTATATTTTTTAGATCAACTGAAATTCCTGGCAGAAGCTACAACAAAACAAAATGTGCTTCTAAACGCCCTGCACAGAAATCAAACCGACGCACAATGGTTTAGAATAAAAATCGATCGGCCAAAATTTAATAACTTTTATTCTAGTAAACATTTTTGAGTTCAATGACCCAAGGATTATTTTGAGATATTAACATTGAAAATCGGGCTATCGGATACATTTTTGAAGTTGACTACTTTTCTTATTTTTGGATTCAAACGATAAGTAATATTTCTATTTTTTGTTTTTGTTTTATAAGAATCATATTACATACCCATATTTAAAATGTATTTAAGATATGACTAAAAATAAAACTGTTTTTACTGAAAGGGTATGTCACAAAGAGCTCGCCATATAACCAATAACTGGCGTTAGGGGAGATGGTTCCACCTACGAGGGACCGGCACTGCCACCCGTCCATTGTAGGCAGTGTGGTTTCTAGGTAAAATGTGCTAGCGCTTTTGGTGTGGAAAGGTTATGCAGCGAGGGGTCAATAACCCCCTTCGTAGGACATGCCCATGTTAAATTCACCAGGAAAAAGCATGACAAGTAGATTGTGAGGGACTAGCGGTAGTTCTTTAAGGCCTAGCGAATATAGACGTGCGGCACTAGTCCCCTATACCACTGGGAAACATCAGTTACGCCGTGCCAGTGCTGTTTGTTTGAACCAATCGGTGCTGGGTGGAACACACACGTGGACGAACATAACAACGTCGCATGTCTTACTTTGTTTTGCTGAAGGAGTTGACGTTGCCGTAAAGGGCGAATACGTCGATCGTTCTCATGATGAATGGATAATCTTATTGACGAACGGTGTTCGTCATTAATTATTAGATTTCTTAAATTGATCTTTTACAACAAATTATTTAACTAAGGTAATCAGAACGCATATAGAACAGTACATTTAAGCAGAAACTATAAGTTGATTGCTTCGTTTGATCATATTTTCGGCAAAATGGCCAAATAAATCTTTTCGCTGTGGGAATGAAACCTTATCGTTCTCTCGACGAATTTCGAAATCACCAAAAACATGACTTGATGATCGTGTTCGTTCTATTGACGTACAAAAATATCGCATGTACGAAACTTTTCGTCACCAGTACGAAGATATATTGACGAAACTGATTCGTCATGGTGACGAACGGTTTTTCTATCAGTGTATAGCGCTTTGATACCAAATCAGGAGGAACATATATATGGAGGTTATATCTAAATTTGAAACGATTTTCCCTGAAACCTCATTCATGTAATAAGAAACCTCTTTCTGTCGAATTTCGTACTGATCGGATTTCAAATACAGTCTCTACAGCACATACATGTCAAATCGAGGGTAACATATATATGGGGGCTATATCTAAATCTGAACCGAACCAAATTTTGTACTGTCTCTAAGTGTATCATAAGACTACTCTCTGTCAATTTTTGTACAAATAGGTTCAAAAATGTTGCTTATACATACAGTGCATATATGCAAACTCTCCCTGAAAGTTTTGAGTGCAAGTTCAAAACAGAATTTGATGATAAACTGCTGAAAAAACTTGCCTAGTGTAAATCTGGACTTACTGAGTCGCGCAGAAGCGCGATTGCTTAGACTGCTGCATCTTCGTTAGTTTTACTTCGATTTACCTCAGATTTTCACACAATACGGTTCTCTATTCAGATTTTTTTAAAATGCAAAAATAAAGTTTATCTACTCCGTGTAGTGTTGTGTGTGAATCCCAAAACTGTTTTACATATATCCGTGATATTGTACCTAAAGAGTCTCCAGTTTACTTCCAAAGATGCACATGTATTTAGGTTTATATTTTTCGCTTTGCTGCTAAATATATCTTAAATTGCGTTGATTTTGAGTTTATTGACATCGAATGTTGTTGCTTGCAGAAAATGTCTGCTTTTCTTAGGAAATAATTTCAGTTTCATCTCTGTAAAAATAAGAAAATGGCCACTTCCAATCCCTGCACTTTTGTTTCGAACATCGCATAGAATGTTTCACATTTCATAATGACTAGACTTACTCCGGAACAACGTTTGCAAATCCGGCAAATTTATTACCAAAGTAATGGTTCGGAACGCGCGACGCTTCGCGCGCTGCGTCCAATAATCGTTCGACACAATCGCCCAGCCGAGTCGGTAGTTTGAGCAACTACGGATCGGTTTCGCACCACGTTTACTCTAGTGAATAATGCGCATCCTCAGAAACGCAGTACAGTGCGCATCGAAGAAGATCCGAATGAGTCCAACCGCCATCGCGCGCAGCAATTGGAGCTGTGCCCATCATGAAATTTTGCGGGCTTACAAAATTGAACTCGTGCTAGAATTGAAGCCGAACGACCATCAAGCGCGTCGCACGTTCGGTGAATGGGCTCAAAACAAGATGGCCACCGATCCCGATTTTCACAAGAAAATTTTGTCCAGCGATGAAGCTCACTTTTGGACGCCGTTATCATCCACAAAAAGTCACTGTTTGGTGTGCTCCATGGGCAGAGGGAATCATTGGTCCATATTTCTTCAAAAATGCAGTCGGCCGTAATGTTACAGTCAATGGGGAACGCTATCGAGCTTAGAGTTGGGTCGTTCCGGAACGAACTCGTTCAATTGAACGATTCCCTTGAAGGAACGATTGGAACTGGTTCCTGCTATGTTGTTCTTTTAGTTCCATCGTCCACTTCGGATCTTTGCTGTTATTCATTTTTCGTTCATTCGCTCGGTCATTTTACCATTCTTTTCTTTTGAGCAGCTGTTTAATTGTTGCCAAATTTACCGATGATTTTGATTTCATGATTTTACTAGTCCTTGTCTGGCAAAATTGTTTTTATCACGTTCATAAAAGAAGACTGAACGAGTAAACAAACAACTGTTGTGATGTTTGACTGAATGAATGACATTTGAACGAAGGAGCCAAAATGAACGATGGAACGAAAAGACTGAACGAGTTCCTTTACCGGAACGGAACGAAAAGGACCGGTCCGTTCAGTGAACGATAATGCCCAACACTAATCGAGCTATGATTGATGACTTTTCGTTCCTGAATTGGAGGATGTTGATGTGGACGACCTTTGGTTCCAACAAGACGTCGCCACATGCCATACAGCCAACGAAACAATAAATTTATTGAAGGAACTTTTGGTGAGCGCATTATCTCGCGTCGTGGCCTCTAAGATCGTGCGATTTAACACCACTGGACTATTTTTGTGGGGTTATGTGAAGTCGCTTGTCTACGCAGATAAGCCCGACACGATTGACGCCTAGGAAGAGAATATTCGGCGCGTTATTGCTGACATACAGCACCAAATGCTGCAAAAAGTGGGCGAAAATTGGGCCTCTCGGCTGGAATTTATTCGAGCCAGCCGCGGCATCCATTTGCCCGAAATCATTTTTAAAACATAATTGCAAACCCTTATCTTTATAATAAATTCTTGGCCATAACATTAAATTATATGCGTTTTATTTCTTCTTGAAAACCACACCCTTTACGAAACACATCGCATGTATCTATTTCACTATAATGTTATTTTCAAAAAGACTATACTATGTTCTTTATATCTCGAATTAACGCAGATGTTTCTTAAGCCTGAAACATATCAATTTGGCCAACGACCCCTTACATTTTTACTGCATTGCGGCATCATTTTTATTTTCATTGTTTTAATATCCATTTGATTTGCTAAACTACAATATGTTGAGAAGATATTTCAATCCATTTCCGTTTTGCATTAGTTTCAATATTGAACTCACGTTTCTACAAAAAAGTGTCAATCTATTCAATAAAGTAATTGAAATTCAAATCAGTCATATGCAACAAAAATTCAATAACAAGTTCAAATTTCGCTAAAAAAATCACAAACAAATATTTTTGTAAATTTTTTATTTTTTTAAAAAGATTGAAGAAAAATCTACCGAAGACACTTTAGGCAATATTTTCTAAATACTTATGCAATAGGCAATGACCAAAATGTCAATATTCAACACTCTCCAACTCGGACAGTCCTTAGCCGATCTCCTTGATATTTTGTGTCATGAATCCAATAGGCCTAAACTTGGAGCAAGTTGCATACCGATCAGAACACACTGACTTTAAAAATTTAACCACTTGACATTAAATCTCCCATATATAAAAATTAAATTAAGTAGAAATTTGGATTTTTTCATTTGTCATCTTATTTGTGCTATTCGTCCCACTGTGTGCCAAATTTCATCGAAATCAGTTGCACAATATGATATTTACAACGTGAAGATGTAATGGACAGACAGACGGATAATGTTAACTCGATTCAAAAAGGAATTATATACCAATCGGTATATTCAACCAGTAAGGAAAGGCAGATAGTCGGCCGGGGCCGACTATATAATACCCTACACCTCCCTAACAATGCGATAAGGGTCATTGCCATAATAATTTGGAATAATTGGTAAATGGGTAGAAACATATTATCTAATTCTGAAACGATAATCGCTCAATTAAGCAATATTCGTTCCTAAATTGAGAAACATCTTTCTCATCGGAAGTAAAATACAACTTCTATGGCGGTTTGATACCAAATCAGGAGGAACATATATATGGAGCTTTAATATAAATCTGAACCGATCTTCCCTGAATACTCATTCATGTAAAAAGACCTCCTTCTGTCGAATTTCGTACTGATCGGATATAAAATACAGTCTCTACAGCGCTTACATGTCAAATCGGGGTTAACATATATATGGGAGCTATATCTAAATCTGAACCGATTTTCTCCGAATTTGGCAGTATTCCTTCATGTAATAAGAAACCTCTTTCTGCCGAATTTCGGATATAAAATACAGTTTTTACAGCGCTTTCAGGTCTAATCGGGGGTAACATATATATGGGTGTTATATCTAAACCGAGTTTCTCCGATTTTGGCAGTATTCCTTCATGTAGAAAGAAACCTCTTTCTGCCGAATTTCATACTGATCGGATATAAAATAACATTTTTACAGCGCTCACATGCCAAATCGGGGCTAACATATATATGGGGGCTATATCTAAATCTGAACCGATTTTAACCAAATTCAATAGGGATCGTCCTTGGGCCAAAAAAAAAGATATGTGTAAAGTTTCGTCGAGATCGGACCATAATTGCGACCTGTACTTTGATTACAAGAATACATGCACAGACGGACAGACGGACATAGCTAAATCAACTCAGAAAGTGATTCTAAGTCGATCGGTATAATAAACGAAGGGTCTATTTCTTCTCCTTTTGGGTGTTACAAACAAATGCACAAAGTTATAATACCCTGTACCACAGTGTATTCTATTTTAGAAGTATATTTTTGGCGTTATAAACAAATCCACAAATCCGACACCACCTGATTGTGGTGTCGGCTATAAACACATTCAAAACATACCTAGACCTCATTTTTTACGCAATAATATCATACACATTTTTTAACAAAACTAACTTGACATACTTTTTTATTCGATTTTTAGATCGGACTGGTAACGCGTTGAAGGTCCACCACGAAATACAAAATAAACTAAATGCAGCAAATGCTGCCTATTTTTACATCGACAAGGAGGCTCCTCTATTTTGCACCACAACGAGAGTAAAAGAAACAGATCCCACAAACAGTACCATCGTTCGGGAGGTGGAGAAGGAACAATGTCAACCCAATCGCAATTACATTTTCAGTAGTAGATTGGCTCCATACACTCCCATGGATCGCAGTAAACCGAAAACGTTTGTTTGCTATAAAACGTGGCACAACGCGACCCATCCGAACAATGGCACCATTATTATTCTGAGGGAGCATGAATACTGCTATCCCTCAATTGAGATCACCGCAATGTTAAGGAATGCCGCCTACGATTTATATTCATATGCGGGTTGCTTTGCAGTGTTCATTACCATATTGCTTGACTTCAACTAATGTAATATGCAACAAAAAAAGTAAACAAACTCCTTGCGAATATATATATATTAGGGCGGGTCGATTTAAAAATCTCCCATTGCTCAGTGAACATCGTATTCTAGGGATCAAAATAAGAAACTTTGCCGTAGGAACCATACCTCTAAAACGAATTCTGATGTTCCGGAAAAAATCCCACTTTGACCCATTTAGAGTGCTCCAATCGAGTCCAAATGTATGACCGGTCCAAATGTATGACTCAGTGTCCCGGAAATTCCGGGACATCAAAATTCGTTTTAGAGGTATGGTTCCTTCGGCAAAGTTTCTTATTTTGATCCCTAGAATACGATTGTCACTGAGCAATGGCGACTTTTTTTGCCTCCCCACAAATCGACCCGGCCTAATATATATATATATATATAAATGTTAAAAATGTCTTACAAAATGATTCCAAATTTTAACGGAATTGTGGATTTATGAGAATTGTGTTAAAAAAAAAGTAAGAACGGTTGTGCCCTACTCCATGTCACAGTGAGAGGAATTAAATAATTGAATTTGCAAAAAAATGATATATACTCGTACACTCTAATTTTGGTTTATACGGGTATACATACGTACCTTGTACATTTTTGGAGAAAATAGATTACAATTTGAAATAAAAGTATTTTTATACGACCATAAATATACATATATAAATGTTAAAAACATATGTTTAAGGTCGTTCAAGGTCATTTACATACTTTGAATTTTGTAGAAAATAAATAAATACATTTTTGCAGAAAATATATTGATATTTGAAATAAATAAATTTTTATATGTCCATAACTCACATATATATATATGTTAAAAAATTATGTTTAAGGTCATTCAAGGTCATTTACATACCTTGTGAATTTTGTAGAAGATAGATGCATTAAATTTTGCAGAAAATAAATTAAAATTTGAAATTACTGTATTTTTATACGACCACAAATACTTATATAAATATATAAATGTTAAAGAAATATGTTTGAAGTCATTCAAAGTCATTTGCATAAAATTGCATGAAATTTTAAATGATGAATAATAAATATATATGTTAAAAAATTATGTTTAAGGTCATTCAAGGTCATTTACATACCTTGTGAATTTTGTAGAAGATAGATGCATTAAATTTAGCAGAAAATAAATTAAAATTTGAAATTAATGTATTTTTATACGACCACAAATACTTATATACATATATGTTAAAGAAATATGTTTGAAGTCATTCAAAGTCATTTGCATAAAATTGCATGAAATTTTAAATAAAAGTCTTTTTATACGACCATTAATATACATATATATGTTAAAAAAAAATTTTAAGACTGTTTACATACCTTTTGAATTTCGTAGAGAATAGATGAATGGATTTTTACAGAAAATAGATTAACATTTTAAAACTAGACTTTCATCACATTAATCTGACCACAAAGCCGTTGACAAACCTCTAGAAAAAAAACAGCACTCGCGGCCCACTGTACATTGACTGGACATACACCAAACTTTGACGACGTAAATGTATTAGTGAAAGAGAGAAATCCTTTCAGACGATATACACTAGAGATGCTCTACATAACTGACGTTCCTGCAGATAAGAGACTAAATTACAAAACCGACACTGACAAATGTTCTCAAATGTATAGACATATCGTCTATTTTGTTCCATACGCCATTTTGTATGATCGGAGAAAAACGCTATTTATTGTTTGAGTAAAAACGGGACTAAAAGGGTGTAACTCTTTTTATTTCATAGGGTTTCCAACAGTGTTTGTATGATTCCCATGCATTTCTATTCCATTACATTCAAAAATAAGAAAGTTATAACAATTTTGGTACTTGCCATTTTGGTCCATATCCACTTTTATTTTAATATTTTTTCGTATTTGTATTACATGGACCACAAAAAGGGTCGGTATGGAAGGACAGTAATTTACATATTGTGAACGAAAGAACATAAAATAGTGAGTAAAAAACATAGGGCGATAGAAAAATGGAGACATAGAACAAAAATATCAAAATTATTTCCCGTTATTCAGAGTTAAACAAATTTACCCTACCAATATCTCGAAAACAAGGCGAGATAGGAAAAAAATTATTGCAAATTCTGGAAGAGCATGCTTGAAACCCATATTATCAACTCCTAACTCAAAAACCACAAAAATGGCGTATGGACCAAAATAGCATTAAGCCGACGATATAGTAAACAAGCACGGACAACATAAAGCTTAGTTGACGAATAACTTCCTAGAAGACAGTCGAGCTTTTTAATTTGAGATCATTTTTATGTAAATATCAATGTTTTGTATTCGTGTTAACAACAAATGTAATTTATGTGTATATTTTTAATAGATCCCTGAAGATGACTAAAGATTTTAGTCGAAATATTGGATAAAAATAAATAAATTAAAAATCGAAAATTAACGAGTTTTAATTTCCAACAAAGGACCTAAAGCCGAACTATCCGAAAATCAAATAAAATTTTACAGGTCTACAATAAATAATACCAACATAATACACGGAAGGCACACCGTACTTAATATCAGTCATGATATATTCCTCAATAAAACAGAAATACAATAAACACACAAAGAAAACCATCAAACATTATTCGAAAGATAACAAAACAATGGCCAATCTTAAGACTTCAGCATCCTTTCTCATAAAATGCAGGCAAGTAGGCATCATACCAACTTTCATAATAAATACAACAACAATAAATACAACACTTCAAAATATTGAAATTACTAATTCAACTTAAACACAAACAAACACACTTTACAAGAGAACTACTGAAGAGAACAGAGAAAACCCTAAACACATTACTGGAGAATGATGACAAGACACTACTCATAACGAGCAAAAAAGCTCTTTACAATACGTACACTAACAACAGCAAAACAAAACACATAAAGAAATTTCTTTCGCTCAGAGAAAAACACAGCAAGGAGATGAACATAACATAAAACAAAGATTGGTTTGTAAATACAACCAATACAACCATACCAAGTAACATCCCAGCGGCAAAATGGTGCAGGCCTTCTAGGCATCAGGTCTGATAGAAGGGCTTCCAACAACTTCTATTGGAAGGCACGCATGCCTTCTTTATGAAGGCCCGAAAAATGTGCAATCCCTCACTTCTAAAAAAGTAACCGTGCCTCCTGCTCCCGTCTTTTTTCAAACATGTCTAACGCCTTCTAAAAGAAGTCAGAGAAAATTCGTTTTTCATGGTCAGCAGTCAAATTTAATTGTTGACAACCACCGCCGATATATGTTCATATATTGATGCGTTTCGTTCTCTCTCAAGTTTTTGCATATGTAGAAAAATGTACACTCTGCCTTCCTTCTCCGGTCTTTTATCAGGCATGATTCTGTCCTTCTAAAAATATATCATATCGAAGGCATTTAAATTTTGTGTGGAAATAATCACGCATGATAAAAGACGGGAGAAGGAAGGCAGATTGTACACGAATTCGTTCTCCCTCCCTCAAGTTTCTCGTGTATGAACTTTGTTGCTACTGCGAGAGTTCAAAACCAGTTTTATGCAAAAAAAAAAGAAATACCGCTACACAAACTGAAAAGTGAAGGTGAAGACAATTAAAATTAACAAACAATTTGTCGTTGCAAAGGTTTTGTAGAGTTCAGTTGCTTTGTGTTTTTGATAGATTAATATAGATTCTTATCAAAATTATTCCATATTATCTATGTGAACTCCTATATTATGCATTTGAAGTGCTGAATGTTACATTCATTTAAAATACATTATTTGGTCTGCATTTTGATTTACTGTAGGACTTTCCTTAGAAGCTGTACATCAGACCTAAATTAGACCTTCATTTCGAAGCTCTAAATAGTACCTTCATTTCGAAACCCTTCTTAAGACCTTCCTTTCGAAGTCCTATATCAGACCTTCATTCAACAATCCTTTGTTAGGCATGATTTTTACCGCGAGATGCAAGGCCTGGCCTCGCAATGTCACTCCATGTAAAAAAGAAATAAAAATTGAATGAGGCGGCCAGGCCTCGTGGCTCTTAAATCAGGCCTGATAGCTTGCCGCCTAAGACCTGATTTTTACCGCTGGGCATCCAAACAATTGAGAGCAGAGAGCAACAAGAAATTGGAAGAGCAAAATTTACAGCACTAATAGAGAACCACTTACACAAAGTAGAGAGGAACCAGAGAGACATGCATACGTTAAATACAGTGGCACAAAGCAGAAAATTTCTAAAAGAACATGACGATATTTTAATACTTAGTGCGGACAAAGGAGGAAAGACGGTTGCAATGACAAAAATTGACTATCAATCTAAAATGAACAACATTGTAATGTATATGTGTACCTATAGGAGACTTACTAGAGACCCGACCACCTGCCTCCAGAATAAAAATAACACATTTGTGGACACATTTTTCAACATGAATATAATTACATTGACAGAAACGAAGAAATTGACTAGTAAAACGGCGTTACCACCCAGGATATATGGATTACCGAAAATCCACAAGGACGGATTACCCCTAAGACCGATTTGTTCGTCAGTAAACTCACCATCGCACGGACTTTCCAGATATATAGCTGACATATTGAAAAACTTGACAAAGAACTCACAATATAATGTTAGAGATGCCATAGATTTTAAATCAAAACTGAACGACATACGAATAGAAGAAGATGAAATGCTTATATCTTTCGACGTGGTTTCCTTATTTCCTAGTATTCCAATAAACCTAGCATTAAGGAAAGTAAATGGGACGAAATGGAAAAATACACAACAATACCAAAGGACTTATTTATGAAAATATTGACATTCTGCATTAAGGACTCAAGATATTTCAAATACCAAGATAAGATATATGGACAATTAAAAGGTATGCCAATGGGTTCACCGGCCTCCCCAGTGGTATCTGACATTGTCATGGAAGAATTGCTAGACGTCTCGATACAGAAAATGAATCCGAAACCAACGATTTTGACTAAATACGTGGACGATATCTTCGCAGTAATTAATAAAAAGGATATTGACAATACACTACAAATTCTTAACTCATATCACAGACATATTCAATTCACGAAGGAATAGGAACTTGACAATAAATTACCCTACTTGAACTCAGTGGTGATAAGACATGGAAACAATCTGATTACAAATTGGTATCAAAAATCAACGGCTACTGGACGACTTATTAATTATTACTCCAAACACCCTAGAAGGACAAATATTAACACAGCGAAAAATTTTATATCAAGAGTACTTATGATAAGCGATAAACAATTCCACGATGACAATAAACAGAAAATAATAAATATTTTAAGTATGAATGACTTCCCGATGACAACGATAAAGGATCTAATAAACCGGATTATACACAAAAAAGATAAGTATAAAGCAGAATCAACCCAAGCAAAGATATACAAACCTATGACATTCATTCCAGGACTATCGGAGAGATTTAAACATTCGGACATATATAATAAGGATAAAATTTAACTTGCATTTAAGACGCATAATACAATTAATCAATTATTTAGTAGGACAAAATCTAAAGTGATGAAAGAGAACAAATCCAATATAGTATACCAAATAAAATGTAATGGGGACGACACCGACATATGCCAAAAGGTATATGTCGGTACAACAAAGACTAAGTTAAAAACTAGACTTTCATCACATAAATCTGACCACAAAGCCATTGACAAACCTCTAGAACAAAAAACAGCACTCGCGGCCCACTGTACATTGACTGGACATACACCAAACTTTGACGACGTAAATGTATTAGTGGAAGAGAGAAATCCTTTCAGACGTTATACACTAGAGATGCTCTACATAACTGACGTTCCTGCAGATAAGAGACTAAAGGCTGGGTAAGGCATACGTAACCGTAATTTATCTCTACCGTTGTCGTAACATTGCCCGTTTGAGCGATTAGCCAACGTTGAGAAAACGAGTCATGTTCTGACAACAACAACACATAAGTAAACAAAAAAGCCGCGATTTCTTTTTGTTTAGATTTATTAAAAATAAAGTTAAAAAGAATGTTTATAAATTTGCGTTTTTTTAGATCTGTGCAGAATTTACAATAAAAGTAATCAAGAAAATATCGTCGGATAAGAAGATGGGGTGGACGTCCTATAAACAATGACTGGGCGAAAGCCGGACACTAGAATGTCTATGGCAGTTTTTAATTTGTTGTTAACATTAATAAAATATGAGTTAACTACGCCAAAGCAACGGATTAGACCGGCAAAGAGACTAGCAATAACACCACTGTATGTCAAATATTGCTTTATCCTATGATTCCAAGTTGGGAAATATTAACATTCTATTCTTTAAAATTGTAGATATTTGGGTCACGGTTGTTCCATACAATCGATTGCATGGAGTCACAAGCTGGGGAAAATAACAATTCGAAATATTATTTTAGAATGCAGTGAAGTTTTGTGGCGCATGCTTTCGCCGATTTATTTAAGTGAACAAACTACACAGCAGTACAAACACATTGCCAATGATTTTCAACGAATGTGGGATATGCCGAATTGTGTGGGAATCTGCGATGCAAACTATACATTCATATCAGTTAATGTTGGAAGTTATGGCAGCCAACACAATGGGGGTATGTCCATTAAACTTCAATTTATTTATATTCTATTTTAATACAAACAATTTACATTTCTTAATTTAAATTAAATACAGCTATATTCCAGTAGTCTGCGTTTGGCCAATCAGTTATTTTAGGTACAGTACCTCCTAGTAAACCATTATCGTCAGCATCCTCTGAAGCCTTTCCTCATTTTTTATTGGCGATGCGGCGTTTCCCCTGACGAATATCCTTGGTCGAAGTCAACGACTTTAGACGAGCTTAGAGACAACATCCAACGCGAAATTGCCAACGTTCCGGTCGAAATGTGAACAGGAGTGGTGGAAAATTGGGTCCAAAGAATAGATCGCTGTTGACGGGCTCGTGGTGGTCATATGACCGAAATTGAATTTCATTCTTAAAATGTAACATTTGCACTACACCTGGAATAAATTTGAACTCTATATCTTAAATATTCTGTGTTTTATTAATATATACAATTCTTATGTCCTTAATGGAAAACCCTTTACTTATGTCTATTTCCATTGAAGAGGGACTCAGCCAAATCCAATCTCTATCTATAAATAAGTCCACGTTTGTAGAGACGCTTATATTGCTGTCAAATTAACCCACAATGAAGAAGATTGGCGCAATGATTGTCTCGTACTGTCGTCAAAAGAATCCTGAAGCAGATTAAAAATTTAATTTTTAATGGAGTCAGCCGCGATCTTCATAAAACTCACCTGTAAAGCCCAGCTCCTTGCCAATTTGCTTCCAGGCTTCTCGCTTTTTTTCAGAGATCCTGTATGCTGGATTATATTTATTGTATAAATACTCGTGCGACTGCACCAATTAAATCAAATATTCGTCTTTCATGTTTATTTGCACTTTTAAACAACAAATAATTAATAAATTATTTTCTTTACTTTTCTCGGTGAACATACAATTGTAATTGTAAACAACATGTAGTATCAGCTGTTGTCAAATTGTACGTAAACGGAACGTCCAATTCTGATTTCAACAGTTTCAGCCGTCCGTTTACGTTTCGTTTCCTTTGGCTACTCGTTTACACTGATTTCCATATCACAGATTGAATCAGCTGATTCGTTACGCTACGGGGGCGTTACGGTTAAGTTTGCCTAACTGGGCCTTAAATTACAAAACCGACACTGACAAATGTTCTCAAATGTATAGACATATAGTAAACAAGCACGGACAACATAAAGCTTAGTTGACGAATAACTTCCTAGAAGACAGTCGAGCTTTTTAATTTGTGATCATTTTTATGTAAATATCAATGTTTTGTATTCGTGTTAACAACAAATGTAATTTGTGTGTATATTTTTAATAGATCCCTGAAGATGACTAAAGATTTTAGTCGAAATATTGGATAAAAATAAATAAATTAAAATCGAAAATTAACGAGTTTTAATTTCCAACAAAGGACCTTAAGCCGAACTATCCGAAAATCAAATAAAATTCTACAGGTCTACAATAAATAATACCAACATTTTAAATAAATTTATTTTTATACGATCATAATAGACATATATAAATTTAACAAACAATATGTTTAAGGTCATTTATATACCTTGTGAATTTTGTAGTAAATAGATGAATTAATTTTTGCAGGAAATAAATTAAAATTTGAAATTTATGTATTTTTTTACGACCATAAATATACATATCGTCGGCGCGCCGACGAAAACTCCTATGTGTTTTTTACTAGTATTCAGGAGAGACAAAAAACGTTGCTATTTCGTCAAATCGCGATATTTTTAATATCTCAGATTTTTGAATTTTTCTTTTAATTATTTACCACCAATATATCTTAACAAAAATCGTATATGTGAAAAGCCCATGACGTGGTAAATAGTTTTCATGAAAATGGACACATATGATGTTTTGTTGGGAGCATTTTAAATATTTATAAAACAAAAAAATTACACATAGGAATTTGATATTTGAATGTTCACGGCGTACCTCAAGCAAACGAAAGTATTTTGTACAGAATCAGCCCCTCTACTCAGATAAGAAGAAATCCAAATCTGATCTGCTTCCTTTCGCGAGTTATCGCGATAAAAACAATTTTTAACCAAAAAACCGAACATAATTACAGTCAATCGCGGAAATTTAAAACTATTACATAATTTCCCATAAATATATATATATTTTATTCTATAGCGAAATTTTTGTAATCCAAAAATTCGACTTACGCCTCTAAATTTTTACAAAAATATTATTGCGAATTTATTAAAATTAATATATTTACATTCTATGATTTCTGAGGGATAGATTGGCACTAGCATTTCCGCCATAAACATCCCGCGACGAATACATTTCGAACAAAGAACATTTAAGTTGAGAATTAGTTAACTATATAATGCTATTATTACGCGAACGGTTAGTCCTAGGAAAAAGTGGTCAAAGAAAGTTTGGGAGATATTAAAAAGGACTGCAACTCTTTCTTTAACAAAAACAATTATAATAATTTGGTAGGGATTTACAATGTGTCAAATCAAAATATGCCTCATATATGTAAAGGGAAAAGCATACAAAAGTTTTAACACACTGTAAATCCTTGCCAAATTACTATTAATTTTGTGTGTTAAAGAAAGAGTTGTAGGCCTTTCGCTTATCTCCCAAACTTCCTTTGACTACTTTTCCATAGAACTGTTCATTCGCGAGATAATAGTATTATACAGTAAAATAATTCCGAACTAATTTTTGTACAAAATTTATTCGTCGAGGGTTATTTTTCGCGAAAATGCTGATATTAATATATTCCTCAGAGATTGTAGAATGCAAATATATTTGCATTCTTATTAAATTCGGTATAATATTTTTGCAAAAATTTGGCGGTGTAAGTCGATTTTATCGATTAAACAAAATTCGCAATATAAAAACATGGCAAATGTCGCGGACGTTACAAAGCGTCTTACAAAGAATCATATTTAAAGGAAATTGTGTTACAGTTCTAAATATCCGCGATTTTCTTTACAAATCAAAGCTATTAAGTTTGTTTTGAGTAAAAGTACTGTTTTCGCGATAACTCGCGAATGGAAGCAGATGCAATTTTGATCTATTCACTGTCGAATAGAGGGGATGATTCTGAAGAAAACCTCATTAGCCGTTTTTTGGCGTGAATCTAAGCCAACCTTCTATCCCTTGGGACAGGCTGTGCCTACAACACATAGGAGTTTTTGTCGGAGCATTGCTATAGAGGGATACACATAGGAGTTTTTGGTAACTTCGGAACCGATGAAGATAGCGCAAAATGCTTTGGCGGGTAGTCGTTTGACCGCTCGCACATTCTAATTCGAAAATAAAAAAAAATCGAAAAATTACACATATGAGTTATTGTCGGCGCACGGACGATATGAACATTTCCTACGTTGCGTACGGCAGGAATTTCAATAGTTTTTTCGCCATAACTTCCTTGATATTGATCTTAGGAATATTATTGTCATTAGCTAATTTGTAAAATCTATCGAGCTTAATAAAACTGAATTTATAGAATTTTTAAAACATTTTTAGTTTGCATAAAAATCGTTAAATGGATGGTTTTTTTTTGAGTAGCCCAGGGAAATGCCCATATATAAATGTTGAAAAATATGTTTAAAGTTATTCATGGTCATTTGCATCAAATTTTAAATAAAAGTATTTTATACGACCATATATATCTATATCTATCTATATATATAAAAGAGAGTGTCTGTTTGTGGGTTTGTTTGTGGGTTTGTATGTTTGTTCCGTATAGACGTCTAAACGGCTAGACCGATCATCTTGAAATTTTCACTGAATGTACATGTGTAGGGGGTGCTGAAAATAGGGTATTTGAATTTTCGATATATCAAGTGGGCGTGGACCCGCCCATATGGGTCCAATTTTGATATTGAGAAAATTTTTTTGCTAGAGTGCTGAAATTTTTTGTGTATGCATTTAGTGACAGATTATGTGAATTTTCAAAAAATGGGCGGAATCGGACCAATGGGCGTGGCCCCGCCCATATAAGGCAAAATTTGAAATTGAGATATTTTGCACAATTTGTTAGAGAGAGTTCTGTATTTGAGTGTATATGTATCTGGTGACAGTCTACGTGATTGGTCCAAAAATGGGCGGGATCGGACCAATGGGCGTGGCCCCGCCCACATAGACCACATTTTGAAATTTCGATATCTTGCACAATTTATTATCAAGAGTGCTGCAGTTTTGTTTATATGTATCTGGTGACAGTCTCCGTGATTGGTCCAAAAATGGGCGGGATCGGCTCAATGGGCGTGGCCCCGCCCACATAGACCAAATTTTTAAATTGAGATATCTTGCACAATTTGCCAGCGAGAGTGCTGCAATGTTGTGTATATGTATCTGGTAGCAGTCCACGTGATTTTTCCAAAAATGGGCGGGATCGGACCAATGGGCCTGGCACCGCCCATATAAGCCAAATTTTAAAAATGTGATATCTTGCACAATTTTATACCGAGAGACCTGGAATTTTGTGTATATGTATATGGTGGCAGTCTCCGTGATTGGTCCAAAAATGGGCGGGATCGGCTCAATGGGCGTGGCCCAGCCCATATAGACCAAATTTTGAAATTTCGATATCTTGCACAATTTGCTAGCGAGAGTGCTGCAATGTTGTGTATATGTATCTGGTAGCAGTCCACGTGATTTTTCCAAAAATGGGCGGGAGCGGACCAATGCGCGTGGCCCCGCCCACATAAGCCAAATTTTGAAATTGATATATCTTGCACAATATTTTAGCGAGAGTGCTGGAATTTTGTGTATATGTATATGGTGGCAGCCTGCGTGATTGGTCAGAAAATGGGCAGGATCGGACCAGTGGGCGTGGCCCCGCCCTTATAAGCCAAATTTCGAAATTGATATGTCTTGCACAATTTTTTATCTAGAGTGCTGTAATGTTGTACATATGTATCTGGTGACAGTCCACGTGATTGGTCCAAAAATTCGCGGGATCTGACCAATGGGCGTGCCACTGCCCATATAAGCCAAATTTTGAAATTGAATTATCTTGCTCATTTTGTTAGCGAGAGTGTTGAAATGTTGCGTATATGTATCTGGTAGCAGTCTACGTGATTGGCTTACAAATGGGCGGAATAGGACCAGTGGGCGTGGCACAGCCCATATTTTGATATATCTTGCAAGTATTATATAGGAAATACATGAACATAAATGCTCGGTATGCGATAATTACAGCTGCTCACTCCAATACAATCGCAATATGATAATGTGATGCATGACCAATGAAACAAGAATTTGGAAATTTTATAAGTATACACTTCTATTTTCTGGACTTTCCACTGAATTCGGTATTTTTTCATTCAGTGAATTTATCACTAATACCAGTAAGGAAAGGCAGAAAGTCGGGCGGGCCGATTAGGGTCATTGCGATAATAATTTGGAATAATTGGTAAATGTGGTGTGTGTGTGTGTATGTATATCTTATTTTGAACCGATAATCGCTAAATTAAGCAATATTCGTTCCTAAATTGAGAAACATTTTTCTGGAGAACTTTGTAATGATCGGAAGTAAAGTACAACTTCTATAGCGCTTTGTAACCAAATCTGGAGGAACATATATATGGAGGTTATATATAAATCTGAATCGATTTTCCTTGAATACTCATTCATGTAAAATAGAAACCTGTCTCTGTCGAATTTCGTACTGATCGCATATAAAACACAGTATCTACAGCGCTTACATGTCAAATTGGGGGTAACATATATATGGGGGCTATATCTAAATCTGAACCGATTTTCTCCGAATTTTGCGGTATTCCTTCATGTAATAAGAAATCTCTTTCTGCCGAATTTCTTACTGATCGGATATAAAATACAGTTTCTACAGCGCTTGAATTTCAAATCGGGGGTAACATATATATGGGGGCTATATCTAAATCTGAACCGATTTTCTCCGAATTTTGCAGTACTCCTTCATGTAATAACAAACCTCTTTCTGCCGAATTTCGTACTGATCGGATATAAAATACAGTTTCTACAGCGCTAATTTTGACATGGGCAGCGAAGCGCACCGGGCTCAGCTAGTATCTATATATATAAAAGAGAGTGTCTGTTTGTGGGTTTGTTTGTTTGTTCCGTATAGACGTCTAAACGGCTGGACCGATCTTCTTGAAATTTTCACAGAATGTACATGTGTGGGGCGTGGTGAAAATAGGGTACTTGAATTTTCGATATATCAAGTGGGCGTGGATCCGCTCATATGGGTCAAATTTTGGTATTGAGAAAAATTTTTAATTAGAGTGCTGAAATTATGTGTGTATGCATTTAGTGTCAGATTATGTGAATTTTCAAAAAATGGGCGGAATCGGACCAATGGGCGTGGCCCCGCCCATATAAGCCAAATTTTGAAATTGAAATATTTTCCACAATTCATTAGCGTGAGTTCTGCAAGTTTGTGTATATGTATCTGGTGAAAGTCTACGTGATTGGTCCCAAAATGGGCGGGATCGGCTCAATGGGCCCGCCCACATAGACCAAATTTTGCAATTTCGATATCTTGCACAATTTGCTAGCGAGAGTGCTGCAATGTTGTGTATATGTATCTGGTAGCAGTCCACGTGATTTTTCCAAAAATGGGCGGGATCGGACCAATGGGCGTGGCACCGCCCATATAAGCCAAATTTTAAAAATGTGATATCTTGCACAATTTGTTACCGAGAGACCTGGAATTTTGTATATAAATATCAGCTGGCGACCTACATGATTGGTCCAAAAATGGGCGGGTTCAGACCAATAGGCGTGGTCCCATATAAGCCAAATTTTGAAATTGAGATATTTTGCACAATTTGATAGCGAGAGTGCTGGAATTTTGTGTATATGTATATGGTGGCAGTCTATGTGATTGGTCCAAAAATGGGCGGGATCAGAACAATGGGCGTGGCCCCCCCATATAAGCCAAATTTTGAAATTGAGATATATTGCACAATTTTTTACCGAGAGTGCTGTAATTTCGTGTATATATATCTGGTGGTAGTCTACATGATTGGTCCAAAAATGAGCGGCATCGAACCAATGGGCGTGTTTTGGACATATGTATCTGATGACAGTCTACGCGATTCGCCCAAAAATTGGCGGGATCAGACCAATGGACGTGGCCCCGCCTATATAAGCCAAATTTTGAAATTGAGACACTTTTGTGCATATGTATTGAGACAATTTTGTGCATATGTATCTGATGATAGCCTACGTGAATGTTCTAAAAAGTGGCGGGATCGGATCAATGGGCCTGGCCCCGCCTATATAAACCAAATTTTTAAATTGAGATATCTTGCACAATTTGTTTTAGTGAGCGCTGCAGTTTTGGGTATGTGTATCTGATGACAGTCTACGTGATTCGACCAAAAATAGGCGGGATCAGACCAATGGACGTTGCCCCGCCTATGCGAATATAAGCCAAATTTTGAAATTGAGAGTCATATCTTGCACATTTTTTTATCGAGAGTGCTGTAATTTTTTGCATATCGATCTGGTGATAGTGTACGTGAATGGTCCAAAAGGGTTGGGATCGGACCAATGGGCGTGGCCCCACCCTTAGAAGCAAATTTCTGAAATTGAAATACCTTGAACAATTTGTTAGTGAGAGTGTTGTAATTTTGTAAATATGCATTTGATGGCAGTCTACGTAATGGGTTAAAAAATCGGAATCTGAAGTCTGGGGCAACGAAGTGGACTGGGCCCAGCTAGTATATATATAAATGTTAAAAAATATGGTTAAGATCATTTATATACCTTGTGAATTTCGTAGCAAATAAAATTGAAAGAAAATAAATTAAAATTTGAAATAATTTTTTTTATTTGTTTGTGGGTTTGTTTGTTTGTTTGTTTGTTTGTTTGTTTGTTTGTTTTTTTGTTCCGTATAGACGTCTAAACGGCTAGACCGATCATCGTGAAATTTTCACAGAATGTACATGTGTAGGGGGTGCTGAAAATAGGGTACTTGAATTTTCGACATATCAAGCGGGCGTGGACCCGCCCATATGGGTCCAATTTTGTGTGTATGCATTTAGTGACAGATTATGTGAATTTTTAAAAAATGGGCGGAATCGGACCAATTGGCGTGGCCCCGCCCATATAAGGCAAATTTTGAAATTCAAATATTTTATGTATCTGGTGACAGTCTACGTGATTGGTCCAAAAATTGGCGGGATCGGCCCAATGGGCGTGGCCCCGCCCACATAGACCACATTTTGAAATTTCAATATCTTGAACAATTTTCTAGCGAGAGTGCTGCAATGTTGTGTATATGTATCTGGTGGCATTCTACGTAATTGGTCCAAAAATGGGTGGGAGCGGACCAATGGGCGTGACCCCGCCCATATAAGGAAATTTTTGAAATTCAAATATTTTCCACAATTTGTTAGCGAGAGTGCTGTAATTTTTTGCATATGTATCTGGTGGTAGTATACGTGATTGGTCCAAAAAGGGGCGGAAACGGACCTAAGTCAATTTTGAAATTGACTTATGTTGCACAATTTGTTAGCGAGAGTGCTGTAGTTTTGTGGATATGTATCTGGTGGTAGTCTACGTGATTGGTCCAAAAATGGGCTGAATCGGACGAAAGGGCGTGGCCCCGCCCATATAAGCCAAATTTTGAAATTGAATTAACTTGCACAATTTGTTAGCGAGAGTGCTGTAATTTTGTGCACATGTATCTGGTTGCAGTTTACATGATTGGTTTATAAATGGGCGGAAACGGACACACGGGTGCCACGCCCATATAAGCCAAATTTTGAAATTTAGATACTTTTCACAATTCATAAGAGAGTGTTGTAATTCTGTGTATATGTCTCTATTGGTAGTATACGTGATTGGTTAAAAAATGGGCGGGATCGGACCATTGGGCGTGGTCCCGCCCATATAAGTCAATTTTTTGAATTGAGATATCTTGCACAATTTGCTAGCGAGAGTGGTGCAATGTTGTGTATATGTATCTGGTGGCATTCTACGTGATTGGTCCAAAAATGGGCGGGATAGGACCAACGGGCGTGGCACCACCCATATCAGCTAAATTTTAAAAATGTCATATCTTGCGCAATTTTTTAGCGAGAGACCTGGAATTTTGGGTATAGATATCCGTTGGCGATCTACGTGATTGGTCCAAAAAAAGGCGGGTTCGTACCAATAGGAGTGGCCCCGCCCATATAAGCCAAATTGTTAAATTAAGATATTTTGCACAATTTGTTAGCGAGAGTGCTGGAATTATGTGTATATATATCTGGTGGGAGTCTACGTGATTGGTCCAAAAATGAGCGGGATCGAACCAATGGGCGTGGCACCGCCCATATAAGCCAAAATTTGAAATTGAGATACCATGCACAATTTTTTAGCGATAGTGACCTAATTTTGGGCATATGTATCGGGTGATAGCCTACGTGAATGGTCCAAAAATGGGCGGGATAGGACCAATGGGCGTGGCACCGCCCATATAAGCCAAATTTTGAAATTGAGACTCATATCTTGCACAATTTTTAGCGAGAGTGTTGTCTGGTGGTCGTCTACGTTATTGGTCCAAAACAGGGTCGGGATCGGATCAATGATCGTGGCTATTCACGTAGGCTATCATCAGATACATATGCACAAAATTAGAGCACTATCGCTAAAAAATTGTGCATGGCATCTCAATTTCAAAATTTGGCTTATATGGGCGGTGCCACGCCCATTGGTTCGATGCCGCTCATTTTTGAACCAATCACGTAGACTGCCACCATATACATATACACAAAATTCCACCACTCTCGCTATCAAATTGTGCAAAATATCTCAATTTCAAAATTTGGCTTATACGGGCGGGGCTACGCGTATTGGTCCGAACCCGCCCATTTTTGAACCAATCATGTAGGTCGCCAACGGATATATATATACAAAATTCCAGGTCTCTCGATAACAAATTGTGCAAAATATCACATTTTTAAAATTTGGCTTATATGGGCGGTGCCACGCCCATTGGTCCGATCTCGCCCATTTTTGTCAAAATCACGTGGACGGCTACCAGATACATACGTACAACATTACAGCACTCTAGCTAACAAATTGTGCAGATATCTCAATTTAAAAATTTGGCTTATATGGGCGGGGCCACGCCCTTTGGTCCGATTCCGCAATTTTTGGACCAATTACGAAGACTGCCACCATATACATATACACAAAATTCCAGCACTCTCGCTATCAAATTGTGTAAAATATCTCAATTTCAAAATTTGGCTTATATGGGCGGGGCCACGCCTATTGGTCCGAACCCGCCCATTTTTGGACCAATCATGTAGGTCGCCAACGGATATATATATACAAAATTCCAGGTCTCTCGATAACAAATTGTGCAAGATATTAAATTTTAAAAATTTGGCTTATATGGGCGGTGCCACGCCCATTGGTCCGAACCCGCCCATTTTTCGAAAAATCACGTGGACTGCTACCAGATACATATGCACAACATTGCAGCACTCTCGCTAGCAAATTGTGCAAGATATCGAAATTTCAAAATTTGGTCTATGTGGGCGGGGCTACGCCCATTGGGTCGATCCCGCCCATTTTTGGACCAATCACGTAGACTGCCACTATATACGTATACACAAAATTCCAGCACTCTCGCTAACAAATTGTGCAAAATATCTCAATTTCAAAATTTGGCTTATATGGGCGGGGCCACGCCCATTGGTCCGGTCCCGCTCATTTTTTGACCAATTACGTAGAATGCCACCAGATACATATACGCAACGTTGCAGCACTCCCGCTAGCACATTGTGCAAGATATCAAAACTTTAAAATTTGGTCTACGTGGGCGGGGCCACGCCCATTGGTCCGATCCCGCCCATTTTTGGAGCCATCACGTAGACTGTCACCTGAAACATATACACAAACTTGCAGAACTCTCTCTAACAAATTGTGCAAAATATCTCAATTTCAAAATTTGCCTTATATGGGCGGGGCCACGCCCATTGGTCCGATTCCGCCCATTTTTTGAAAATTCACATAATCTGACACTAAATGCATACACACAAAATTTCAGCACTCTAGCTAAAAATGTTTCTCAATACCAAAATTTGACCCACATGGGCGGGTCCACGCCCACTTGATATATCGAAAATTCAAGTACCCTATTTTCAGCACCCCCTAGACATGTACATTCTATGAAAATTGCAAGATGATCGGTCTAGCCGTTTAGACGTCTATACGGAACAAACATACAAACATACAAACAAACAAACAAACCCACAAACAGACACTCTCTTTTATATATATAGATAGACTAGCTGAGCCCGGTGCTGTATTTAATATCCGATCAGTACGAAATTCGGCAGAAAGAGGTTTGTTATTACATGAATGAATACTGCCAAATTTGGAGAAAATCGGTTCAGATTTAGATATAGCCCCTATATAATGTTAACCCCGATTTGACATGTAAGCGCTGTAGAAACTGTATTTTATATCCGATCAGTACGAAATTCGGCAGAAAGAGGTTTCTTATTACATGAAGGAATACCGCAAAATTCGGAGAAAATCGGTTCAGATTTAGATATAGCCCCCATATATATGTTACCCCCAATTTGACATGTAAGCGCTGTAGAGACTATGTTTTATATCCGATCAGTACGAAAATCGACAGAAACAGGTTTCTATTTTACATGAATGAGTATTCAAGGAAAATCGATTCAGATTTATATATAACCTCCATATATATGTTCCTCCAGATTTGGTTACAAAGCGCTATATAAGTTGTATGTACTTTACTTCCGATCATTACAAAGTTCTCCAGAAAAATTTTTCTCAATTTAGGAACGAATATTGCTTAATTTAGCGATTATCGGTTCAAAATAAGATATACATACACACACACATCACATGTACCAATTATTGCAAATTATTATCGCAATGACCTCAGCACTCTCGCTATCAAATTGTGCAAAATATCTCAATTTCAAAATTTGGCTTATATGGGCGGGGCCACGCCTATTGGTCCGAACCCGCCCATTTTTGGACCAATCACGTAGATCGCCAACGGATATATATACCCAAAATTCCAGGTCTCTCGCTAAAAAATTGCGCAAGATATGACATTTTTAAAATTTAGCTGATATGGGCGGTGCCACGCCCATTGGTCCTATCCCTCCCATTTTTGGACCAATCACGTGGACTGCTACCAGATACATATACACAACATTGCAGCACTCTCGCTAGCAAATTGTGCAAGATATCGAAATTTCAAAATTTGGTCTATGTGGGCGGGTCCACGCCCATTGAGCCGATCTCGCCCATTTTTGGACCAATCACGTAGACTGTCACCAGATACATATACACAAACTTGCAGAACTCACGCTAATGAATTGTGGAAAATATTTCAATTTCAAAATTTGGCTTATATGGGCGGGGCCACGAAGTTTGGTCCGAGTCCGCCCATTTTTTTAAAATTCACATAATCTGACACTAAATGCATACACACAAAATTTCAGCACTCTAGCTAAAAATTTTTCTCAATACCAAAATTTGACCCATATGGGCGGGTCCACGCCCACTTGCTATATCGAAAATTCAAGTACCCTATTTTCAGCACCCCCTACACATGTACATTCTGTGAAAATTTCAAGATGATCGGTCT
This sequence comes from Eudasyphora cyanicolor, assembly GCA_963930755.1. Taxonomy (NCBI): domain Eukaryota; kingdom Metazoa; phylum Arthropoda; class Insecta; order Diptera; family Muscidae; genus Eudasyphora; species Eudasyphora cyanicolor. Next base: position 105,990,425 of record OZ005736.1, read on the forward strand.
AGCCGTTTAGACGTCTATACGGAACAAACAAACATACAAACAAACCCACAAACAGACACTCTCTTTTATATATATAGACTTGCTGGGCCCGGTCCACTTCGTTGCCCCAGACTTCAGATTTCTGATTCCGTCCATTTTTGGATCAATCACGAATACCACCATCAAATACATATACATAAAATAACAGCACTCTCGCTAACAATTTTTTCGAGATATATTCCAAAAAATGGCTCATACGGGCAGGGTCACGCCATTTGGTCCGATCCCGCCCATTTTTTAACCAATTACGTAGACTGCCATCAAATGCATATTCACGCAATTACAGCACTCTCGCTAAAAAATTGTGCAAGATATGTGTCTCAATTTCGAAATTTGGCTTATATAGGCGGGGCCATGCCAATTAAACCTCTGCATCAAGACATTCATTTCTTCGTCTACAGTAGTGTACACTACTTCACTGCACACTGAAACATTGTATATTGTACTCGATTGACAGCACCATAGAATGACCGAAAAAAAAAAACAACAAACACTTCACACTGTTTGATGTTTACAATCTAGTCGTGTACTCTGCTCGTTCGGTTGTTGTTATCTTTATACTCGTTTCAATTCGTCAAACGATGAGTATAATGAAACAGGTACAGTGCTGTTTTCTATTTCTTCAGTATGTACACTAGTGTATTTACCCCTCAAAATCAATAAATTTCTAAGGTGGTCCGTCGCTCTATGTCGTTGCGTCTCTCTTTGCAATGACAATGAGTACAGTAGTGCAGTGTACACTGAAATCGAGTATTTCAGTTTTTGTGTACAGTACTTGAATGAGTGTACTTCTCCATTGTCTTGTTACTTATTTGTTTTGAAACCTGTTTGGCGGTTACTGTTCTCTTCACTCATTCATTTGTTTTGTCAAAATAGAGTGTGTGGCAGTAAGTAACAGGTGGCGCAAAAGTAACCTTTCGATGTTATGTTAGACGCGATTGGCGGTCAGCAGCTAACAGCTGATGCACCGTCTGGACTTTGTACGGAAACATCTTCAAATCTTGTACCAAAATTCACTGTAGATACCGTCGACTGATACCCATTTGCGTGGCACGTCGTCTGGTCGATGTCTACGGCGCTTCCATGACATCCTCGGCTACAGCAGCAATATTCTCTGCAGAACGGCTACTCCGGGGTCTGCCACGCCTGGCAGCATCTCGTGTTGTGCCAGTCTCTTCGAGGCGAGCGGCTAAACGTCGCAGTGTTTCACCAGTAGGCGTTGGACGGCCAGGAAATCTGTGCCAAAGTCACCGACCGATTATGGGTCAAATAAATAGTCAGCAATATTCCGCGTTATGGAGCAGTGTAGCGTAACATTGTTTATTAACGTGTATTTCGCATGTGTTTACTACACAAATGTCAAAACAGAACTGACATTAGGGGCCAATCGCAAAATTTATAGCATTTTCTGATAGGAGGATTACTTTTGCGCCACCTGTTATTTGATAAACAACTGAATGTCTTGAAAGGCCATTCAAGACATTCATTGCAGAGGTTTAATGCCAATTAGTCTGATCCGTCCCATTTCCTGACCAATCACGTAGACTGCCACCAGATACATATACACAATATACAGAGCTCATTTAAACAAATTGTGCATGATATCTCAATTTCAAAATTACGTTTATATGGGCGGGGCCACGCACATTGGTTGAATCACACCCTTTTTTGTTTAATCACGAGATGCACAAAATTACAGCACTCTCGCTAACAAAATGCGGTGCCACGTCCATTGGTCTTATCCCGCTCATTTTTGGAGCAATCACGTAGACTGTCACCAGATACATATACACTAAAATACAGAACTCTCTCTAATAAATTGTGGAAAATATTTGAATTTCAAAATTTGCCTTATGTGGCCGTGGCCCCGCCCACATAGACCAAATTTTGAAATTTCGATATCTTGAACAATTTGCTAGCGAGAGTGTTGCAATGTTGTGTATATGTATCTGGTGGCATTCTACGTAACTGGTCCAAAAATGGGTGGGATCGGACCAATGGGCGTGACCCCGCCCATATAAGGAAAATTTTGAAATTCAAATATTTTCCGCAATTTGTTAACGAGAGTGCTGTAATTTTTTGCATATGTATCTGGTGGTAGTATACGTCATTGGTCCAAAAAGGGGCGGAAACGGACCTATGGGCGTGGCACCGCCCATATAAGCCAAACTTTGAAATTGACTTATGTTGCACAATTTGTTAGCGAGAGTGCTGTAGTTTTGTGGATGTGTATCTGGTGGTAGTCTACGTGATTGGTCCAAAAATGGGCTGAATCGGACGAATGGGCGTGGCCCCGCCCATATACACAATTTGTTAGCGAGAGTGCTGTAATTTTGTGCACATGTATCTGGTTGCAGTTTACATGATTGGTTTATAAATGGGCGGAAACGGACATATGGGCGTGGCGCCGCCCATATAAGCCAAATTTTGAAATTTAGATACTTTTCACAATTCATAAGAGAGTGTTGTAATTCTGTGTATATGTATCTATTGGTAGTATACGTGATTGGTTCAAAAATGGGCGGGATCGGACCATTGGGCGTGGTCCCGCCCATATAAGTCAAATTTTTGAATTGAGATATCTTGCACAATTTGCTAGCGAGAGTGCTGCAATGTTGTGTATATGTATCTGGTGGCACTCTACGTAATTGGTCCAACAATGGGCGGGATAGGACCAACGGGCGTGGCACCGCCCATATCAGCTAAATTTTAAAAATGTCATATCTTAGAAATAACCCACCAACACAAGAAACAAACACATTTAACAGTGATAGTAACATTATGCAAGTCTATTTGCATAATTTTGATAGTAACATTTTTACGTTTAGCTATATGCAATGCCAATGGTATTTCGAACCACGTCAGAGAGGTTGAAATCTTTCTTCATATAAATTACATAGATATTTTACTAATATCGGAAACTCATTTTACCAACAAAAGCGTCATAAAAGTCAGTGGATATGATTTCATCCACACCAATCATCCGGATAATAAAGCGCATGCTGGATCTGGCATTTTAATAAAATCCACAATAAAATATGAAATTTTAAGTGGAGTACATCAAAATTACCTACAGGCAACAAACATACAAATCAAATGTAACGAACAAAACCTAGTTATTTCATCAGTGTATTTTCCTCCTCGACATAACATAAATTGTGTTGACTACGAAGCTTTTTTCAACTATCTTGGTTGTGGATATCTCGTCGGCGGAGATTTCAACGCAAAACATCCTTGGTGGGGCTCCAGACTCATCAACCCTAAAGGAAGAGAACTGTACAAATGTATAGCAAAGAATAACATTTCTGTGCTATCAACTGGTACACCCACCTACTGGGCTACAGACACTAACAAGATACCAGATTTGCTAGACTTTTTAGTCTATAAAGGAGTATCCGAGCAAAGACTAGAAATAAAAGGATCTGACGACTTAAGTTCGGACCATTCACCTATTCTTATAAACTACAATACATCCATACAAAAGAAGCAAACAACTTACAACATATTCTCTTCAAAGACTAATGTGCATTTATTTCACGATTTGCTAGATAGTCAAATAGATCTTTGTGTAAAACTGAAAACACCTCCCGATATTGATTTCGCAGTTGAACACTTTACGAACGCAATACATAACGCAGCCTCAATGTCAACGCCAGTTGATAACAACGTTTGAGACAATCAAATGTTTCAAAATTTCAAATATCGGATGAGATATGCCAATTAATAAGAAAAAAACGAAGGTTGAGACGACGATGGCAATTAAGTAGAAGCGTGTATGACAGGCGCATTTTTAATAAAGCGCGTAAAGACTTAAAAATTATGCTTTCAGAACACAAAAACCGCTCAATTTATTGATGAAATAAACAATTCAAAATACGACGAACACCTTTTGTGGAAAGCCACAAAATACATTAAAAGACCTATAAAACGTAATATTTTAATACGAAGTGATGATGGCTCATTTTGCAGAACCGACAAGATCATAGCTGACACTTTCGCAGCTCATTTGGAAAACATATTTACTCCATTTTCATTTATCGACACTGCAGATAGAAATTAAGTTGAATCTTTTTTAAATTCCCCACTACAAATGGATTTTCCAATTAAACCGATATCTCCAGCCGAAATCCAAAAAGAAATAAAAAAATTAAATAAAAAGAAGTCCCCCGGATATGACCGCATTGATGGAAACGTCACAAAACACCTTAGTCGTAAGGCCATTCTATTTCTTACGCATATTTGTAATTCAATTTTAAGACTCGACCATTTCCCATCTCAATGGAAGTGCGCTGAAATTATTATGATCAGAAAACCTAATAAGCCAGAGCATCTGAAAACATCATACAGGCCGATAAGTTTGTTGGTAACTTTCTCTAAAATATTCGAGAAGATATTTCTACAAAGACTATCACCCATATTAGAGAATAATAGAATCATACCTGATCATCAGTTCGGTTTTAGAGCCCACCACGGTACCCCTGAGCAAGTTCATCGTATCGTAAACATAGCAACAGATGCGTTCGAGAAGAAGAAATATTGTTCAGCAGTATTTCTTGATGTGCAGCAAGCCTTCGATAGAATGTGGCATCAAGGCCTACTCTACAAACTGAAAAAACTACTTCCAGCCCCATACTATCCCCTATTCAAAAGCTATTTGAGTGAAAGGCACTTTTACGTTAAAGTAAATGATGAAATATCTGAGTTAACGAAAATGCGAGCAGGCATTCCCCAAGGAAGTGTTCTTGGACCTATTTTGTATACCATTTATACTTCAGATATACCAACAAATGATGATGTTACAGTATCAACATATGCGGACGATACTGCCGTGATCGCTGCAAGTGAATGTCCTATAGAGGCATCTCTGCATATTCATTCATCTTAATGCATTGGAACTTTGGTTAAAAAAATGGAACATCAAGGTAAACGGTGATAAATCATGTCACATGACTTTCGCATACCGGCGAGAGGATTGTCCACCTGTCCATCTGAATGGTAGTATTGTACATGAATGCACGACAGTAAAATACCTTGGAATGGTACTTGACAGGCGTCTTAAATGGAAACCGCACATACAAGCAAAGAAAGCCCAATTAAACAACAAATCCAAAAGACTATACTGGTTATTGGGTCCCAGATCCAAGCTAAATCTCAACAACAAGCTCAGACTATATAAAGCTATGCTGAAACCCGTTTGGACGTATGGCATACAACTATGGGGAACTGCCTGTAACTCGAGTCTTGAAATTCTGGAGAGATTCCAAGCTAAAATTTTGAGGCTTATCACAAATGCGCCCTGGTTTGTTAGAAACACATCAATAAGAAGAGACCTAGGTATATCCTCCGTAAAAGAAGAAATTCGAAACATCAGTGAAAGATACTTGCAGCGTTTAAGTAACCACGTCAACCCGGAGGCCATACCACTTCTCGATAGCACCAATGAGATTCGAAGACTTTCCCGCACACATATACTAGACCTGCCATTCCGTAAATGTTCAAATTTGTATATATGTATAATTTAAATAATATAGCTAAGTTAATATACTTGTGATATTTGTTATGTTGCTTAATGGAGCTACATAACCTCTGTTACTTTTATTATGGAAACACATTTACTTATTGTCCTTGGACAGATTGTAAATAAAGAATGAATTAAAAAAAAAAAAATATCCGTTGGCGATCTACGTGATTGGTCCAAAAATGGGCGGGTTCGTACCAATAGGAGTGGCCCCGCCCATATAAGCCAAATTGTTAAATTAAGATATTTTGCACAATTTGTTAGCGAGAGTGCTGGAATTATGTGTATATATATCTGGTGGGAGTCTACGTGATTGGTCCACATATGAGCGGGATCGAACCAATGGGCGTGGCACCGTGGACCAATCACGTGGTGGGAGTCTAAGTGATTGGTCCACATATGAGCGGGATCGAACCAATGGGCGTGGCACCGCCCATATAAGCCAAATTTTGAAATTGCTATGCCATGCACAATTTTTTAGCGATAGTGCTCTAATTTTGTGCATATGTATCGGGTGAAAGCCTACGTGAATGGTCCAAAAATGGGCGGGATAGGACCAATGGGCGTGGCACCGCCCATATCAGCTAAATTTTAAAAATGTCATATCTTGCGCAATTTTTTAGCGAGAGACCTGGAATTTTGGGTATATATATCTCCGTTGGCGATCTACGTGATTGGTCCCAAAATGGGCGGGTTCGTATCAATAGGAGTGGCCCCGCCCATATAAGCCAAATTGTTAAATTAAGATATTTTGCACAATTTGTTAGCGAGAGTGCTGGAATTATGTGTATATATATCTGGTGGGAGTCTACGTGATTGGTCCAAAAATGAGCGGGATCGAACCAATGGGCGTGGCACCGCCCATATAAGCCAAATTTTGAAATTGAGATGCCATGCACAATTTTTTAGCGATAGTGCTCTAATTTTGTGCATATGTATCTGATGATAGCCTACGTGAATAGTCTAAAAAGTGGCGGGATCGGATCAATGGGCGTGGCCCCGCCCATATAAACCACATTTTGAAATTGAGATATCTTGCACAATTTATTATCGAGAGTGCTGCAGTTTTGTTTATACGTATCTGATGACAGTCTACGTGATTGCTCTAAAAATGGGCGGGATCAGACCAATGGACGAGGCACCGCATTTTGTTAGCGAGAGTGCTGTAATTTTGTGCATCTCATGCAGTCTACGTGATTAAACAAAAAAGGGTGTGATTCAACCAATGGGCGTGGCCCCGCCAATATAAACGTAATTTTGAAATTGAGATCTCATGCACAATTTGTTTAAATGAGCGCTGTATATAGTGTATATGTATCTGGTGGCAGTCTACGTGATTGGTCAGGAAATGGGACGGATCAGACTAATTGGCATGGCCCCGCCTATATAAGCCAAATTTCGAAATTGAGACACATATCTTGCATAATTTTTTAGCGAGAGTGCTGTAATTTTGTGAATATGTATTTGATGGCAGTCTACGCAATTGGTTAAAAAATGGGCGGGATCGGACCAAATGGCGTGACCCTGCCCGTATGAGCCATTTTTTGGAATATATCTCGAAAAAATTGTTAGCGAGAGTGCTGTTATTTTATGTATGGCGGTATTCGTGATTGATCCAAAAATGGACGGAATCGGAAATCCGAAGTCTGGGGCAACGAAGTGGACCGGGCCCAGCTAGTCTATATATATAAAAGAGAGTGTCTGTTTGTGGGTTTGTTTGTTTGTTCCGTATAGACGTCTAAACGGCTAAACCGATCATCTTGAAATTTTTACAGAATGTACATGTGTAGGGGGTGCTGAAAATAGGGTACTTGAATTTTCGATATATCAAGTGGGCGTGGACCCGCCCATATGGATCCAATTTTGATATTGAGAAAAATTTTTAGCTAGAGTGCTGAAATTTTGTGTGTATGCATTTAGTGACAGATTATGTGAATTTTCAAAAAATGGGCGGAATCGGACCAATTGGCGCGGCCCCGCCCATATAAGGCAAATTTTGAAATTCAAATATTTTGCACAATTTGTTAGCGAGAGTGCTGTAATTTTTTGCATATGTATCTGGTGGTAGTATACGTCATTGGTCCAAAAAGGGGCGGAAACGGACCTGTGGGCGTGGCACCGCCCATATAAGCCAAATTTTGAAATGTCGATATCTTGAACAATTTGCTAGCGAGAGGCATTCTACGTAATTGGTCCAAAAATGGGTGGGATCGGACCAATGAGCGTGACCCCGCCCATATAAGGACAATTTTGAAATTCAAATATTTTCCACAATTTTTTAGCGAGAGTGCTGTAATTTTTTGCATATGTATCTGGTGGTAGTATACGTCATTGGTCCAAAAAGGGGCGGAAACGGACCTGTGGGCGTGGCACCGCCCATATAAGCCAAATTTTGAAATTGACTTATGTTGCACAATTTGTTAGCGAAAGTGCTGTAGTTTTGTGGATATGTATTTGGTGGTCTAAAAATGGGCTGAATCGGCCCAATGGGCGTGGCCCCGCCCATATAAGCCAAATTTTGAAATTTAGATACTTTTCACAACTCATAGGAGAGTGTTGTAATTCTGTGTATATGTATCTATTGGTAGTATACGTGATTGGTCCAAAAATTGACGGGATCGGACCAATGAGCGTGGCACCGCCCATATAAGCCATATTTTAAAAATGTGATATCTTGCACAATTTGTTAGCGAGAGACCTGGAATTTTGTGTATATATATCCGTTGGCGATCTACGTGATTGGTGCAAAAATGGGCGGGTTCGGACCAATAGGCGTGGCCCTGCCCATATAAGCCAAATTTTGAAATTGAGATATTTTGCACAATTTGTTAGCGAGAGTGCTGGAATTTTGTTTATATGTATATGGTAGTAGTCTACGTGATTGGTCCAAAAATGGGCGGGATCGGAACAATGGGCGTGGCCCCGCCCATATAAGCCAACTTTTGAAATTCAGATATATTGAACAATTTGTTACCGAGAGTGCTCTAATTTCGTGTATATATATCTGGTGGTAGTCTACGTGATTGGTCCAAAAATGAGCGGCATCGAACCAATGGGCGTGGCCACGTCCATATAAGCCAAATTTTGAAATAGAAATATCTTGCACAATTTATTATCGAGAGTGCTGCAGTTTTGGGCATATGTATCTGATGACAGTCTGCGCGAATCGCCCAAAAATGGGCGGGATCAGACCAATGGACGTGGCCCCGCCTATATAAGCCAAATTTTGAAATTGAGACTCATATCTTGCACAATTTTTAGCGAGAGTGTTGTCTGGTGGTCGTCTACGTTATTGGTCCAAAACAGGGTCGGGATCGGATCAATGATCGTGGCCCCGCCCATGTAAACTAAATTTTGAAATTGAGATGTCTCACACAATTTTTTAGCGAGAGTTCTGTAATTTTGTGCATATGTATCTGATGATAGCCTACGTGAATAGTCTAAAAAGTGGCAGGATCGGATCAATGGGCGTGGCCCCGCCCATGTAAACAAAATTTTGAAATTGAGATATCATGCACAATTTGTTAGCGAGAGCGCTGTGATTTTGTGCATCTCACGCAGTCTACGTGATTACACAAAAAAGGGCGGCACCGCCCATAGAAACCTAATTTTGAAATTGAGACATGGCTACTATCGCACGGAAAGAAGTTTGGACTACCATACACGAAAGAACAATTCCCGTTACTAAAATATATTGCGGATGGCGAAGAATGCATACGGACATTAGAAGGGAAAGAAGTACAAGAGATTGCGAGAAGTAAATTCTCAAATATGATAGACAATCACATCAACAAATTACATCTAACAAATAGGGAAAAATACATACTAAAAACACTGGAAAATACGAAGAAATTTCTCAACAGAAAGAAAGATATTATCATTTTAGACGCCGACAAAGGGAATGTAACAGTAGCAATGAAGAAATGTGAGTATGAAGAAAGAATGGGAAAAATAGTAAATGACATACAAGAGACTCCAGAAAGACCCAACAAATACACTGCAAAAACGAAACAACGAGCTCGTCGAAGAATTATTCAAGCAAAATGCGATTAACGAGTATGAAAGACGACGACTAAAAACGGAAATTGCGGTCCCACCCAGAATCTATGGTCTTCCAAAAATACACAAGGAAGATTACCTCTTAAGACCTATATGCTCTTCAATAAATGCACCTTGCAGTGAACTTAGTAAATTTGTATCAAACATATTAAGAAACCTTACAGAGAACTCGAAGTACAATTTAAAAAACTCCATAATGTTCAAAGAAACCATAAAAAATACTGTGATAGATGAGGACGAAACCATGGTATCTTTCGACGTGGTGTCCTTATTCCCAAATATACCGGTGGATTTGGCAATACAAATTATAGAGAAAAAATGGTGCAATATCGAAAAATACACAAATATGACGAAGGCTTTATTAATTAAAATAGTTAAATTTTGCATACAAGACAACCGATACTTTAAATATAAAGACAAACTATTTCAACAAAAGAAAGGACTCCCCATGGGATCTCCAGCATCTCCAATTATAGCCGATATTGTTATGGAGGAACTATTGGATGGATGCATTAACAACTGTGATATTAGACCTAAGATCCTGACTAAATATGTGGACGACCTTTTTGGGATAGTGAAAACAAGTGCAATACCTAACTTACTGACGAAATTCAATAGTTTTAACCGACAAATACAATTCACTTTGGAACAAGAAGAAGATGGTAAACTACCATACTTGGATACACTTTTAGTCAGAAAGGGTACACACATATCGATGTATTGGTACCAAAAACCCACGGCTTCCGGAATAATACTTAACTTTCATTCCAAACATCCAAAACGAATCATTCTTAACACAGCCAAAAACTTCATCAAGAGGGTGTTAACTATAAGTGATGAAGAATATCGAGAGAAAAACATTGGGAAAATCCAAAATATTTTACGACAAAATAGCTTTCCAAAAAGTTACATAAGAAATTTAATATCAAAAAATAATGTCAATACTTCCCCTCAAAACAAAGAGGACCCAAAAAATATTCAAATCGGTAATATATGTACCAACACTTTAGGAAAGATTTGAAAAATCTGACTATATGAGCAACACAAAAATCACAATAGCCCAAAAACAAATTGCACTATACAAACACTTTTTTCAAATTTAAAATAAAAAATTGACGATATGGACAAATCCAATCTCATATATAAAATTGATTGCACCGGCAATGGAGAATCAAAATGTGACAAATCCTATATTGGAACAACAAAAAATAAGTTAAAGACCAGACTATCAGGCCACAAATCAGATTTAAAACTAAGGGATAACAGAACGACCCAAAAAACGGCTCTCACAAACCACTGTGTGACAGAGAAACACCAACCGGACTTGGAGAGAGTACATGTGCTACAATGCGAGAGTAACTACAACAAGAGACTAACATTAGAAACATTACACCAGCGATGGGCACACACATACTTCCACAAAATTCAATATCGTACGTCTGTATTTGTGAGAAGTGCCAACGCTCTCTTTGGGCACGAAAAAAACTGCAACCAACTTCAGAGCGATTGGATGCAATTTATTAGCGCTATTTTATTCATAGCAAAAATTTATTATTTTCAAAGTTTTTCTTTAATTTCTGCGGGTATCACAATGGCAATTACTTGCTTTGGTGATACCAGCATTTATCGAGTACAATGGATGTTGAGGAGCTCCCATCCACATCCCACCAATCAACTGTGCTTGCTGCCAGTGGTGGCAACAACAACACAACAAAGCGTATCAGACTTGAAGACAACACACAACAAGACATCGACATCTCGGGACTAAAATATGATCCAAATAACCAGAATCGATTCGCCATGTTTGCCGGACTTGAGATAGAGAACATCCCGTCAAACAGTCAGCTGCCAAAGAAGAAAGCACAGCCAGAAAAGGAAACTGCACCAAAACGAGGAGAGAAAAAAACATTCTGTCCACCAATTTTTTTGTTTAATGTGAACATAAAAGGCATCGCCGATCAGCTGGAAGCGAAAACACCTAAAGTTAGCTTCAAAATAAAAAGAGTCAACAAAAATAAAAGTAAACTTTATTTTACGGATCCCGTTGCTCACTCAGCTATGCTGCAAACCTTGCGTGAAAATTCTGTTCACGCTTATTCGTTCACGCCGAAAGAATTTAGGCAACTGTCACTCGTTTTGTCAGGTCTGTATAATGGCATTGAAGTAGATAGGGTTAAGAGCGCTTTGGACGTACTTGTCCCAGATGTTGTATCGAATGTGACAAAATATACAACGCCATTTTCTATTAAAAATAAATTTGACACAGGGCTACTGTTAGTCTCATTAAATCCCTGGAAAGGACTTATTGATGTCTCGCATGTAGATAAATTGCTAAATCAAATTATTTCATGGGAGAAGCCAAAGAAAAAGAACAAGGAAATCCAATGCCATAGGTGCCAAAGGTGGGGGCACGTAGCAAAAAATTGTGGATCACAATACAATTGTGTCAAATGTGATCAAAAACACGAACCGGGACAATGTCAAAGGAAGCAAAATGACTCAGGAGATCCTTATTGTGTAAACTGTAAGGAGGCAGGCCACACAGCTAACTGGAGGGGGTGTCCCACCTATAAGAACTATGTTGAGAAGCGTAAAGAAAGTATAAGAATAGCCTTAGAGGCAAAAGAAGCAGCCAGAAACAACGTCAGGAGAGCTGTAAACTCATCGTTTGTGACTCCCGGCAAATCTTTTTCAAATCTTTTCAACTTACATAATCACCAAAATCAAAAATCCACAATAATAGAGGATTTTTTAAAGCTTGCTAATTTCTTCCTCGAGCCTGAGGAACTAACCTTAGAACAAGAAATTAGTTTATTTCTAGCGGATTTCCAAAAAAAGTCAAAGGCTGAGGCAAAAGTTGAATTTCTGCGTCTACTAAAAAAAGTACAATCTACCTATGGACCATAGACCATTAAAATTTTTATCTTTCAACGTTAGATCCTTAATTGATCAAAGTCGCCAAATAGAACTCACGGATACCCTTATCAAAAATAAAATTGATATAGCTTTTATCCAAGAATGTCACTTGAAAAGAAATAAAAAAGTAAACATTTCTGGTTATAATTTCATCTACGACTACTCACCCATTGGAGTAGCTATTTTAATAAAAAACACAATAAAATATAATCGTATTGTAAATGATGACATAGATATCAACGCAATATTTATTCAAATTGAATCAACATCTAATAATAATGTAAAAAAATACCTACTTGGATCACTCTACGTTCCGTGCAATTTTCCATCCTTGCAGTTATACGACAGTCTGGAAAAATGCTTACAAATGGCCGTAAACTTCGACGGTTTCCTATATGGAGGAGAACGTCGCCTGGGGCGACTCTTTTGATAACTGCAATGGGAAAACCTTTTATGGCTGGTTGCTGGATAACTCCATAGAAATAGTGCGGATCTGCGATACGACACCTTCGTTCCCAAATGGATCATCCTTCTTGGACCACTTCATTGGCAGCCCAACTCTTCTAAATGTTCATTCGCTCAACTATAACATATCAAGTTTGCCTACTTTCTCTGATCATTTCCCGCTGATGCTTGAACTATGTTTTGATACCTCCAATCTAGTACTAAGAATTCCGCGATTCATCACTTCGTACAAATTAACCGATTGGAACCGCTTCCGGCAAGATATGGATTCAGCAACACAACAAATTTTACCACCTGCAAATAGAAATCTATTAAATAATGAAATAGATAACTTCATAAAGAGTTTCAACATTACCTTCAAATCTGTGCATGATGTCCACTCCAAAAAGTACGAGATACGGGACCAGAAGCCACCTTTATCGGAAAGCGTCAAAAAATTCCTCAGAATCAAGCACCAGTGGCAGAAAGAATTAAAAAAAATCTTCCACCGCAATGGTAATAGGCTCAGTAGTGAGTATAATTTACTTTCTAAACAAATACAACTTTTAAAAATAATTATAAAAGACCTCGTAAATAAAGAACAGGCTACTCACTTTAACAATAAACTACAAAAAATAAAACCAGGTCCAACAGCCTTCAAGGAAGTCTATAAAATTGTCGGGAATAAAAGATCCCCTTTTTGTCAACATTTAAAAGATGGAAATACCATTACAACAAATAGCCCCGAAATTTCTAATATATTCAGAAATTTCTACTCAACAACGTTTAGAGAAAATATACCGGAAATGGCACCAATTGATCTTTGTAGTCGTGTTGAGACCTATTTAAACGTCACTGCCGACCACATATATACTTTTGATGAGTCATTTAATGCTCTTGAAAATCCTGATAACTATCATTTCACAGATGTTAACAAAATTAGAGGATACATAAATGCTATCAATAGCAAAAAATCATATGGATTGGATGAAATCTCTAATTTCATGATTAAAAACCTCCCAGACTCTTCTTTGAAATACTTCACCATTATATTCAACAACTGCCTAAACAATTGCTATTTCCCAGATTTATGGAAAATTGGTAAAATTATCCCTATAAAAAAGAAACCAAGCAGCTCCACGCCAGAAGAGTACCGTCCTATTTCCTTACTATCAAATATAGGAAAAATATTTGAACAAGTATTGCGTGAAAAATTGGAAAATGAGTTCATAATAAACCCTATTTCCAATTTTCAGTTTGGCTTCAAAAAACATCATTCAACAAGTCATGCTCTTCTGAAATTTCATAATGATGTGACAGGGAATCTTAGGGAGAAAACATGTACAGTTGCAATCTCCCTTGACATTCAAAAAGCTTTTGACACTGTATGCCATAAAGGCATATTATATAAACTGATTGAGACTGGGACTGATCCGTATCTTGTGAAAATATTTCACAGTTACTTCACGGATAGATTGTTCACGGTCCAGATAAATGATTCCCTTTCTGACATGGGAGTAATTAATAGCGGAGTTCCTCAGGGCAGTGTTCTGGCTCCATTCCTCTTTAATCTGTTCCTGTACGATTTCCCACATCAAACTGAGCATTCACAGGCAATACTGTATGCAGATGATTGCATGATTTACAGCCACAATCGTTCACCAATCCAAGCATTACGTAATGCCGCTTTTCATCTTGGCAAAATCAACTTATTTTATAAAAAGTGGGGCATAAACATCAACGCAGCAAAATCGGAGGCAATTTGCATAAGAAACGCTTCTGGTAAATGTGACAGAACAGTTGTACCTCAAAGCAAAACCCTACAACTATCACTGGATGGAATTGAAATCCCATTTAAAGATAAATTGAAATATCTGGGTATAAATATTAACAAGCTGTTTAAATTCAACAACCACGCCAGAGAAACTCTACTAAAAGCAAAAAAATAGCAGGTTTTTTCTCACCTCTTCTGTGCAATAAACACTTTCCACAGAACACAAAATTGCTCCTCTACAAAGTCGCCATACGCTCTATTCTCTGTTACGGATTTCCAATATGGTTCACAATGTCACCTTCTGTAGCCAGGGATCTGGAAATCTGTGAGCGCAAAATACTCAGAAAATGCATCGGCAAGAATTACGAAAATCGTAACAAAAGATTTTCAAACAACTTTGTATATAAAAGCTCTGAAGTCCAGCCGTTCTGCCGATACGCCTTGGGGTTGCAAAGAAAGTTTTCCGAAAAACTTGCCGACCATGAAAATCCCCTATTAAATGAAATTTATCATAAAGAAGAAAATATAAACTGGTCAAGATCTACTTACCTCTCACCCGTCGGCATCCTTTGGGAAGACAACACATATGACAACGATCCTGACCACAACATCTCCTCACCACCAAACTTTTATATAAAATCATCTCCGGGTACTCATAGGGGGTAAAAAAATTATTTATAAGAGCTCATATCTAAAAAAAAAACAAAAGTTTATACATTAATTATAAAAACTAAATCATAAAATCTCAATCTGTGATATCTATAATAGTACATATGTACTTATCGTTAATTTAAATATTGTTTGTTCAAACAAAAGAATCAATTCACTGTGATATTTACACTTAATCAACTATTCGCAATATAGCTTACACTTTTATTTTCTTTGTTTATATACACTCATACTTTGTATGTTCATTTTGTCTGTATTCGCATTCACATGTTTTTATTACACTGTCTGCTATTACCTTGACAGTTCTCTTTTTATTTAGTGTTTAAGTGTTGTTTATTTGTAAGTCCTCTTTATAGCAGAATTCGTTCTCTGCTCGCAAGAGAAAAGGCCGAGAGCAAGCCTTCAATTCAACAATCATATTTGTATCAATACAATAACAATTTTATATCAGCAAGTAGCTTTAAGCATATCACCGAGTATTAGAATCTTTATGCACTGCGAGAAATGGTATTTGCATTTTCCTAACAGATATTTGTTGGGTAAGATAATAAATGAAGTGGACAACGAACATCATAAGTAGATTTGGGGTTATTATACGCGTACATAAAGAAATCGAATTTTAAATATGTTATGATTAGCCACATACGTACATATTTACTATCTTATATAAAGTAATCACCCTTATCGCGAATGAAATTCCCCTCGAAATGTGTTCCCTTTCCGACAAATCGCAATCGCCAATCTTGTTCACGGGGAAAGGTGGCAACTTCGAAAAATTTCCCCTTATCGTGAATTATTTTTTCGGGGAATTTTGTTCGCCATTTTCATTTTTTTGTTCACTTTGCTTTCGAGTGGCGAACAGTTCAAACGTTAAATGTAAGTATATTTTTTTTTTCTTTTTAAAATAAAAATTAACATTTTTTTAGGAGTAATTTAACCAATAAAAAACAAATGGATATTTTGCTGCAAAGAATGCAGGAAAATTCGTCCATAGCTGGTGGTTATACTAAAGAATCAAAGCAAGATGTAACATCCTTTTGGAAAAATTTGAACAGCGAACTTAACAGTGCTGGACCACCTGTAAAATCAGTATTTGAGTGGAAAAAGGTAATATTTGAATAAGCATTAATGGATTAGTTAAAATGTTTTGATATTTTTTAATTGTAGGTATGGACGGATCAGAAGAGGTATGTCCGCAAAAAAGCTGCTGCAAATGTGAGGGAACGAGATGCAACTGGAGGGGGCCCATATAAAATGAAAACGCTCTCGCCAACAGAGGAGTCCATTTATGAACTCGTAAAAATGCGAGAGTCTGTAGAAGGCGTTCAAAACTCTTCCGAATTCGGCGTACCTATACCATCTTCATCAAATAAAGAAAATGGACTCCCATCTTATGACATTGTCGATGAAATCATGGAGGAGATTACAATTGAAGAGGTGTCCCCAAACCGTCCGTCCGTACAGAAAAGGAAGGCAGTAAGAGAAGACACAAGAAGAACATTGTCTACAGCGGAATTAATAGAGAAGGAAGTTGTGACACAAGATAAACTGTGTTCAAAAGTTTGCGAGTTGATCGATCTTGTGAAAGATGGGAACTCAGAAACTCAAAATATGATGAACAGGATGTGTCAATCTCTAGAACAACTTAATGACAACCAACGGAGTACATTTAAGGAACTTCAACGACATAATACTGTAATGGAACAATACAGGAAAATGGAAATTGAAAGCAAACTGGAAATAAACAAAAAACTTGTAGAAGTTGAGGATATTAAAATCTCCTTAATGCGTGGAAATGAGTAGATTTTTCCATTATTTCCATTTCTTTATATTATTTAACTAATTTTAAGAACCATGAACAGTTTTTTTTTTATTTTTTATATTTCATTTATAAATGAGATCGTGCATTATTTTTGGTTTCAAAAACCTTATAAACTAAATAAATATGTTATGAAAAAGCTACAATGAATTTGCAATTCTATCACGAATACTCTTTCCAACAGAAAGGTATCCACTGTTTGGCGGTGTTGTGTCCCATTCATCGTCAATGTCGTCTTCGTTCCCAAAAAAACTCATTTACTTGGTCACACTTGTAATGGATACAAATGTTGTGCAAAGCGGCGCAAACATTTGCAATTTTAATAGCTTTCTGTGGAGCATAATAAAGTTCTCTGGCGCCGAGTAAGCATCTCCATCTATTTTTGAGTACGCCATTGGTCCTTTCTACGACGTTTCGGCATTTGCTATGGACATCATTAAATTTTTCCTTTACTGAATCCGTTGGATCCCTATAAGGAATTAAAAGCCATGGTTCCAATGGGTAGCCACCATCACCTTAAAAAGTATATGATAAGAAGTCGATACCAAACATAAATGTTGTGGATAAAACTCACCAAGCAACCACATACTAGTTCCTTTTTCTAAATATTCTTGTTCCAATGCCTTTTTGAATCCACTCATACTCCAAACAAAAGAATCATGGCAGGCTCCAGGATGTGTGGCATTAATGTAGCGTATCTTCATTTCGTGGTCACATATCTGTAAAAACGTTTTGGTCAAGTGTAAAGGTGCTGTTTGTTTTCAACTTACTAGTGTTACATTTAAGCTAAATCGGCCTTTTCGGTTATAATACAGATGCTTTGCTTCCTTGGGTGCTACTGTAGTAACGTGTGTTCCATCGATACATCCCATGACACTGGGAATTCCAAATTTATTAAAAAAATGTTGAGCGCTGATTCTGCGTTCATTTTCCGTTGGATAAGTTATCCACTTTTGACAAAGAAGAACTTCTAACGCATTCAGAACTTCTGAGAGTACCTCACTGAACGTGGATTGAGCCATTGCTACATCATAATCTCTGCCTACACCTTTCTGATAACCACCCTCGGCGAAAAAAGCACTGAGTTTTATAATAGGAGGTATCGCAAACTTTTTCTTTGCGGATGGCAAAGAATTTGTAAGTATTTCTAAAAGATATGCAAATGCAGATTTATTAACCCTATAATATTTAGAAAATCTGAAAAAAGTATTCGATAGATCATTTAATATCGTATAAGAAAATCGTTCATACTTACTGTGCAGCTGGCATTTCCAAAGGATTTGAGGCATCCCGCAAATTTCTTCTGATCATTTTCTGTTTCCAATTTCTCTCGCTGCTTTCTTCGTGAAGTAACACGATGGCACCAATTCGAAACATGTTTAATTTTAATTTTATCTTGCAGTTCTTAAATATAAATTGTCTATTATTAAAAACTCAACGAAATGATTTTGTTAATAAAATCCTTAAGCAAAACAGCTGATCAATTTCGAAACCAGTCATATGTTTCGAAGTGAACAATCATTCAGGTGACATTCACGATAGCAAAATTTTGTTGGAGGGAACAGAAAATTCCGAGTGAACAAAATGTTCGCATTTTATTCGCGATAAGGGTGAATGAATCCAAATTTTCCAATAAAAGTATTTCATACTCGTATTGATTATGCCATATCCTTTATTTTTTCTATTAACCGTTTTCGAGTGTCCCACTTTTTTTTGGTTAGTATATTTAGGTGTTTATAAAAATTTTATTAAAAAAACGTTAAAAGATAATAATATATACATTTAAAATTATTTTAAAAAATTCGTTACTTTATTCAATTTTGACAAAAAGAAAATAATATATACATTTCTGCAGTAACATAATAAATAATTTAAACTTGTATTTAGAAATTCTTCGGTAAAAATACAATACATACTAAACTTTATTCCTATACTTGAAGTATGTATTGTAATAATTGTATCATCAATTTTTTCTTTATGTGCACGCTAAGCAACAAGCGACGACACAACCTCGTCGATCGAATGTCCAAGCGCGACTGAATGATAGTGAATTCTCATTCAATGTGTGTGCTCATGTACACGTGAGAGGAAAAACCCCGGGTAGTGCTTTTGCCCATCGCTGGTGTAGGGTACGCTTTACAGAAAGCTGTTGAACTCGCGTCAACATACTCCCGCCTCAAAGTTGCAGCGAATTACTCCCGGTTGACGATTGGTGTGGTAAGTCAAATTTGATGGTGGGCTCTGATTGATGATGAGTTCCGTTCATATCAAACATCCATAAAGCCTGTATATAAATATAGAAAAGAAATATACACAAACGTTTAAGTGGTATTTTGAGTGCTGCTGAGGCGAGGAGTTACTTATATTTCTTGTAACCTATTGTGTCGTAAATTGGCAAATTCTGGACCAAGCACGTCTTTTGGATTTTTGCCAATATTCGTCTTCTTGATGATCCAAAACAAATTTACGTGACACAGCACAAGGTTTATTTTGAACCGTGCTTCAAAATGTTGTTGTAAAATTATATTATTCTGTATTTCTTTCAGATTGTAGACGCTTATGAGAATAAAATTAAATAACGTCTTCATAATTAATAAATCGCAATAAGTATTCAACCTTTTAATGCAGAGGAAAGTGTATAATTTTTTTAGGTTTCTCGTAAACCGTTTTATTTATTTTGCTATGTTCTTCCTCCAGAAGCTTTGATATTCATAACTCGTATGAAGAGGTGACGAAAAACAGCTTGAACTATCTGTACTCCTCGTTGAATATTCTTTCTCGCTGGCCGACATTCTTTTCAAATCTTCACTCTTCATCGATGAATCTTGTATTTTGCGCTTGTTAAAAGAAATCATATCAGTTTCCAATTGAAGGGGCTGGGATGTAGATACATCACGAAGATCTCTATTGTTAACGTTAATTTCATTAATTTTTTTATGAAATTGAACTGTTAATTTGTTGTGTGGAAACCGGTTGGTATTTTGTAGAACATCTTATAATTATTTCAGCTTTACACGTCTGATAAATATCACTAGCCTCTTCGAACATCTGAGAATTAACGTCGCTAAAGTCATATTCTTTCCTTGGGTCCTCTGTTCCAATTCTACACATTTGAGTTGAAGTAACTGCGTCGACAATATTTCAGCGTTGGGGTTGCATTGCTCACGGAATGATACCATTCGATAGTTATGTATGATGAAATTTCGATGTATATTATAAATGTTGTCCGAAAGCTCCAATTTTCGGAATAAGTATTTTAAAATTGTTCTTTTTATCGTCGTCCGAGAAAAAGTTATTCTGTTTTTATTTTATTCATTTTTTTATTAAATTGAACCCGTGTACGTATTCGTATGGTATGAGATATAGGAATAACGGCTCTTTGTCTTCCTGGTGAACTTATTTTTTTTTGTTCCAAATTAGTTTTGCACCAAGAATATGGAAAAGAAGAACAAAAAATTTAAGTTTGTTGTTGTTATTTTGGAAAGAATGTCTTAATAGTTATCTTGGAATTTGTGCAATCGTCTTTAATGTAAACCGCAGAAAAAAATTAAATTTGATGTAGTCTATTCATAATTAATTTATATTACTACGTGATTTCTCTATTATTTTATATTTTTTCACAAATAAATGTATAAATTATAAATGTAACAAATGCACTAATTTCTCTGCCTTGGGGGTTTGGAGATTGTGTTGTCTGTGGGAATTTTTTTCGGTCGACGGCAACCCTGTACATGTTATAACGGCACCAAATAACCAACGTTCATCTGTGATTCAAGATTTTCTGCTAGTTTTAGCAAATAAACAAATTACTTTGTGGAAATATCTTTACTGTTGTTTATTTGTTATTGCACGTAGCAAAGAGCCTTTTAAACTGACAAACTAAAATGCACATGCACACAAACACCCGTGGGTAGAAACAAATTTATTATTTTTTTAGTAGTTTAATTTGTTTTTTGGTCGTGTCACTTTCCACTTCATCTTTCGTTTTTTTAAGATTTTTTTTTCAATTCATGTGCTTAGTTATCCGTATTTTATTTTTATGTTTAATTTTCACGTTTGTCTGTCCACCGATCTGTTTGTTTACACTTTGTTTTTGGTTGTGCTCTTCTCTTTCACTAGTTACGTTTGTTCGTACCAAAATAGCAGGTTGGGGAACATAAGCAAACACAAGCTGCCACTGTAAAGCCACTTGCCCTTCGGGGTGGAGTTTTTTTCTTTATGACTGCCGCTGTGGAGTACATGCCGTCTGGGGGTTAATTTCTCACTCGTGGAGAACATTGCAGTTGGTTAATTTATTTTCTCGCTCGCGAAGAATATTGATGATTGGCAAACTTTTACCGTTGTTGTTGGATTAGTTTTCGATGATAAAATGACTGCCGCTATTGACGTCTTGCCTTGTGGTTCGTTGTTGTTTTCGTCGGTTGAGGTCATAGATAAACTGCTGTCTGCCAGTCGTGGGCCTCTTGCCCCATTGTTGTTGTTGTCATCGTTTGTGGTTATGGTTGGGCCGGTCGTGGGCCTCTTGCCCAGTTATAGGTCATTGCTTCCGCTGAAGATGGAGAAACCCGTGGTTTTCATGTGCAGAAACCGAACTGCCAGTTGTCAAGTGCGTGTTGCCACTTTGGTTGCCTTGTTGGGGAGATTCCAAGTAATCTACCGACGTTGTTGTAAGCGACCGTTGTCGCTGGAACACCTTCTCCTAACACCGATTAGGAGGCTCGTAAGGACCATATGATGATCTCTTATTTTGTTATGGAGATTTGCTCCGAAATCTACCACCCTTTTCGCTGGAAAATTAGGAGGCTCGAATGGACCATATCTAAAGTCCAGTATCCAAACTGGAGCTGTTTACTGGTGGCTTAGCTACAAATACCAAAGATGTAGCGCGAAGCCCTTGCCTTTTTGTTGTAAATAAAGAGGACAACTTTTTCTTGTTGTCTAATAAACCCTACTCAACAAACTATGATGTCCGTTAGTTTGAAAATACATAAAAAATAAATAATGTATTTGGTTACAGTTCTTTGTGAACTTTTCCAATAAATAGTAGAATTAAAAGACTTGAGGTACATAAAAGAATGTGAAGTTGAAACAGTAGTAAAGTAAATACAGCTGATGCTCCTCAAGAGTGAGAGAGAAGTAAATACATTAAGAGGATAAAGCTCTTTTTGAGCATTTTTCTTATAAATAAAAATAGTGCTTTTGCTTTGCTATAGATAATTTCGTTAATATTAAGTACATTTTCTTAATTTCTTTGGCGCAAATATTTAATATTTAGACATTTTTTCTGGGTATAAACCTGAATTATAGATTAAATATATTTTTTTAAACATTTATACATATTTATGGACGTATACAAATATATATATTTCAAATATTATTCTATTTTCTACAAAATTCACAACATTTTTTAACAATTATGGTCGTATACAAATACAGTTATTTCAAATTTTTGTCTATTTTCTACAAAATTCACAAGGTATGTAAATGACTTTAAACATATTTGTTAACTATAATTTTTGTTGTTAGATATTCAAGCTCAAGGTCATAGGTTTTTTTGTTGATCTTTATTTATTCATCTTTTCAAAAACTCAATATTTCGTTCTTAATTTAAGAACATCATCAGGAGATACTGAAATATAAACACATATGTACACATAAACATTGCTTTGAACATAGTTATTGTTGTTGTCGTAAGACTTACAAAAGGTTACAAATAAAAACAAACGAACAAGAAAACAATTATAACCGCGTACCAGCAGCCTCTTATCGTCGTCATCTTCTTCTATACCAGCGATGGGCAAAAGCACTACCCGGGGTTTTTCCTCTCACGTGTACATGAGCACACACATTGAATGAGAGTTCACTATCATTCAGTCGCGCTTGGACATTCGATCGACGAGGTTGTGTTGTCGCTTGTTGCTTAGCGTGCACATAAAGAAAAAATGGATGATACAATTATTACAATACATACTTCAAGTATAGGAATAAAGTTTAGTATGTATTGTATTTTTACCGAAGAATTTATAAACATTTCTAAATACAAGTTTAAATTATTTATTATGTTACTGCAGAAATGTATATATTATTTTCTTTTTGTCAAAATAAAATAAAGTAACGAATTTTTTAAAATAATTTTAAATGTATATATTATTATCTTTTCACGATTTTTTAATAAAATTTGTATAAACACCTAAATATACTAACAAAAAAAAGTTGGACACTCGAAAACGGTTAATAGAAATAATAAAGAATTAAATAAAGAATGTGGCATAATCAATACGAATATGCAGTACTTTTATTGGGAAATTTGGATTGATTACTTTACATAGCATAATAAATATGTATGTGGCTAATCATAACATATTTAAAGTTCGATTTCTTTATGTACGCGTGTACTCGTAATAACCCCACATCTACTAAATGATGTTCGTTGTCCACTTTATTTATTATCTTACCCAACAAATATATGTTAGGAAAATGCAAATACCATTTCTCGCAGTGCATAAAGAGAGTGTTAACACTTCTCACAAATACATAAACATTTTGTAGAAGTATTGTGTGCCCATCGCTGCTTTGGATACTTCCCCTCTCTCGAAGCACTCATTTTTATTTAATGCTCAAGAAGAGCGTCATTCTCTTAATGTATTTATTTCACTCTCACTCTTGAGGAGCATCTGCTTTATTTACTTTACTACTCCCAGTCAGCATTTTGTGAAAGTATTGATCATATTCGGGTGCCTTTCGATTCCACTGCCTGATTAAAATAGTCATAATCCCAGTCAGCATTTTGTGAAAGTATTGATCACATTCGAGTCCTTTTCGACTCCACTGCGCGATTAAAATAATCATAAATGCGCTCATTTTCTGATCGAAAAAGAATATTTTGTCGGGAGCTAATGGTACCCTACCCGTGACTCATCTTTAAGAGCCTATTATAAGCCGCTTTCCTGTCCACTTTCGAGTCATTTCTATGTTGTACTTATAATCATTTACGAATCTTTTTCGAGTTATTTCTCAGTCGTTTTTAGTATCATTTACGAGTCCTTTTCGAGTCATTTTTAATTCGTATTTTCAAACATCTGCGAGTCTTTTCCGAGTAATTTTTAAGCCGCATTTATAACCCTTTGCGCTTATTAATATTAAAATAAATTTATTACATTAAAAAATAAAATAAAGAAACTAAACAAAAATGATTTTATTTATTGTTTGGGCTGTCATTGCTTTTTTAATTAAATTAACTCAAGTTGCAAAAATTTAATTGAATAATCGTAGAACTTCTCACCATAATACGACTGATAAAAATAAACTCAAATTCACAATGTCCAACTATTGGATTATTGCTTCAATAAGAAAGCAAATAGTCCCGTTATAAACAAAAGCACCTCCATAACGAGAACATTCTACCATCCATTTTGAAAAATGATCTTCCAATTGGTGGGTGGGCTGCTTCAAGTTTATTTATTAGAAAAGTTCACTAAGAACTGTAACCAAACACATCATTTATTTTTTTGTATGTATTTTCAAACTAACGGACATCATAGTTTTGATAAAATAGGATTTTTAGTTTTTAAGCTAGTTCAGGTTGTACATTTGAAGGAGTTGGTCATGTGGTAACATGTGTAATATAGTTTTGATCTCAAAGGAAAAGAAAACTTCGCAGATCTTACAATGTACTGACGATGACTTTTCTGGCAACTTTTACAAGACGGTTGCATTTTTATCCCCTCACCTTAGAGAGGAGGGTATATATCATTTGCTACGAACCAAAAGTGTAACACATCGAAGGAGTGACCTAAGACCCTAAGTATGTTCAGCGGATATCCGTTCTGGGTCATTTTAAGTCGAAGGTACAATGTCCGTCTGTCTGCTGGCTGGTGCGCACGATAACTCGCGAAAGGAGTAACCGATTGACTTCAAAATTTGCTATGTGGTAATATTTTCTTCTATCTCTGGCTAAGTTCAAAGATGGACCATATTGGTCCACTCTTTCTAGTACCTCCCCTACAAAGGGTTAACATTTAGTGAAATATTGATTATTTAATAACTTCTATACTACTAATTAGAATCCTCTGAAATTCTAAACATAGTATTAGTTTATTAGTCACTATTACCTCGAGAAAAATGGCGAAGTTGCCGCGCCCTTCTTGGTACCTCCCACACAAATGGACAATTTTGAACTAAAAGTTAATAGCTTATAACTTTACTACCAGTGCATACAAAGACTTGAAATATTGTACACTGTACAACATTTCAAGTCTACCTACAATACAGTGAAAAATGGGCATTATTGCCACGCTCCTTTTGGTACCTCCCACACACATGGACCATTTTGTATCAAAAGTTACCAGCTTATAACTTCAATACCAGTACATACAAATACTTGAAATTTTTTGATTTTCACTTTGAACAACGGGACTTAATGATAATGCCAAGCAGTGAACTGAATGAACTACATGGACCGAAACTTGTACAACGTTTGTATAGCCAACAATAACTGAAATGCAGATGTTGTAGTTTTCTGATCAGTACAGATCGAATGCATTTATTCCAAAGCCTCGATAACCCCTACTTCTACGTGAAGACATATGTCAACATACTCATGTTGTTCTGCCCTTCGAGTTCGCAATATCACTTAATTTTTGTTTTTTTATCATCACCGAAATTCCTGTTATTAGAAACTGCTTCTTGGAGAGCTATTTGCCTTTTAGGATATTGGGAAAAGAGGTATATTGTTTGGATCAGGCAATGAAGCCGAACAAAATTATCGGCGGCTGCGGCGCATTGAAAAATACCGATCGGCGGCGGCGGCTGATCAGCTTAGCCGATCAAAAAATGGCGCTTTAAGATATTTACAATTAGATGACAAAACCTAAAATTAACACAAAAATTTAAGAAAAGTTAAGGAAATTTTGGTATAATGTCGAAAATCAGTTCAATAAATGTTTACTTATTAGTCCCTATTTACATTGGCTGAATGTTCAGCAGATTATCGGCGTTTTGTAGGAGAGAGAGGCAGTCTGCAAGAGGGGGAAAAACTCTCCCTGAACGTTTTGAGTTATTCGTGCAAGTTCAAAAGAGAATTTAATGATAAGCTGCTGAAAAAACTTGCCTAGTGTAAATTCGAACTTAGTCTTTATTGTGAAAGAGAATTTATTGTGAATGACATACCGCCTGTTGTTTTCTCTCTAGAACGACGTAGACTTTGTAAAAATTGGTTCGGCCGCTCAAGAGCTATTGTATTTTCCGTAAAAACCTAATCACGCATTTCTTTAAATAAATGATAGCGAGATTAATTTAGAAACTTTTTATAAATTTCTATGCGAAAATGAACATTATTAAAATTTCTGACCCTATTGTATTACTTAGTAGTCACTTTTCTTAATTTTCATGGTTGCATAAAATAAATCGATTTAACTCACTAAATAATGTTCGGCGGCTGAGTTTCAGCCGATGTGAGCCGCTGAAATCGGCGGCGGCGCCGGCTGGAAATAAATGACCGGCTGTGGCGCGCCGCCGATTTGCGCCGCGTCGGCTTCATACCCTGGTTTGGATAGTGCCGAGACAATTTCTAACTGAGACTATTTTGCCTGCGTAACTTAAGCTATGTACACTGATAGAAAAAGCTCCGTCATTCGTCAAAAGTCAGCTAACGTACGGATAATCCTATTGATGAATTTGTTCGTCGACTTGACGAACCTCTGTTTAATCTCTGGAAACTATAGTTTCGAGTGTTATCGTTCGCTCCAGTCAGGCTTACGGATGGACGGACATAAGTAAAATGACTTAATGTGTTCTAAAACGGATTTCCTCCGCATAAACATAGGGTCTTAGGCCACTCCTTTGATGTGTTACCCTTTTGCTATATGTTATATATACACTTATTGATATATGTATTATAAATCAAATAAATCCCCATATTTATCCCCTCACCTTAGAGAGGAGGGTATATATCATTTTTTTATTTATGAGCACGATTCATCGTAGGGATGATATGTAATCACCCTGTGGGGTTTTTTTATTCTACAAAATAGTTCTTGTTCTAGTATACTTAAACAGAGATTCGTCATGGCGACGAACAAATTCATAGATAGGATTATCTGTACGTTAGCTGACGAATGACGAAGCTATTTCTATCAGTGTACAGACAACTGTCAGATCGGCCAACGATATCAACCCTTTTAAAAAGCTGCCAATGTACGGACAATGGCAGATTTTTAGGCAAAGGCGAATTGACAGTTCGGGCGATTGCAAAAAAACCTTACAATTTTATTTATTTACAATATATTTTGTAAATATTTGTATGCAGGATTGCCAATAAAAATATTTTATAGACAGTGCTGCCAATAAAATGTTTCTCCGACAATGGCGCCATTGTCATGTGCGTAAACATAAAGTAAACAATCAATACCAGACGTTCCGTGGAAATTTAGAAATACTTCAGCCAAACCTTTTTCATCGAACTGGTTTGTTGGGACGAAACTCTCCAAATCATCGCAAATTTTATATCGCCCATCATTTTCATTAAGGTACCGGATACACATTGAAACTTGCCCAGCCCCTGAAATATCAGCTAATTCGTCCACAATGATAGTAAAAGCTTTGAAATTACTGATTCTATCAATAAGCTGTCTGTCAAATACTATTAACTTCATTTTGAACACGATTGCTTATACATATTGCGTAACGTGGTGAATTTGTCAAAACACCCCCTGCGTATGGGCCTGCACCCTTCAACAAATCTTTGCCATCAAATGGAGATAACTGGTCAATATAATTTTGAATAATCTTATGCCTTTGTTTATAAGTACACATATTCTCTTAATCTCACACTGATAGAAAAAGCTTGGTCATGACGACGAATTTGTACATCATCACGATTATTTTTTCTTCAAAAGTCAGCTAAAGTACTTAATAATCCTCATGATGAATTTGTTTGTCACCATGACGAATTTATGTTTCCAAAAACTTTCGTCCTCAGGATGATCACATTTCGTCCCTACGATGAATCGAGTTTATTACCACGACGAATCCCATTCATCACCACGATGAACACCATTCAGCCCTACGATGAATCGAGTTCATCACCACGACGAATACCATTCATCACCTCGACGTATCCCATTCATCACCACGACGAACTCCTTTCATCGCCATTATTAGATTTTTTAAATTAAACTTTTTCAACAAATTTAACTAAGTTAATCAGAACTCATATAGAACAGTACAATTAAGCACAAACTATAAATTGTTGTTTGGCCCAAGGACTATCCCTATTGAATTTGGTTAAAATCGGTTCAGATTTAGATATAGCCCCCATATATATGTTACCCCCGATTTGACATGTAAGCGCTGTAAAAACTTTATTTTATATCCGATCAGTATGAAATTCGGCAGAAAGAGGTTTCTTATTACATGAGGGAATACTACTAAATTCGGAGAAAATCGGTTCAGATTTAGATATAGCCCACATATATATGTAACTTCCGATTTGACATGTAAGCGCTGAAGAAACTGTATTTTATATCGGATCAGTGCGAAATTCGGCAGAAAGAGGTCTCTTATTACATGAAGGAATACTGCCAAATTCGGAGAAAATCAGTTCAGATTTAGATATAGCCCCCATATATATGTTAGCCCCGATTTGACATGTAAGCGCTGTAAAAACTTTACTTTATATCCGATTAGTATGAAATTCGGCAGAAAGAGGTTTCTAATTACATGAAGGAATACTGCCAAATTCGGAGAAAATCAGTTCAGATTTAGATATAGCCCCCATATATATGTTAGCCCCGATTTGACATGTAAGCGCTGTAAAAACTTTACTTTATATCCGATTAGTATGAAATTCGGCAGAAAGAGGTCTCTTATTACGTGGAGAAATACTGCCAAATTTGGAGAAAATCAGTTCAGATTTAGGTATAGCCCCCATATATAGTTACCCCCGATTTGATATGTAAGCGCTGTAAAAACTGCATTTTATATCCGATCAGTATGGAATTCGGCAGAAAAAGGTTTCCTATTATATGAATGAACACTTTTAAATTTGGAAGAAGTCGGTTCAGATTTAGATATAGCCCCCATATATAAGTTACCCCGATTTGACATGTAAGCCCTGTAAAAATGTTATTTTATATCCGATCGGAACGAAATTCGACAGAAAGAGGTCTGTTTACATGAATGAGTATTCAGGGAAATCGGTTCAGATTTAAATATAACCTCCATATATATGTTCCTCCTGATTTGGTATCAAAGCGCTATATAAGTTTTACTTTACTTCCGATCATTTAAATTTTCAAGAGAGATGTTTCTCAATTTAGAAACGAATATTGCTAAATTTAGCGATTATCGGTTTAGAATTAGATAATATGTTCCTACCCATTTACCAATTATTCCAAATTATTATCGCAATGACAAAGTTCTAAATGAGATGAAACTATTTGCTGTGAAAATTGAGTGATAAAGGCTCAAAATAATTGGTCTGCATTTTAAAAGCTGTTCGTTTCAATCGTGCGTGGTTCGTGTTCACAATTTTTTCACTGTGACAATCACGGAGAAAGTTCCTTAAAGTATCTGGGCAACTGTTGCTATTGCTGATACTCTATACAGCAATAACAACATATGAAATTCGAGGACTTGAAGCGTGCCAACAGCGTTTCTTGTGCCACATAAAGAATTTGAGCGTGCCAAAATCGTTCAATTTCTTGCAGATAAAGAAGGAAGAAGAAGAAACAAACAATTTTTTAGTCGTGGATGGATAAGGCGAAGTGATAAACAAACCCGCAAACACCCCGCGCCTCCTTCAGATAACAGAAGACGACTTCATAGATAAAGAAGAAGTGTGTAAGAAGAGAGCGAGAATTGGAGAGTGTATGTTGTTGAGTTTGTGCTTCAGTGACAGTCGACAATCGTGAAAGAAGAAAATAAAAAAAAAAAACAAAGTTAGCAAGGGAAATATACTTTAAAACAGAAAATCACGGCTCTGTAAGATATTTGCTTGAAAAGTTATTTGTTTTCTAAATAAAAAAATATATAAAATTGGAGAGTGTATGTTTTTGAGTTTGTGCGTGAGTGACAGTCGACAATCGTGAAAGAAGAAAATAAAAAAAAAACAAAGTTAGCAAGGGAAATATACCTTAAAACAGAAAATCACGGCTCTGTAAGATATTTGCTTGAAAAGTTATTTGTTTTCTAAATAAAAAATATATACCCCTTTCATTTCCCTCCTTTTATGAAATATTGGTGAAACTCCGAAAAATAAAACAACGCAATTAATATTGATTTGAGATCCATACAAACAAATAAATCAATTACATTTATTTATAATTTGCTCCTACACATTGTTGGTTTCTGCTTTTTGTTTTGTTCACTAACCTTGTTTCCCACTTCTTGGATTCTTTACCTTTTTGTTTTGCTCTTGGTTTCTGTGACAGTGCTGACAATATCAAATAGGAGAAAAACGCCAAATTTGGAAAAACCAATTCGCAAAATCGCACAAATCAAAAGAAATTTTGCAAATATTTTTCATATTTATGTTAACGGCCTGTTTCTGTATTTCTAAAGAAAGTCTCTGCGAACGAAAACCAGTCACTCACTTTCGTCAGGAATTTGGTTTCTCTAATGTTCTATCGTTCGTTCGCCTGGCCTTACGTCAATGACGTTAGCAATTTACCAATTGGAAAATAATGTAATTGCCAGATCAATAATTTCACAACTTCCTGTCTAAAAAAGCACACATTTGTGTATGGTCGACCTTAGCAAATACATCTCTGTACTATTTACACTAGCCGTGGCCAAAAAAGCAACCCTGGGTACTCAGTTGAGCTGCACCAAGACTCTCATTTATTTCTCTCTCTCTCCCGTCTCTCTCATTGTGCACTGATAATTTTTTTCCATCTTAAGCACGGTACTATGTTCCCGTTTCACGGTGAAATCCCATACAAAAACCAAAGTTGTGAAAAACTGAGTGAAATTTTTTCATTTGTGGTACAGTAGACGCTCACAAATTAGAACTTTCAGTAATTCGAACGTCCAGAAATTAGAATCAGTGTTTGCAGTACATTACATGCTCTGAAATTCGAATTTTAAATTCTAATTTCCGAACGTGTTTGCTTTTTGAACATAGTACGTAAAACTCAAACGGGGAATCACCAAATTCCGTTTTGTTTCTAATTCTATTCCGCTTATGATTATGTAAACACGTTTGTATTCCCCCACCCTCTCTGTTTATTGGTCATTCGTTTGGTTGTTGGTGCTGTTGCAATATCATCGTCATGCGTTCGTTTTTTTGTGTGTTTTGTTGTTTGTGTATTTTGAATTCGTGTGCGCACAAGTGGCGAGGTTATTCTAGACAACAATAGACAAGAGGTCGTCAGTAATGAGTGTGCCAAAGTCGAGTTAATAAAAGCAGTTGCGGAAAAAACGTCATTGTTTTATCGGGGAATACTTCGACAGTCTCTATTAAAAAGTGAAAGTGCACCATTAGAAATGTCAGATAAACGTAAAAAGAACACTTTATCATTGGAAACTAAAGTAAAAATATTGGAAAAGCTTGATGAAGGCGTTCAAGGGAACCGGCTAGCCCTAGATTTTAATGTGACAGCATCTTCAATCAGCTACATCAAATCACGGAGAACCGCAATATTAAATGCTGTTTCCAACACATATCAGGAGGCAAGCAATAAATCTTTACACAGCGCTGAATATCCAAAAATGGAAAGTCGTCTGTATGAGTGGTTTTTAAATCAACGAGAAAAAAAGTGTACTCTGACTGGGCCCTTGCTTAAAGAGAAAGCTAAACAAATATTTAGAGAGGAATATCCCGATAAAGATGAAAATGCGTTCTGTGCAAGTGATGGATGGTTTACCAAATTTAAAAAACGACACGGTATCCGTTTTTTAAAAATTTGTGGCGAGATTCTTTCGAGTGATGTTGCTTCAGTCACTCCTTTTATTCATCAATATGTATCGTGCAAAGGTCGCTGAGATGGAGTTAAAGGAATCACAAATATATAATGTCGACGAAACCGGATTATTTTATCGTTGCCTACCAGACAGAACATATGTCTCTGCTTTTGAAAAAACTGCCCCCGGACATAAAATTCAAAAAGACAGAATTTCAGTTCTACTTGGTGCAAACTCTGATGGATCACATAAATTAGTTCCATTGGTAATTGGAAAAGCAAAAAAACCCAGGTGTTTTAAAAGTTTCAATAATCCTCTGCATTACAACTTTTCAAAAAATGCTTGGATGACTTCTCGGATTTTTCACGAATGGTTTCATAAAATATTTATTAAAGAGGTAAGAAAAAATATTACTTTAGGTTCAGTAATTTTAAAATATTTTTCAATTTACAGGTGATCCGTTTTGCTGAGGAAAATAATTTGCCACCGAAAGCTATTTTACTTATAGATAATTGCTCCGCTCATGCACCCATTGAGAAACTTAAAAGTGATGATGGAAACATTGTTGCGTTATTCTTTCCACCAAATGTGACAGCAGCTTTACAACCAATGGATCAAAACCCTATTAGGTTAACAAAGCTTAATTACAGAAGTATGTTTCTTTCTCAATTAATTGCTGAAGGTGGTGAACTGAAGATTCATTTGAAATCCCATTCAATCCGCAATGCAATATTATTACTTAAACAAGCTTGGGATGAGTTACCACAAAGTGTTATGAAGAACTCTTGGTCAAAGTTGTCCAATTGGGACTCTAACCAATACGACAGCGACGATGATGTGCCAATAGCACAATTGTTGCAAAGAGATCAGGACTGCAACGAAGTTATTCAGAGAACTCAAGCTTTGTTGCAAGAAATAGCTCCAAACGATTGCATCGATATAGAAGACATCAACAGATGGAATGAAGATATGTTTGATGATGGATCTTTATATGTTCTCAGTAGCGATGGTGAGTCTTCGGATAGCAGCGAAGACGACATTGTTGAAGTCTTACCAGTTGTCTCTAATACTACAGCCATTGAAAGCGTAAATAATTTAATAAAATGGTGCAATAACAGTGAGTTGTCTTCCTCTAAGCACACAAGCAATCTTTTGGCTCTCCGTAATGATATTTCGAATTCGATGAAACCAAAAATACAAAAAAGTATAACTGATTATATGTCAAAGAAAGATTAGTAACAAATTAGTCCCTCCAATAACTTCTAACTTTATTATTAATTTTTTTCAATACATATGTAAAAAATACATAAAAGAACACATTTATTGTATTGTACTGAATTGTTACGTTTTGTTTTCTTGTTTTTATCAAATAAAATTTAATTAAAGAAAAAGGGGTTTTATTTTAGATTTTTGGAGTAAGTTTACTCAATTTTATAGTTGAAAAAAAAAAACGTCCAGAAATTAGAATAATTCAGAAATTAGAATTGCCTCAAGAACAAAGTGGTTCGAATTTGCGAGCGTCTACTGTACTGTGTTTATTTCAACGTGAGAAATTGACATTTTGCGCCGATACAAATTAATTGAACGCCGCAACAAATTGAAGCCGCCAGCATTGTACTCCTATTTATTTACATTCATATTTGTCCGCGAGAAATTCAACTGTTGTAAATATTAGCAATAAAATTTCCTAATAAAGAATACTAATTTAAATTATCGGAAATAAAGAAAACTAATGCAAAGGACGGAAAATAATTATGTACATGGAATAAACGAGAAGAGTGACATTCCGATTGGATAGCAAAGCAAATGTGCAAAACATTGGAAGGACATGTAACTATATGTAATAATGTGCAATTTGTCTTGTAATTACATATGTACATTTACGTTTGTATGTTTAGAACAATCGTGACGAAAAGCGTGGAAAAACTTTGTGGACGGCAAACGCTACCGAAGCAGTAGGACAATGGAATTGGGCAGTGCCTGTGATCTCATATTTAAATGGTTATAAAGAACATATTGAGTTCTTGCCAGCCATAGGAGTTGGAAGAAGAAAATCCGTTTATGGATAGAAGTATAATTTATATATGTCCACAAATATAATGTAAATCCTTAAAAATAATAATAAAACATATTTTTCGGTTCATCAAAACATAATTTTATTTATTTATATTCGTACAACAGTAGGAAATTATTTTGTTATTTGTAACATTGTATTACCCTGGCTTCTGATGCCTCACAAGCATCGCCATCGTATCAACACAAAATAAATAATTTATTTAATTATAACATTAGCACAATGATCTTCAACCATATTTCCATTCTGCAATTTAATTAACTATTTTCTAAGTCGAAATTATTCCATTTAATTGATCATTGATTCTCAATTTTGTGATTCTAATTTAAACTCGTGTTTGTTTTCAAGAAAAGCAAAAAGGAAAAAATGCACATGCTTATACACAGACACATACATATAAAAGTGACAACTCGACACACACACTTCAAAAATGCAATGCGACCTTAGTAAAAAAGCGTTCCATTTTTCAACTTGAAATAACATTTTGTGGAATTTTTTCAAGCTGAAAAAACATAGTACCCACCTTTAGCGAGCAACCAATATTGACTTCTTTATGCTTACATATGTACACAATTTTATTATTATTTAATTGTTTTTACCATAATTATATTAATATCTACTTATTTTTTGCTTTTAATAATGTTTATTTTGTCATTGTTCCTATCAGTCGACAAATAAAATAATGTGACTCGATTTGACATTTGTGTTCGCCGAGATGACAGCAAAGAGAGATAGAGAAACCAACATTTGCACTGAAATGATTACGTTTTCGTACGAGTTTATTATCGTACGACTGCTCGTTGTGATGGTAGTTAGTGAAACCCAAATCAGTTGTTTTTCGTCTGGCAGGCGAACGAAAGCTAATTTTTAAGTTACAGAAACAGGCTGTAAATATTTGGTTTCTACTGTTCTGGAAAGTGGTTTCAACGAAGTACAGGGAGATTTTTCCTACAAGCGAGTATACGATATGCCCAATTGGAATGCAAGTTTAAAATCTTTATAAAAAACAAAGGTGTTACAGTACCGGTTGCTTAAAAGGATTTAGTCAGAAACATACAATTTCTAACTTAAGGGTCTAGTTCCTGGACAAAATAGTTTAGTCTAGAAACTGCATAAGCTTACACACAACATTATGAAATATACCTGATTGTTGAAAAAGACGAGTTGTTATTTACCTTCCGATAATCAAATAATTTTATTCAACTAAGCAATTGTGTTCCAATTTACCTCGTATTATGAAATAAATTAATTAGAAATCAAATGTTTTGTTGTTAAACTTCATTCCTACAAGATAAAAAGGAGGAAATTGGGTAATGAGAAAAAACATATTAGATTTTGTATATTTGGAAGCCAATTTAAAAAGCTCTACTCAATTCGATTCAATTACAAATATTATCCAAGTATTGACTTGGAATCAAGAAAATTTTGGATCCATTCTTCACTCGGAGATTCACTACTCACATAGGGTATATGCAGCTCTAAATAGATGTTGAGAAAGAACAATATTACCCATATTTATACAAAGGACTGTGTTTAACCCACATTATCCCAGTGTTCCACCAAGATATAATTCCTCTTGAGGAATATTTCAAGTTTTATTTGTTCATGCTGATTATTCATACATTAAGACCTATTTCAAAGTAATCTGCCAAAGGTCAATAGATGCTATGTTTGTGTAATAACTAGAACTATAAGGAAACGTACAAACTGTTTAATTATTACCCCATAGAGCAATACTGTTTGTTGAAATAGCTCTTTTTATATCGAAATTTTTTGTTTTTTGAATTCCGAAAACAGGAAAAGGAGTAAAATCGCCAAAAACATCCGCGGCAAAAGTGTCAAAAACCGCTACAGTGACACTTGAATTGTATTTGTGGGCGAATTCCCATGAGATACGAGGGCCAATCAGTAAGGCAAGAAAAAATAATCATCACGTTCTTAAGATTGGTAAAATAAAAATCCAGTGCCCATGCTGATAACTGGGGAAAAGGAAAGACCGTGACAAGGAAATTCTCTTCGATAAGAGTAAGACTTCAAGTTAGAAACAACATATTTTCCTTTGTATATTTTATTTCGTGGGGTTCCTCCGTGCTGAGGAAAGTAATATTGGGCTCATATTTACATAATTGCCTGGTGTCCTACGTAAATTGTTGGCTTACTAATAATTACCGATTTCGGTCTATTCTTTGATGGTGTTTGCGTCAAAGTATTCGATTCCTTTCGGTTAATATTCGTATCTAATAAAGCGCAAAGAAGGTTATTGATAGTCAAATAGAGTAATTTGCACCATAACATAGGTTATTAAAGGTGGAAAGATTTGCCTTACATTCATACGTATCAAGAATTGGTCGTATCATACGTATCACGAATTGAAAAAAAAACAGGAAAATCGTTGTTTAATACTCGAAAAGGCTAGATTCTCCGCCACTAAGTCTCACCAAGCTATTTGACGGCTCTGGTCCGGAGTTCCGATTTGGAGTTTCAATTTGCGGAAATTCACTTTACAATTGTTAGAACGGTTTCAAATTCTGTTTTCAGAAGTAAATTTCGATCTCATAGATCAATTTCGAATTTGTCTACACTGATACCTCATTTTCCTGAATTATCTCACAATATTGTGTCTGTGTTGTGAGACACAATATAGGAAAGAGAGTAGTTCAGGAAAACTTCATAATTCCCGTAAATTTGTTTTTACGAAATCTTGTTTCATCAGCGAGAAATTTCAAGTCCAAAATATTACCCTGAGAATATTTTGTGAAGTCTTTGTTCTTTTCTTCATCTGTTTCCTGACTAGGGAATATTGGAGAAGTCAATTGTAGACATTCGTTACAGTTCTTCTTTTGTTTTCTGCCTTGACTGAAACCAAAATGAGTTCTCAGAAATTCATATTTTTCTCAGAACAAGTTGTCACCTTTTGTAAAGGCTTTTCTGAGATTCCCATTGATGATCATTCAGCTTCGAGCTTACAAGTCGAGCTGGATGACTTGGAACGTCGTTGGCGGCAACTAGTGCAAATTTATGAGACTGAGATGACATCCGAGAGTTCCACTGTAACTGAGGAGAGCCGTCAGTCTGTTCGCGTTAGATTTTCTGAATGTTGTAAGTCATACAAGAACTGTAAATCGGCAATTCTTGACTTAGTTCATATAGAAAAACAGAAATTTGAAAATTCTGCCCCGAAAAGGGAAACACAATCTAGAGGATCTGACGAGGGATTCTCCTTAAAAGTTCCCCCATGTGATACAGAACTGTTTAGCGGTGGGTATGACAAATGGCCATGTTTTCGGCAATTTATGCGAAACATCCCAAGTTGTCACCTGCCCAAAAATTGTTCCACTTAAGAGCGAAGACCCGAGGTGAGGCAAATCAAATTGTCAAACAGTTTGCTCTCACTAATGACAATTTTGAACTCGCATGCGAAGCTCTACGTCAGCGTTATGAGAACAAGCGTATCCTCATTAACCACCAACTGCGGAAAATATTCTAGCTTGAACATGTGGCTTCGGAAAAGAGAAAAGGTTTACGAAATTAGCAATACACGATCAACAATTGTATTTCCGTTTTGAGAACATACAATATTGCTGTGATTTCTTGGGATCCAATATTAGTGTACTGGGTTTCATCTAAGTTACCAGAGGAAACTTTGACTGCGTGGGAGAACTCCCTGGATGACCACAAGCAGATGCCTAGTTGGGACCAACTAGATGAGTTTATTTCGAAAAGGTTAAACATGTTACAATCCATTTCGGACATGCGAAAACCCTCGAACCCTTCCCCCTCTTCTCACAAATCGCAAACCTTCCATGCTAAGACTGATGCCACTTACAGACCATGTAAGGCATGTCGGCAAAATCATACGCTAAGGAATTGTCCCAAGTTCAAGACTTGGCATCTTGCTCAGAAACAAAATCTCATCAGTGCAAACAAGATTTGCAGTAATTGCTTGTCCTACGGACATGTTTCACAAAGTTGCCAAAGTGACAAACTGTGTCAAAAGTGTCAGCAACCCCATCACACTCTTTTACATCCAGAGGAGATGAGATCAGGGGTACATAAGTAGGTTCTTTTCATATTTACACACAATATGACCAGCCGACTACGTCAGCTGCCGCTTTGTCTACGAGATCTACTGTCCAATTAAATTTTTCCGAGTCTGGAGAAGGGACCGTCCTGCCTACAGCTTTGGTCGACATCGAACACTTAGGGAACTGTTTTACGATCCGAGTTTTCATCGATCAAGGTTCTCAGGAGTCGGTCATCTCCAACAGGATTGTTAATCGATTGTCTCTTCCGACGTACAAGTCGTTCACGACGATTTCAGGGCTCGGAGGAACTGTTCTTGAAAGCTCGTCGAAACTGTGTCATGTCACTTTGAAGTCCCGCAAAAACGAGTGTAAACTCAAGACTTCTGCAGTAGTTGTTTCAAAGATGAACCACATGTCCAACTCTGATTTCTGACTGGTCGCGATTAGACCAACTCCATTTGGCTGATCCAAACTTTTCAAGACCTGCTCCTATTGGTATGTTGTTAGGAAGCGACATTTTGCCATTCGTTCTGAAATCCGGAAAACAGAAGAATGTTGCCGGTAATCTTCTGGCGCAAGAAACTGAATTCGGATGGATTTTGAGTGGCTCACCGAATGTGCGTTCTGTGAGCACGTTTGCTTCGTGGATAACGTCACCTGATTCCCTGAACGACGATATCAGGAAATTCTGGGAACTCGAGGAGGTTCCAGCTTCAAAGAAACTCACCGACAGCGATAGCTGGTGTGAAGATTTCTATAAAGAAACGATGGTTCGCCAATCGAATGGAAAGTACGTTGTTCGATTACCTTTCCGACACGATTTGTCTCCCCCATAGCTCTCGGATCATCGAGAAGAGCTGCTTTGGGCCAATATGTTCGGATGGAGAAGACTTTGGGGAAATCCCCTGAACTAGCTTCTGAATACTCGAAGGTTTTGTCGCAGTTTCTGGATCTGGACCACATGGCGCGTACTACATCTACGGAAATGTATGACAATTCACGATACTGTTCATTCTATCTACCCCATCATGCGGTGATCAAACCTGAAAGCACCTCAACAAAAGTTCGTGTGGTGTTCAACGCGTCGAAAAGGAGTTCTTCTGGAGTTTCACTTAATGATGTTCTGCATAATGGACCAACCCTTCAAAATGGTTTGATGAACGTCATTCTGCGATGGCGATTCTTTAAATATGTTTTCAATGGCGACATCCAAAAGATGTACCGCCAAATCTATATACATTAACAAAATAGGCCACTTCAAAGGATTCTGTTTCGGGATGTTCCAACTGATGGAATTCAAGATTTCCAGTTAAAAACTGTTACATTTGGAGTAAACTGTGCTCCCTACCTGGCCATTAGAACTTTACTGCAGTTAAGTGAAGATGGAAAATCTACCCATCCGGTAGCCGCGTCTATTCTACAGGACCAGATATACGTTGACGACGTACTTTCCGGAGGACACACGTTGACGGAAGCCAAATCATACTTACTGGAGCTGATCGATTTGCTTAACTCGGCAGGATTTCCTTTAAAGAAGCTGACAGCAAACCACCTCCAGATTCTTTTAAATTTGCCCCCGGAGGATCTTTTGTACGAAGATTTTCTAAAACTTGAGGATGCTAGCGAAACGAAAACATTGGGTATTCGGTGGAATGTCATGTCGGATACTTTCTTTTACAAAGTTTCTAACATCTCTGTTCCTTCAAGTCCACTGACAAAACGTAAAATCCTGTCTATCGTTGCAAAACTTTTCGATCCTGCGGGTTGGTTAGCCCCAATTATAGTGGTCGCGAATGTTCTTATGCAACAGCTCTGGATTGACGGAACTGATTGGGATGAAGAAGTTAAGCCGCATTCCCCTGAAAAGTGGAACTTCTTCATCTCAAATTTCTCGGCGATTGAAAATATCAAAATTCCACGTTGGATTCAGTATTCTCCGGAGAGCACGATTCAAATACATGGATTTTGTGATGCCTCGGAGAAAGCATACTGTGCATGTCTCTACATCCAGTCATCTTCATTTGAGAATGTAATTTCCTCGTCCCTGCTTGTTTCAAAAAGCAAGGTAGCGCCATTAAAAACTGTTAGCCTACCTAGATTGGAATTGTGCGGAGCAGCATTGCTGTCAAAGTTACTTAAGTCTGTTTGTCAAAACCTACAATTCTATGTTAATGACATTTTTCTCTGGTCGGATTCTACGATAACGCTTGTGTGGTTGGACAAACCGCCATATCACTGGAAAACCTTTGTTGCAAACAAGATTTCTGAGATCCTGGATAATGTTGGCAATGTCAGCTGGAGACATGTCCCAACCAGCGAAAATCCTGCGGACATTGGTACTCGAGGATGTACCTCATCGGAATTGGAGTTGAACCCGCTATGGTGGCACGGGCCTAAGTGGTTAGCCATGACCACTGAGTACTGGCCGAAAAGTGCCACAC
Organism: Eudasyphora cyanicolor; assembly: GCA_963930755.1. Taxonomy (NCBI): domain Eukaryota; kingdom Metazoa; phylum Arthropoda; class Insecta; order Diptera; family Muscidae; genus Eudasyphora; species Eudasyphora cyanicolor. The sequence continues at coordinate 106,031,104 of OZ005736.1, forward strand.
ATAAAGAACCAGAGCTGGAGAAGAAAGTTACTAGCATTTAAACTCAAACTGTAGGAAACAGACCAGCCTCGAATTGAACGAAATCATTACATCTTCGGAATTCTCTTTGTTAAATTCCATCTAATAAAACTAGCACAACAAACATGCATGGTTTCACTTGGCACTATGTTCCGCCACATGCTCCGCACATGGGTGGAATGTGGGAGGCTGCCGTCAAGAGCATAAAGACCCACCTACGCAAGGTTGATTCGAATATCAAATTCACCTTCGAAGAATTCTCCACCCTGTCAGTGAGAATCGAAAGCATCCTGAATTCCCGGCCTTTATCACCGCTCAACGAGGATCCATCAGAACTGATCCCCTTAACCCCTGGTCACCTGTTACGCGGAGCTGCAATGCTCGCCATACCTGAGGAGTATTCCGACAACCTGTCCTTACAGAACCGCTGGCAACGACGCAGAACGCTGCAAGTACAATTCGCAAAACGCTGGAAAAACGAGTACATCTGCGAACTCCAGAAGCGATACAAATGGAAGACTGTTCAGCACAATTTGAAGGTGGATGACTTTGTCATCATCAAGGAAGATAATCTTCCCCCTAGTGAATGATTCTTAGGTAGGGTAATCAAAGTTTTCAAGGGTAAAGACTCTAACGTACATGTTGCGGAAATCCGCTCGCAAAATGGTATCATAACCCGTCCCCTGGTCAAGCTCTCTATACTTCCCAACGCAAAAACCGAATCTGTAGCCTACCTGTTTGTTAACTTAATAGCCTTCACATTTCAGCTCAAATTCTAGTGCACCAAAATGCCGTATCTGCCAGGAGAGGCACTTTCTGCGATCCTGTCCCGAGTTCCAAAGAATGTCTGTTGCGGAACGGCGATCAACGACAAGGGCTTTTGCTTCAACTGTCACACACGGAATATTTGTCCTTCTACACTAAAAAAAAAGCGTACTGAAAATCAATGAATTTTTCGTAAAGTTTAAGATTTTGGCAATGATTTCGAGCCAAAGACAATCGCTATAAAAATAAGAAGGTTTTATAGTTAATTTAAAGACGTGAATAGTATTTGTTTTGAGGATGCATTTCATAGAATTAAGAATTTTGGGTAATAAAACTAATTAAGTTTGGTCATAAAATAAGCACATTTTTGCGTAAATTTAAGTATGGCGCGTGCTTATTTTTAGTAAAATATCATATAATTTAAAACATTATCGTAATAAAATTTAAAATGTTTGTCCTTGATATAAGAATATACTGGTAATTAATTTAAGGCATACATGAATTTAAATACAGTTTTTTTTAAATATGTATGGAAAATTCGTTACATTATATTGATTATAATGTTACTCTTTTAATTGAATCTTTTTCTTTGAAATCATTTACTATTCATAGAAAATTCAATAACACTTTCTAAATAAATATTTTATTTGTTATATTTTATATTGGAAAATACAAAGAAAAATATAATACATATTACGGATAACCTTGAACATTTTATAATTTAAAACAGTATGTAATTGTATAAAGACAAATCGGCCAACACACGATGAAGTTTGACTTTTATTCGAATATTGTTTCTTTATTGACTTTTATTCGATTCGTTTCTCTATTTGTTGTCCATGAACAATTTTTATCGGAACCGACCTTGATTTTTAACCTAGAATTTGGCTGGAATTTAAATAGAAATTATATAAAACAAATATTATATTATTTATCATATAGTTTGGATGCTCACTCATTTCCTGCAATTTGTAAATTTTTAATTCCCCACTGCATTTTTCATATATCCAAATAAAGTTCAATTGCGCGAACTAAAATAAAAATAATTTGAATAGAAATCAAACAGGATGATTTATATACGATAAAGTATTAAAATAAATTTTATCATATAACTGTCACAAAATGTTGAAAGATAAGAGATATATTAAAATCTTTGGAATATACTTACTTACACTGAAATATTTAGTCACTCTTCTACGACACAAATTATCATAATAGATCCATACAAAATTTGCTGTACTAAAAGATAAAAAAAATATTTATGTAAGATATTATTAATAATAGAAACTGATTGTTTTGAAAGTGGCGAAAGTGACATTTTTCATATAAATTGAGTTATCAAAAATAATTCTCTAAAAAAATCAATCGTGACTTAGATTTTAAAATCTTAAGTTTTGTTAGCAAACAAAACTACAAAAACTTATTAAAAATTACTTCTGTAAAACTAAAGGTAATGCTGATAATGACATACTTAACCCTGGTGGTAGATTAGCAAATCTGTACGAATCCTAGATTAAGAGTCCATTTGGTCAACATTACATTTTTCATATAAAATGAATGTGGAAGACAATATTTTATATTTATTTTTATTCAATACTTCGTGAAAAGAAAACAGCTTATTTACAATTATTTTTGAGCAAAAACGCTTATTATTGTGATTTTAGTAAAACTAAAATATCCCTTGGACAAAATTATAAGGCAATATATATACATACATATATATATATATACAAAAATTTTACAAAATGGCCTAATCTAACAGCAGGTTTAATTATGAAGTACTTATGAAGCAATTATGAACACGAAATCAAGGAAAAATTTAAACTAAAATTCAAAAACCGAAAAAATCTCTTTAAACAATTTATATTTGGAAAACTTTTTAACAATAACTTTGTTTGTGTAAAAACACGTATTTTATATGTGAACGTCAGTTCGCAAATATATTTTGTTCTAATACATTAATATATGCGTTCCAAATTAAATTTCTTGATTTTCAAATAAAATATATTTGTTCAGAAATACATAATACTTACAAATATTGTTTCCAAATCTATTTCCTTTCAATTCAAACATTCCCATGTAGGTGTATGCTCACTTATTTTTTGCTAGTTACAAATGGAATTCAGCACTTCATTTTTCATATATCCAACACATTTATCTTCAAATATTGCGTGATCTAAAATTAAAATAATTAAAGTTTTTCTGAAAATAAATCAAATAAAATTATCTATAAACAAAAAAGCAAATAAATTTTATCATATCACAATTGGAAAACGCTTAAAAATAAAAGAAATATTTCAACCTTTCATATATAATACTTACGTTGAAATATTTTGTAAAATTTACCACTCTTCTCACAAAAGACCCATTCTAAAATTGTTTTACTAAAAAAATTAAAAAAGATAGTTATATGTATAACATATTATTAATAATAAATTTCTATATTGCCACAAATAATTTTACATTTCTGCATTATGCGCTGTTATTTTTAATAAATAAATACTTTCAATTAAAATGTGTTTTGTTAATTTTGAAATTGCCAATAAGATGTTTATTTCAGAATAATAATATTATTTTTCACGTACCTAAACATTTTACCATTGTCTCTTTCAGTATTACAAAATCTATTACTCACATTTTTGTCATCCATTTGGCACAAATCTCTTCACAGGACTTACGAACAAGATCTCCTTCAAAAACGCATGTACATCGCCATAAATAACATACAGCAAAAATAACTATGACACACGCACTCCCTTATCACAGAGATCGATGGTGACGCCGGCGGCATAACCACATGCATACACACATGTACGCGACGGTTTCATTTGTTGTTGTTGCTATGCTTTAGCAAAAATAACTGTTAACAGCCCATATTAAAATTATTTTCGGTGCAACATGCACGTATGTATGCACGTATACTTACATATTCACAGAAATCAAATTTTTTCACAATCCGCGTCCCGAAAACAGACAACCGTTTCCTTCCATCGCTTGTAAATAACTGACGATTTAAAAGAAAACGAAAAACAGAACTGTTCTCTATTTTCTCTTCTAGCATTCCATAACAATTATTGGTTCACACATTACCAAACAAAACTGATTCTCCGAGCGAGAGGGGTGCGAGAGGGGAGCGAGAGTTTGTATAATTCTCCCGTATGTATTCTTAAAAATAATGACAATAGTCATAAAATTTATTACCAAGACAGCCTTTCCTTTAAGGGGAGCGTAGCCTCAAATTTATTACTCAACTATCTCATACTGTTAATTAAGTCCGATTCGGCATTAAAACTATGACATGTTTACGTCGTAGTGTTAATGTAGAAAATCCTTAAAAGTATTGAAATATTACTTAAAATAATGCGGATTGTCACAAAAATAATGATTTTTTCCTTTAATTTAAATGCGTACATTTAAAGAAGCGCGTACACAAAACTAATGATTAGATAGACATTAATTCTAATTCAAAATACTTTATATTAAGGAAAATTTCGTAAAAAACGTGTAAATTTTCATTATTTTAATGAAAATTGTCATTGAATTGATACCGAGGTAGCATTCTTAATATAAGAATGTGTCATCATTAGTTTTATTACTATTTTTTTTTCAGTGTAGGAACAAGTACACCGTGTGTGAGCGTAACCACCATACCTTGATTCATGTTGATGAAACGCCCCGCTCAAACCCATCGCGTCATCACTCCGCAAAACCGAAAAAATCCTCCGTCCAAAATCGCCTCCGTCGTTCCCCCTCCGCTGTTTCAACAAGTTCTGATGATAACGCCACATCTCGGCCACGTTATATACAACCGTCCAAGTCCCCTGAGCGACGTCCACCTTCAGTATAACGGCGTGGGTCCAACGCCGCCAATTCTATCCCTAGCAGCAGAACGTCTTCCCGGATCACAGAGCGTCTCAGTCGCCGTGCACGGAACCACGTCTTCCTTCCTACAGCGCTGGCGCGTGTCCTCACTTCGAACGGCCCTGAGAAGGCGAGAATTCTGTTGAGCTCAGGAGAGGCTCAGACACTGGTGAAGGAAAGCCTAGTGGAACGTCTCACACTGCCAACAACGAAGAAGAGTGGAAAAGAATACTGCACTCTTAATTTACAGTCATATCACGACCCTTCAGGTAGTAGGGTTGGTGAAGGCTCAGCTACCCATTAGCGTCCCAAAATCCACCAACGACAAAAAACTTCAGGCCGTATACGAGCATCTTCCCGATCTGGCAGACCCGCACTTTTTCAACCCAACCAACGTGGAGATCTTGATGGCAAATGATCATCTTCCCAAAGTGCTGCGCGCAGGACTCGTCCAAACTTCCTCCAATCAACCCATCGCACAAAGCACTATCTTTGGCTGGACCATTTTCGGAGCATGTCGGCAGGTCGGCAGTATAGCAAGTCGGCCGGCATGTTGAACCCAGTTCAACATTTTTATTAAATTTAAATGAATTCCACTATTAATGAATTTTGTATATTACTATTATTATTTAAGAAATAATGGCTTATCATGAATTCGTCTAGATGGCAACTCTTTATCCATTCCCTGCCATGAAGGCAAAAAGCTTTGACTCAAATGGATAAAAGGCTGCCTTCTTTTCTGTTCCTTCCAATGTAAATTAACTGAATTGCCAAAATCAAGGGTCTTGTCTTTCGCTCTGTAACGCAGTTCCACACTTTTGCAGCAACTTCTACAACGGTAAGCAGCAGCGAGTTCTACGCAATAAATCTGTTTCACACATAATATAACACTGTGCCTTTTATTTCATGTTCCCATTCTCCCCTTACAAATTTCTTGGAGTTCAACCATTTTAATAATTATACAGTCCACTCCGCAGAAGGAACTCCTGGATTTGTACAAATGATGTTGAAAAAACGCTGTCGTCCTTTTGATGATGGCATTTTTTTAAGGTGCTCGCTGAAGAAGTCCTAGGTTGTTTTGGAAGTAAGGGTAGAGATATGGTTTTAGGCAAGGTTTAGCAAAAGTACCATTATACCCGTAGGACAGAACAAATTATTTCGTATATTTTTTCCCTCACCAAAAACAGGCTTAAAAATTGTAAATATTTCGCTCTATGTTTGGATGAGAGTACTGATATCAATAATATATGCCAACTTATAATATGCGTCAAATCTGTTGACGATAAATTAAAACATTTGAGGATATTAAAATATTTGATGTAGTAGCTATGCATGGACATGTTACTGGGGTAAATATATTGGAGGCATTAGAATCGCGCGTATTTGGTCACATTGATATCAACAAATTAAGTTCAATATGTACATATGGTGCAAGGTTATGGTTGGAACTAACAAAAGGCTTGTAGGTTGTTTAAAAAAAAAAACAAAAACATAAATGTGCCGACTTTGCAAAAGAATTGTGCTTGAATAATGACATAAAATGGTGGTCATAGTGCCACCACAGGAAGTTTAAATCCCTTCTTGACAGGGTTACCTCCTTTGGGAGGACATGTCCTCCTTTTTTACCATTGCCTCCCGTCCTCCCTCCTTTTTCAAAAATGTGGGATTTGTCCTCCTTTTTATACTGATTCAAATGTATTCTTTATAGTTGGAACAATCTTGGTTTTGATTATTCAAAGTTTTGTTTGAATGGGTGACGCAACGGTGAAATTTATTAGTTAATCATGCGAGAAAATTCACTTTTTATTTTTCTGTAAAGGGAATTCATTACGGCTTACGTCAATATGTTTTTATCCCCTCACCTTAGATAGGAGGGTATATACGAGTATCATTTGCTAAGAGCCAAAAGTGTAACACATCGAATGAGTGACCTAAAACCCCAAGAATGTTTGGCGGAAATTGGATTTGGGTCATTTTAAGTTATTTGAGTAATGTCCGTCTGTCTGTCTGCTGGCTTGTGCGCACGATAACTCTGGAAAAGATTAACCGATTGACTTCAAATTTGGTATTCGGATATATTTTCCTCTATCTCCAGCTACGTTCGAAGATGGGTCATATTGGTCCACACCTTCTAGTACCTTCCCCACACAGGGCTAACATCACTAGCCAACAGTCGTTTTGTTATTTGGTTCTAGCATAGTTTTTCTCATTGATTTTGACCTACTGAACACGAAAATGAGCTTTAAAAATTTTTCTGTCGATTGGTTTTCGAGATACAAATTTTTGAACTTTTTTTTTTAAATTTTTGGAGGTACACTTACAGTTTTGAGCATATCTTTCGTCTTCTTTGACGTATTTGATCCTACTACTACTCAAATTAAAGCAAATTGAGCCGTCTACAACACATTCTCAGAAAATTTTCAAATCGGGTGAGTAGTTTTGATGTTGGCAGCTTAAAAAGGTTAAAAAACTGCGTTTTTTTAGTAAAAACGTGGCAGAAAAATTCATATAAAAATTCATATAAAATATAAAACGCGATGCTAACAGCGATTTTGGTTTTTTTACGTATAGCTGGCATTTTTCCAAAGAAAATAAGCACTTACTTAACAAAATCTGACAACAAATGGCGGACTTATAATTTTTTTGGTAAAAGACCGAAATTCCGCTATTTCACGATATTTTGATTTTCATTATTTGCACAGCTTACCTACCCAACGCAAACGAATAAATACATTTGAACTTAATTTAAAATAAAAAAATTAGTCTTAGTATATTATTTTTTAATTTATTTAGAGCACTACATACTCAATGTATGGCACAATTAGAAATGGATGTGCCAGGTTAGCTAAACTAACGAAATTAACCAAATCAACGCCCAAAAAAAATGAGTAGAAACAAAGATATAACTGTACATTTTATGCCATGTGGAAAAACAGCTGACTTCTTCTTTGTTTTTTGTATTCGCTGCAATTGGTCTCACGTATTAGGGTCCAAATGTAGTCACCCATCATAGCCGTGTCATAGATGCCCTGATAGCGTCGTTCCATAGCCTTCAATTCCTGATGAAAGCGCTCGCCGTGTTCGTCGCTCACGTCTCCTAAATTCTCAGGGAAAAAATCCAAATGAGAATGCAGAAAGTGTATTTTAAGTGACATGTGCACTCCTACCCAAAACTGAAAAAAAACGAGAATTAAAACGCTATTTAAATTAACATTTGTTTCAAAAACAACCTACCCATTGCTTCATAGTTCTTTACCAGATCCTCAACTATGTCCTTATAATTATCGCTTTTGTTGTTTCCTAAAAAGTTTTCCACAACAAGCCTGAAGGAATTCCATGCTGCGGCTTCGATGGGTGATAACAGCTTCGGGAATGTTTCATCTTTCAACATTTTTTTTATCTCGGGTCCTGCGAAGACTCCCTCTTTAATTTTTGCCAGCGAAAAGTAAGGGAAAATTGACCGTAAATAGGCAAAAGCTTCACCTTCTTTGTCCAATTTTTTGGCAAAATTTTTTATCAAACCCAATTTTATGTGCAGCGGCGGAAGTATTATATTTTCACGGTTCTCTATTAGTGGTTTGCGCTGAACATTCGCTTCTCCAACTACAGGTTTCGTTCGTTCCGGCCATTTTTTTGAATATAATGCTGATCATCAGCGCGGCTATTCCAAAGGCACAGAAAACAGCAATGTCGCGTATAGCCTCCTTGGAGTCCACACAGAATGGCCACAACTTTGAGGTCGGCGCATATTTTCCAATTATATTTGCTATACTCTATGCATTTCAGCAAAATGTTCATAGTTTCATAGTTCTCTTTTGAATGAACCGCATGAGCAATAGGAAGAGATGGCTTTTCATTCCCATTATGTAAGAGAACTGCCTTCAAGCTCTCTTTGTTGCTGTCAATAAACAACCTCCATTCATTGGGGTTGTGAATTTGGTGAAGCTCTTGGAACAAGCCGGAAATGTCGCTGCAAAAACATATTTCGTCTTTCTTTGTATAAAATTTTGCATACTGCTGGTGACGCTCCTGTACGCTGTTACTTTCACTTCTGAATCCGCAAATCCACACTGTACCATCCGAGACGCAAAAAGTTCGGATTTCTCCTTAGTGAGACCAAAATCGCGCACCCAATCGTTTAGTTCGGCCTGTGACAGTAATTTTCGCTTTCTGCACGCCCGAAATTCGCTTGCACTTGACTCGGACTCTTGATCTGACGATTCTGCTTTTTGAAGAGATGCACCAGGGCACACTGGATATGGTACATCATTCGAATGTGGTACTGGAAGTGCAAACGATCCCACTTGAGCGTAGTTCCATTTTAAAAATCTCCCTACCCCACTGTTTGTGGTGAGGCAAAAATAACAGTCTGTGGAATGGCATAGCGGCTTTTTCCACATCATTGGCGTATCGAATTTCATATGGCGCCTAAAATTAAAATAAATTACTATATTTGCTTTGCTTAATGTGTTTAAATAAAAATTCTTACCTTCCGCCAGCTGTCCAGTTGGTTAGGATTATATAGCAAAGATCACATAGCGACTTAGGTGTCCATGGTTCTGTGATATTTGGTGAAATACCAAAATAATTCAAATAGTGCAATTGCACTGCTGGAGTAAACGTGTGTGCGTGATTATTCTTTATAAACTCGCCACAAACATTGCAGAAATTGTCTGGATTGTTCAAACACTCGAACACACGTAGTCTTTTACTCATTGTCTTACTTGTTGGGTAGGTATTATATGCACTTAAATTCAATTTGTTTCACTTTTTACTCGTACTACTCGCGTTCGTAGACACTTGTTGAATGACAAAAAACGATAAATGAACACCTATAAATACTAAGTATGTTACAATATTTTACTGACAGGTACTTATGAATGGGCGCATCTTTTAAGGGTGGCTATATACCTGACTCAGCAAGTGTGCGTTTCAAATTGTGGAAAAGTTTCCAAATAATGACCACTCACAAATGTGGGGGGAATTTCTGTAAAAAAATCCGATACAGGTAGCCATCGGGAAAACACACATCAATAAAAAAGTGTAATTCCCTTTTTTCCCTTTAATTGACTGTGAACGGAGTAGCAGTCATAAAGGAACACGAAGAGCGTCCACGCACATACAGAAGCGTATATTACTCTGCAACCACAATCATAAAAATTAAATAACTATTTGTGTATTACTTATTTTTTTTAATTCTGAGAATCATAAAAATTACGTAAACGTTTTTTCCAAACAATTTTGTACATGTAAAGTGGGTTTGCCAAAATTCGTATCGTAAAATGCACCTGTGTTTCTATGTTCTGCATTTTCATTATACCATTTTCGACGAAACGTCCCTACGGTATTGTAAATAGGTTTTTTACAATTATGAAATATTTGTGTGATTAATATTAATTTAAAAATTTTATCAAAACTGCAAAGTGCTGTGACATTTGAAAAAAATTTCCAAAAAAAAATTGCTGATTTCACTAAATTTTTGAAATTTCACGTCCCTTGCCAGAACAGAAGACATTAACCCAGGGTGGTGAAATTTTGAACAGAAGTAACTTATGTATAGGAGCAACTGTTCAGTTATATTCCAAAAGGATTATAAAAAACTTGCTTTTTCGATCCCTCCTAGTAGGTTAGCTGTGCAAATAATGAAAATCAAAATATCGTGAAATAGCGGAATTTCGGTCTTATACCAAAAAAATTATAAGTCCGCCATTTGTTGACAGATTTTGTTAAGTAAGTGCTTATTTTCTTTGGAAAAATGCCAGCTATACGTAAAAAAACCAAAATCGCTGTTAGCATCGCGTTTTATATTTTATATGAATTTTTATATGAATTTTTCTGCCACATTTTTACTAAAAAAACGCAGTTTTTTAACCTTTTTAAGCCGCCAATGAGAATGAGTTGTAGACGGCTCAATTTGCTTTAATTTGAGTAGTAGTAGGATCAAATACGTCAAAGAAGACGAAAGATATGCTCAAAATTGTAAGTGTACCTCCAAAAATTTAAAAAAAAAAGTTCAAAAATTTGTATCTCGAAAACCAATCGACAGAAAAATTTTTAAAACTCATTTTCGTGTTTAGTAGGTCAAAATCAATCAGAAAAAGTATGCTAGAAACAAATAACAGAGAAAATTTTGTTATTTGTGACCTAGTGCATTTAGTGAAATATTGATTCTTTAATACCTTCTAAACTACTTACTCGAATCTTCTGAAATTCCACACATAGTATTAGTTTATTAGTCGCTAACACCTCAAGAAATGGGCAATGTTGCCTCGCCCCTTTTGATACCTCCCACACAAATGGACCATTTTATACCAAAAGTTAATTGCTTTTAGCTTTAGTATATGTTCATACAAATACTTGAAATTTTTTACAGTGTATTGTTTTTATAGTACCTAGAGCCCAGAGAAAAGTGGGCATTGGGCATTATTTTGGTACCTCCCACACGAATGGCCCATTTTGCACCAAAAGTTAACAGCTTATAACATTAATACCAGTACATACTTTAAAGTTATTAAATGCAATTTAAATTGACAATAATTTAATTAACAAAAAAATAAATTTACGAATACTTTTTTGGCACTCAAGGTGAGGGGATACATAAGTCGTGTTACCCGACTAAACTCTCTTACTTATTTTTAATATCTTTTTAAACAGTTTTTTTGCTATAACAGCAGTGTGGACAGACTAATCTCCGTGAATAACGCACAATGGGTAGATGTAAGGAAACGTATATAAATTGAATCAGTAAAATCTAAAATTTGCACTAACAAAAGTACGCCTCTATAGCATTTTATAAGTTTTTGTTCTCAAAGCCGTCTCTGGTAAAGCATATATCTTCCTCAGCTAAATATTTAAAAGTAGACTGCATTAATTAAATGATCTCACTGGGAATATAATCGCACATTTGTAATATTAATATAATTTATTGATCTGCTTTTAAGTATTAATTTGTGTGTATATTTTACAACGAATCTAGTCGTTTGTTTTTTCTTATCCAAAGAGTTCCTTTGTAACATTGACAAATTTTATCCTTATTCGCAATACATACTTCATGTAGATGATATATTGTATAAGACATTGTCGTTAAAAAAATTAATTTTTGGTTATATCTAATTTTTTAGATTACTGCTTTTTTTTATTTTAAAAAAGTGTCCTCCGAAGGTTTCAAGAGCCCTTTGTAATTGTCACAAATGTCCTCCTTTTCTGGCACTAATGTCCTCCTTTCCGAAAAATGTTTATGGTAACCCTGCTTCTTGATTAACTGGACTCTGACTATACTTTTATATACTGAAGCATGGTGGCTGAGCAAAAGCAAATGCCTGGAAAGATTATTTAATTTAAGAAAAGTAGTAATAATTTTTTCTGAAGAGAATATGAGTTCAGAAGATTTTATTTTTGATTTGGCTTTCTTGTGCGATATCACTAAATTAATTAATGAATTAAACTTACTGCTTCTGGGTAAAAATAAAAAAAAAATTGATTTAGTACGAATCAACAACCATTTTGAATAAAAAATTCAAATATTATTGAACGAAATTAAAAATAATAATATATCCAACTTACCAAACTTAAAACAAATCTTTCATGAACATGAAGAATTTAACAGAATGCAAGAATATTCAAAAATAATAGAAACACTTTTGCAAAACTTAAGGTTCAGATTTAAAGACTTTGATGTTATCAAAACAAGCATATATTTACACGACTACCCTCTTGTATATAATATACAAGAACAAAAAATTTATCTTCAGGAAGAATTAACACGAATGAAAGTGGTGAACATTTTTGGAAGCAAATAAAAGATGATGAGTATCCTAAGCTCAAAAATGAAATATATAAATTACTAGCTGGACCCGGTCCACTTCGTTGCCCCAGATTTAGATTTCCGATCCCGTCCATTTTTGAAAACAAACGATTTGTCACGCCCACATTTGCGCCGCCCACTTTTTGCAAATTTTTTTTTTCCAAAACCATCTCAGACAAAATAGCTTTCAAACAAAAGAAAAAAAATTTAAATCGGTCCAGTGGTTTAAGCGTCTATAAAACACATACATACATACATACAAACATTTTTCCATTTTTATATATATAGATACTCTATAGGCGTGTTTTCGTTACACCATAAGTGCTTAATTTGTATGGGGAGCTAAGCACTATTAGTTCCCGATGGTGTTTGGTGCTTGTTTTCCTGTCTTAATCAAGTATGATGTTGCCAGATTGGGCACACTATATTTAGCAATATGGCATCCCATTTTTGGAGAGATTATTATCAAATATTGTGAATTAACGGGAAGAAGAAGAACAAAAATGAGAAATTATTTTAATATTTGCAAAAAAAAGTGTAAACAATTGAACATAGAATAGTAAATATATGTTTTATAAATACTTTTCACGAATTTTTTGTCTGTTTCTTCGCAACTCATGACACCATTGCTACCAGCTAGTGAAAATCCGCCACTTATTGCTTATGTGCCAGTTAGTGGAAGTCAGTTGTTTTCGTTGCAAAGTGCTAAACTAAAATTGCTAGCTTGTAACGAAAACATGCCTTATGTATGTTTGGGTCCACATACAATTGTGAGTCAGCATTTTCTACCATGAAAATATTATTAAATAAATACCGACATAGATTGACTGATAACCATGTTTCAGATCTCATTCGAATTAACAATTATGAGAATGAATTAGATATATAATTAGATTAAAAAGACGCGAAGTGCGTCACCTTTGCACCACACTGTTTGCCGAAGTAACAATAAAAGAGCTTTTACGCATACCCAACACACTCGAACAAATCGCATACATTGACGTTGGGCATAGCTGTTTTAAATACATAAGGTGGCGGCCGCAGTCAAAGCACTCAGAACTCATATGAGTCTTTGCCAGTGATATCTGTATGTCACTTGTCGTAGTTTTTGTTGATAAAAGCTTCGTTCGTAAAAGCTATGGTGACATGGGTAGTTTAGAGCAAAGAGATTGTATATAAAGAGTAACCACGGCGAAAATTCATGAGCAGAGGTGAGTTTTTCTATTGAAGTGGTGGACATAAAGAAATTTTAAATCATTTTCGTGTTTAGTAGGTCAAAATCAATCAGAAAAAGTATGCTAGAAACAAATAACAGAGAAAATTTTGTTATTTGTGACCTAGTGCATTTAGTGAAATATTGATTCTTTAATACCTTCTAAACTACTTACTCGAATCTTCTGAAATTCCACACATAGTATTAGTTTATTAGTCGCTAACACCTCAAGAAATGGGCAATGTTGCCTCGCCCCTTTTGATACCTCCCACACAAATGGACCATTTTATACCAAAAGTTAATTGCTTTTAGCTTTAGTATATGTTCATACAAATACTTGAAATTTTTTACAGTGTATTGTTTTTATAGTACCTAGAGCCCAGAGAAAAGTGGGCATTGGGCATTATTTTGGTACCTCCCACACGAATGGCCCATTTTGCACCAAAAGTTAACAGCTTATAACATTAATACCAGTACATACTTTAAAGTTATTAAATGCAATTTAAATTGACAATAATTTAATTAACAAAAAAATAAATTTACGAATACTTTTTTGGCACTCAAGGTGAGGGGATACATAAGTCGTGTTACCCGACTAAACTCTCTTACTTATTTTTAATATCTTTTTAAACAGTTTTTTTGCTATAACAGCAGTGTGGACAGACTAATCTCCGTGAATAACGCACAATGGGTAGATGTAAGGAAACGTATATAAATTGAATCAGTAAAATCTAAAATTTGCACTAACAAAAGTACGCCTCTATAGCATTTTATAAGTTTTTGTTCTCAAAGCCGTCTCTGGTAAAGCATATATCTTCCTCAGCTAAATATTTAAAAGTAGACTGCATTAATTAAATGATCTCACTGGGAATATAATCGCACATTTGTAATATTAATATAATTTATTGATCTGCTTTTAAGTATTAATTTGTGTGTATATTTTACAACGAATCTAGTCGTTTGTTTTTTCTTATCCAAAGAGTTCCTTTGTAACATTGACAAATTTTATCCTTATTCGCAATACATACTTCATGTAGATGATATATTGTATAAGACATTGTCGTTAAAAAAATTAATTTTTGGTTATATCTAATTTTTTAGATTACTGCTTTTTTTTATTTTAAAAAAGTGTCCTCCGAAGGTTTCAAGAGCCCTTTGTAATTGTCACAAATGTCCTCCTTTTCTGGCACTAATGTCCTCCTTTCCGAAAAATGTTTATGGTAACCCTGCTTCTTGATTAACTGGACTCTGACTATACTTTTATATACTGAAGCATGGTGGCTGAGCAAAAGCAAATGCCTGGAAAGATTATTTAATTTAAGAAAAGTAGTAATAATTTTTTCTGAAGAGAATATGAGTTCAGAAGATTTTATTTTTGATTTGGCTTTCTTGTGCGATATCACTAAATTAATTAATGAATTAAACTTACTGCTTCTGGGTAAAAATAAAAAAAAAATTGATTTAGTACGAATCAACAACCATTTTGAATAAAAAATTCAAATATTATTGAACGAAATTAAAAATAATAATATATCCAACTTACCAAACTTAAAACAAATCTTTCATGAACATGAAGAATTTAACAGAATGCAAGAATATTCAAAAATAATAGAAACACTTTTGCAAAACTTAAGGTTCAGATTTAAAGACTTTGATGTTATCAAAACAAGCATATATTTACACGACTACCCTCTTGTATATAATATACAAGAACAAAAAATTTATCTTCAGGAAGAATTAACACGAATGAAAGTGGTGAACATTTTTGGAAGCAAATAAAAGATGATGAGTATCCTAAGCTCAAAAATGAAATATATAAATTACTAGCTGGACCCGGTCCACTTCGTTGCCCCAGATTTAGATTTCCGATCCCGTCCATTTTTGAAAACAAACGATTTGTCACGCCCACATTTGCGCCGCCCACTTTTTGCAAATTTTTTTTTTCCAAAACCATCTCAGACAAAATAGCTTTCAAACAAAAGAAAAAAAATTTAAATCGGTCCAGTGGTTTAAGCGTCTATAAAACACATACATACATACATACAAACATTTTTCCATTTTTATATATATAGATACTCTATAGGCGTGTTTTCGTTACACCATAAGTGCTTAATTTGTATGGGGAGCTAAGCACTATTAGTTCCCGATGGTGTTTGGTGCTTGTTTTCCTGTCTTAATCAAGTATGATGTTGCCAGATTGGGCACACTATATTTAGCAATATGGCATCCCATTTTTGGAGAGATTATTATCAAATATTGTGAATTAACGGGAAGAAGAAGAACAAAAATGAGAAATTATTTTAATATTTGCAAAAAAAAGTGTAAACAATTGAACATAGAATAGTAAATATATGTTTTATAAATACTTTTCACGAATTTTTTGTCTGTTTCTTCGCAACTCATGACACCATTGCTACCAGCTAGTGAAAATCCGCCACTTATTGCTTATGTGCCAGTTAGTGGAAGTCAGTTGTTTTCGTTGCAAAGTGCTAAACTAAAATTGCTAGCTTGTAACGAAAACATGCCTTATGTATGTTTGGGTCCACATACAATTGTGAGTCAGCATTTTCTACCATGAAAATATTATTAAATAAATACCGACATAGATTGACTGATAACCATGTTTCAGATCTCATTCGAATTAACAATTATGAGAATGAATTAGATATATAATTAGATTAAAAAGACGCGAAGTGCGTCACCTTTGCACCACACTGTTTGCCGAAGTAACAATAAAAGAGCTTTTACGCATACCCAACACACTCGAACAAATCGCATACATTGACGTTGGGCATAGCTGTTTTAAATACATAAGGTGGCGGCCGCAGTCAAAGCACTCAGAACTCATATGAGTCTTTGCCAGTGATATCTGTATGTCACTTGTCGTAGTTTTTGTTGATAAAAGCTTCGTTCGTAAAAGCTATGGTGACATGGGTAGTTTAGAGCAAAGAGATTGTATATAAAGAGTAACCACGGCGAAAATTCATGAGCAGAGGTGAGTTTTTCTATTGAAGTGGTGGACATAAAGAAATTTTAAATTGATTAAAAAAAGATATGTTCTCCGCTTTCTTTGTTTCAACTAACGTATAATAATTTTATTTTGTGTGTTTATTGACGTGCATGTGAAAAAGTGAAAGAAAAGCACACAAAATACACGATTTTTCAATAATTTTTTTCATGAACTCATCTTTGCTCACGAGTCGGAATTCACCTTTCGTTGAGGTGAATGAAATGGTATCTCTTCTTATATTGAATCTCTTTGGTTTAGAGTATATTAAGAAAAGTCAATCGGAAGCACTGTCGCTTTAATTCAGATGCTAACAAAAATAATAGCAGATAAAGCTCTTCGTAGATGGCACACGAAAAGATAATCAAACAATACAAAAAATGACGTTGACCTGTTAATAATGTCGCCTACACCCTCTTGTCAAAGAGGTTAGATAGAAGAAGAGATTCCATTGCATTCACCTCAACGAAAGGTGAATTCCGAATCGTGAGCATAGATGAGTTCATGAAAAAATTTATTGAAAAATCGTGTATTTTGAGTGCTTTTCTTTCACTTTTTCACATGCTTGTCAATAAACACACAAAATAAAATTATTATACGTTAGTTGAAACAAAGAAAACAAAGATATCTCGCCATGCACCCAACTTGTGCACACGAGTTGAATTTCAAGTTTGGGTGTGGTGAGTTAAATGGAATCTCTTCTTCTATCTAACCTCTTTGCTCTTGTAGTGCTGTCAATGACAATCAAAGGTATAAACACCCTATCGCAGTTGACTTTAAAAGTAATAAAAAAGCTTTCTGTAGATGGCTACCTAAAAATCTCCTCACTCGCATACAAACCTACGCGAAATTGACTTTGCCCCATCTTGTGGAAAAAAGTTGCAAATACACTAGGATGTCTATACTTTAAATTGTCATTGGCCAGTGATATCTGTATGACACTTGTCGTAGTTTTTGTTGATAAAAGCTTCGTTCGTAAAAGCTATGGTGACATGGGTAGTTTAGAGTATATTAAGCAAAGTCAATCGGAAGCACTGTCGCTTTAATTCAGATGCTAACAAAAATAATAGCAGATAAAGCTCTTCGTAGATGGCACACGAAAAGACAATCAAACAATACAAAAAATGATGTTGACCTGTTAGCAATGTCGCCTACACCCTCTTGTAGTGCTGTCAATGACAATCAAAGATATAAACACCCTATCGCAGTTGACTTTAAAAGTAATAAAAAAGCTTACTGTAGATGGCTACCTAAAAATCTTCTCACTTGCATACAAACGTACGCGAAATTGACTTTCCCCCATCTTGTGGAAAAAAGTTGCAAATACACTAGGATGTCTATACTTTAAATTGTCATTGGTGCTGTATTTTTTATGGTCAGAATCCAAAACAGAAATGCAAAAAACTAGTCTTTTAACTCACAAAAAAACTAATAACAAAGAATACTTCACGGCGCCACCCAAATAAAGCATCTGTCCAAACTTCATTAGGAAACCAGTAAGGAAGTCGGGCGGGGCCGACTATGTAATACCCTACACTTCCCTAACAATGTGAAAATGGGCATTGCGATAAGAATTTGGAATAATTGGTAAATGGGTAAGAACATATATATGTGGATTAAGGCGGGTCGATTTAAAAGTCGCACATTGCTCAGTGAAAATCGTATTCTAGGGATCAAAATATGAAACTTTGCCCGAGGAACCATACCTCTAAAACGAATTCTGATGTCCCCACTTTTGACCCGTAGGGAGAAATTTTGAAAAATCCCACTTTGACCCATTTAGAGGGCGCCAATCGTGTCCAAATGTATGACCGACCCCCACTAACTTTGGAGGGCCGATCCACCCATGCCAGTGGCACACCCCCTGGAACTCACCTGGGGGGTTCCCCATACAAACATTTCAAAAAAATCACCATTTTTGGCACTTTTGACCCGTAGGGAGAAATTTTGAAAAATCCCACTTTGACCCATTTAGAGGGCGCCAATCGTGTCCAAATGTATGACCGACCCCCACTAACTTTGGAGGGCCGATCCACCCATGCCAGTGGCACACCCCCTGGAACTCACCTGGGGGGTTCCCCATACAAACATTTCAAAAAAATCACCATTTTTGGCACTTTACATGACAAAATCAGCGAAATGGCTATGTTTTTTCTTTATTTTTATTTATTTATTTATAATAATATTTATTTATAATAATATCTATTTTTTCTCTTAAGAATTTTTTTTAGTCAGAACATATGTAAATGAAAAAATTAATTTAAGTTAGTTGTAGAAAAGAAAGTAAAAAGAAATATTGTTTGAAGTCTTTTTTACTTTCAAGTCTGGGCAATTTCGCACGGCTCTCTAATGTCGTCGCCATAACAGCCTCTACATTTTCCGGTATAACCCGTTTGGAAACGCTAGCTAGCAATTGAACATGTCGTTCCGTTCCTTGTATGTGTGATGGCATTTTTGGATCATTAAACGGTGGACCATCTTGATTTAAATATTCTTTCAATGTGTCGTACGGAATGCTTCGCGTGAATGGTGGTTCAAATACGTTATTTATGTCATTCATATTGATCATTTCCGTGTAACTTCTGCAGTTAAAGTTTATATCTGTTTTTTTATAAGCTCTAAGTTGCGTTGGGTCGTCAACATCGGGTCGATAGCGTAGAATTTTCTTGATAGCACAGTCGCGCTTTTCTTTGCTATCATCAAACAACATTGATAACAAGATATTTTCCGAATGCGCATAATATGAATTATCTTTAATTACTTGATTGACAATTTTGCGTAAACGAGGTTCTAGAAATCGTGACCAACTAATGAACTTGAAAAATAATGCACTGCCGTACACGACAGAGCTGTAATACTTGATATTGAAGTTCATTGGCATATAACATTTAATTATAAATTCAACCAGAATTCTTAAATTTGCATCTGGATTTTCCGTTGTCACATATAATCGTAATAATCTATGTGCCACCGAGAATGTATTTTCCCTGGTTTGATGTTAGCCAGATCCACCGAAACCACGCCGCTAGAAATTGCATGGGCCATGTCGTACCTTTCTGCACTTAGCATAGTTTAGAATGGAGGTATCGATATGTATACTCACATTTGATATTGCAGAAATACGTACAGCAAAAATTAATGAACGGGAAATTTCGGGAGGTTGTTTGAGTGTAAGGTTATGATACAAAAATAAAAATTCGCGCGAATTTCAAATTCATTAATGTTTGCTGTACGTATTTCGTCCGATTTGGCTACAGATACGTACCAAATGTAAATTGTGTAAACAAATTTTAGCTGAAGTATACATTGGATATTTCATTGTTGTGCAGTATTACTAGAGTGGTGTAGGGTATCATATAGTCGGCACCACCTGACTTTAGCCTTTTCTTACACATATAATCGTATAATCGTCACATATAATCGTAATAATCTATGTGCCACCGAGAATGTATTTTCCCTGGTTTGATGTTAGCCAGATCCACCGAAACCACGCCGCTAGAAATTGCATGGGCCATGTCGTATAAGTACTTCGAATCGGTAGAAAATTAAATTTTTTCTGGAGCAAGGGGCATATTTTGCAACTCAATTTTCTGGAAGCCGTCCACCACCTGAAAATATATAATACTAAAATAATTAAAAATGGTTGACAATTATAATAAATGAGTGATAGCAATAACTTACCGGAAGAGTTTCACAAGTTTCGATTTGACGGCTCAGTTTTCCGGTTGCCGATCTTGGTCCAGTGCTGGTTGATTTATCCAAAGCTTCAAACAAATGCCGAAACGGAAGTTCGTTGTAGTGTAGAAGGCAAACGAACCAATGCAATGGTCTTTTTAACAGCAATTCGAATCGTCGTATAATTCCACCGTGTGGGCCAGTGTTTGTTGGCTCACCGTCAGTGCATATTCCAATTAATGCATCCAGTAATATATTTTTATCGTTGAAAAAATCATTTAATTTGGTTGTTTTGTATTCAGCGGTTTCATGTTCCAGTCTTACGTAACCAATCAATTCAGAATTGGGTTCTCTCAAAATAACAAGATGAGGTTCTTTTACCATCCTAGTATGATACTTCTCATCAATTTTATCTATCGTTAAAGTATCATATTTTCTGCCATCGAATGAAAACGCTAACAAATTGGTATCATCTAACCGTTTGCGAAGCACTTCTTGTCTGCATTTCTCTTTTTCTCTGCGAACTTTCGATTTATCCATGATGAGAGGTTTCCCATGCTTATCTTTAATTTTAAAATCTTGCAAAAGAGCGGTTCCCAATGCTGATGCTACTCTATCAGGCACACCAAATCTGTCACATACCAAGGCAAAGTTAAAACAATCGTATCTCTCTGTGTATTGTGAACTTGTGCTTCTATCCATATCTTCTTGAACCGGTGGCGGTGCGTATGTTGAATCATCGGGATCTTGGTATGTTGGCATTGATGACATAGACGTTGCTCCTTGCTCTTCAATTTCCATCACAAATGCATCCATTGTTAGTCTTCTCTGATTATGTTGATCGTGCATAAACTCTTTGAGGCGTCGGGGAACCAAGCCGCATGCACATGGACCTGCCTTCAAATCGCATTTACATGTTCCAATGTAAAAAATTGTTTCCAGAGATTTTACATACTCTGTAAATTGGGTTGGGTTTTGTTTCTTCTCTTGATTTGGTCTTGATATTTGTCAAGCAATCTATTCAATTTATTAAATACACTTTTTTCAGCATTACTTCCATACCAAGTTTTTCCCAAATTCCAATCAACTTATCTTGTACTTGAATAGTGAATGATTTATAGGAAACTTTTTTTTTTCTGTTTTAAATAATATCTCAAGATATCCAGATGGGTTGGTAAATTAAGATCAGTCAAATCAGTAGACACACCAAATACAGTAACATCATGCTTGGGTATATGACTCATTGGGTTTTCGATAGTTGTTGATGTTGTGGTTGCTTCATCTTGCGGTGTAGAGGATGGTGGATTCATTGTAAACTTTTTGATTTGGAATGGTCACTTCACTTATTATTTTTTTATCTGAAATTAGCACTTCACACTTTGAGTTCTTCACAACGACTTAATGCATTCAAAAAAACTGTTGCGTTATATATGGTCTACGAGATGAGGTAATATAAGAAGGAAAAGGTAATTTCAATTCTACCTGCTGTGTCTTGTGGTGGCTTAAAAACCCACACAAGCAATTTTACGACCTGCAATTGTGTCACAGTGATACGTTCATTTTGAAAAGGGCTGCGGTGCATCACAGTGATACCTTAATTGATAAAATGGTTGCAAAAAAAAACTTGCATTTCTTAAGAAGGTGTCATAAAAAACCCACAAAAGGGTTGTAAAAACAATCTTCATTTCTTAAGTAGGTGCTATAAAAAACTCACACAAGCAATTTTACGACCTGCAATTGTGTCACAGTGATACCTTCATTTTTTAAAAGGGTTGAATAAAAACCCACACAACTAAGTTTACGACATGCAAATGCATCACAGTGATGCCTTGGTTTTAAAAGGGTTGTAAAAAACGCTAATTTCTAATAATTTCTTTTCTATTAATAAGTTAAATTAATTTTTCATTTACAAAAATAAGCTCCAAAAAGAAAAAAACATAGGCATTTCGCTGATTTTTTCATGTAAAGTGCCAAAACTGTCGATTTTTTGAAATGTTTGTATGGGGGTGTGCCACTGGCATGGGTGGGTCGGGCCTCCAAAGTTAGTGGGGGTCGGTCATTCATTTGGACTCGATTGGCGCCCTCTAAATGGGTCAAAGTGGGATTTTTAAATATTTCTCCCTACGGGTCAAAAGTGGGGACATCAGAATTCGTTTTAGAGGTATGGTTCATCGGGCAAAGTTTCTTATTTTGATCCCTAGAATACGATTTTTACTGAGCAATGGGCGACTTTTTTTTTGCCTCCCCACAAATCGACCCGGTCAATGTGGATATATCTAATTCTGAACCGATAATCACTAAATTAAGCAATATTCGTTCCTAAATTGAGAAACATCTTCAAGGAGAATTTTGTAATGATCGGAAGTAAAGAACAACTTCTATAGCGCTTTGTAACCAAATCAGGAGAAACACATATATGGAGGTTATATATAAATCTGAATCGATTTTCCCTGAATACTCATTCATGTAAAATAGAAACCTCTTTCTGTCGAATTTCGTTCTGATCGGATAAAAATGCAGCCTCTACAGCGCTTAGATGTCAAATGAACCGCTTTTTCCGAATCTGGCAGTTTTCTTCATATAATAAGAAACCTCTTTCTGTCGAATTTCGCTGTGATCGGATATAAAATACAGTTTCTACAGCGCTTACATGTCAAATCGGGGGTAACATATATATGGGGGTTATATCTAAATCTGAACCGATTTCTCAGAATTTGGCAGTATTCTTCCATGTAATAAGAAACCTCTTTCTGCCGAATTTCGCTGTGATCGGATGTAAACTACAGTTTCTACAGCGCTTACATGTCAAATCGGGGGTAAGATATAAATGGGGGCTATATCTAAATCTGAACCGATTTCCCCCAAATTTTGATTTGTCTCTAAGTGTATCACGAGACTACTCTCTGTCCATTTTTGTACAAATCGGTTCAAAAATGTTGCTTATACAGTGCATATATGCCAAATCGGAGGTACATATATATAGGAGCTATATGTAAATCTGAACCGATTTTAACCAAATTCGTCCTTGGGCCTAAAGAAAGATATGTGCAAAGTTTCGTTGAGGTCGGATCATAATTTGTGTCTGTACTTTGATGACAAGAATACATGGACAGACAGACAGACAGGCCTAATCGAATAAAAAAGTGATTCTATGTCGATCGGTATAATAAACTATGGGCCTATCGTCTGTCTTTTTGGGTGTTACAAACAAATGCACAAGGGTATAAATACGGTTTCTACAGCGCTTACATGCCAAATCGGGTGAATCTAAATCTGAACCGATTTTCCCCGAATTTGACAGAGTTCATTCATGTAATAAGAGAACTCTCTCTGCCAAATTTCATACTGATCTGATATCAAATACAGTTTCTACAGCGCATACATGTCAAATCGGGTGTACCATATGTATATATGGGGGCTATATCTAAATCTGAACCGATTTTGGCCGATTTTAATAGGGATCGTCCATGTCCACGGACATGGTTAAATCGGTTAAATATACAGACGGACAGACAGACAGACGGACAGACAGACAGACGGACAGACAGACAGACAGACGGACAGACGGACATAGCTAAATCGACTCAGAAAGTGATTCTAAGTCGATCGGTATAATAAAGGATGGGTCTCCTCCTCTCCTTTTGGGTGTTACAAACAAATGCAGAAGCTCATAATACCAAACTCATTATGTGTAATACGGGGTCTCCTCCTCTCATTTTGGGTGTTACAAACAAATGCACAAGCTCATAATACCAAACTCATTATGTGTAATACAGTGTGGTGTAGGGTATAAAAACACACATGTACACGCGCGGATATTTAGGCTATTCGCTCGACGACGAAAAAACATCTGTTTTCTAGGGCATCGTCCACCCCTTCGATTAAATACAAATATATAATTATACCCTACACCACACTGTGGTACAGTTTATTATAAGTTTGTTTCACGGCAGATGTTTGTAACACCTGAAAATAACACAGCTAGACCCACCTTAAAGTATACCGATCGACTCAGAATCACTAGCTGAGTCGATTGAACGATGTCCGTCCGTCCGTCTGTCCATGTAAAGTTGTTCGTCGACTACAGGTCGCAATTTCACACCGATCGTTCTGAAATTTTGCAATTTAGAGTATTTCGCGGCTGTTAAGATCGCTATTGAATTTGGTTGAAATCGGTTCAGATTTAGATATAGCTCCCATATATATCTTTCGTCCGATTTGGCCCTTTAGTCCTATAGAAGCTGTATTTTAAATCCAATCGTTTTGAAATTTAGAATGGTACAGTTTCTTGACCCATGAACCAACATTGCCGAATTTGAAGAAAATCGGTTAAGATTTAGCTATAGCTCCAATATATATGTTTCGTCCGATTTGGCCCTTTAGTCCTATAGAAGCTGTATTTTACATCCGATCGTTTTGAAATTTTGAATGGTAGAGTTTTTTGATCCATGAACCAACATTGCCGAATTTGAAGAAAATCGGTTCAGATTTAGATATATCTCCCATATATATGTTTCGTCCGATTTGGCCCTTTAGTCCTATAGAAGCTGTATTTTACATCCGATCGTTTTGAAATTTAGAATGGTAGAGTTTCTTGATCCATGAACCAACATTGCCGAATTTGAAGAAAATCGGTTAAGATTTAGCTATAGCTCCCCTATATATGTTTCGTCCGATTTGGCCATTTAGTCCTATAAATGCTGTATTTTACATCCAATCGTTTTGAAATTTTGAATGGTAGAGTTTCTTGATCCATGAACCAACACTACAGAATTTTAAAAAAATCAGTTAAGATTTAGCTATAGCTCCCATATATATGTTTCGTCCGATTTTGCTCTTTAGTCCTGAAGAAGCTGTATTTTACATCCAATCATTTTGAAATTTAGAATGGTAGAGTTTCTTGATCCATGAACCAACACTACCGAATTTGAAGAAAATCGGTTAAGATTTAGCTATAGCTCCCATATATATGTTTCGTCCGATTTGGCCCTTTAGTTCTATAGAAGCTGTATTTTACATCCAATCGTTTTGAAATTTAGAATGGTAGAGTTTATTGATCCATGAACCAACACTACGGAATTTGAAGAAAATCGGTTAAGATTTAGCTATAGCTCCCATATACATGTTTCGTCCGATTTGGCCCTTTAGTCCTGTAAAAGCTGTATTTTACATCCAATCGTTTTGAAATTTAGAATGGTAGAGTTTTTTGATCCATGAACCAACATTGCCGAATTTGAAGAAAATCGGTTAAGATTTAGCTATAGCTCCCATATATATGTTTCGTCCGATTTTGCTCTTTAGTCCTGTAGAAGCTGTATTTCAAATCCAATCATTATTTTGAAATTTAGAATGGTAGTATTTCTTGATCCATGAACCAACACTTCCGAATTTGAAGAAAATCGGTTAAGATTTAGCTTTAGCTCCCATATATATGTTTCGTCCGATTTGGCCCTTTAGTTCTATAGAAGCTATATTTTACATCCAATCGTTTTGAAATTTAGAATGGTAGAGGTTCTTGATTCATGAACCAACATTGCCGAATTTGAAGAAAATCGGTAAAGATTTAGCTATAGCTCTCATATATATGTTTCATCCGATTTGGCTCTTTAGATCCAATCGTTTTTATACCCTACACCACACTGTGGTACAGGGTATTACTTAAGTATAAAATGTCCCAAAAGTAAATTTATTTAAACAATTTATACATGAATTACAAAATTTATATATCAGAGTTATTCAATATTACGAGAGTGGTGTAGGGTATTATATAGTCGGCACCGCCCGACTTTAGCCTTTCCTTACTGGTTTTTGTAATAAACCCAGTATTCCTCAAAATTCACAGTTTCGAAAATTTTAAAATCTTCATTGTAGGCCTGTTTTTTTATTTTTTTGCAAAATAATTTACTTGGTTTGATGCATATTTTTTTTGCAGATTAATAGAAAAATTCTGATTGGACCACAACAGGAATCGAAAAACAGGTGCATATTTTTTATTTTTTCTGCATATTTGTGATATGCAAAATATGCAAACAAATTTTGCGATATATGAATCAAAAATGCGAAATTTTAGTAGCACATGTCAATACTATTTAAAAAAAATCATGACACAAAAATGGATGATTTCAAAAATCATCCAAAAAAGTGCCTAAATATATGGAAAGTATTGGGTAATTCCAAAGGATACCGACCCGCTCTGAATATTTATGAATTTAGATTTGGATGAAATTTTGCTCGCGCATACTACAAGACAATACGGAATTATGACCAAATTCAAAGCGGTCTAGATTTTATAGGATGCCAAATTGGTCAACTAAACATTTTGTTTACAAATTTAGCTATTTTGAAGTCGATATAACTTTTTAACGGAATATCAGATTTGAATGATATACAGTATATACTACATAGATAATAAAATATTGGACCCTTTATACTGTAAACTGTGTGTAAATCATGGATGCGCCAATGTCATGGTCGGCGGATGCTTTTCCGGTAACGTGGTTGGACCCCTATAAACGGAATACTGCGAAATCTTTGAGAATTCCATGCTTCCCTGTGTTGAGTGGAATGTTGCTCTATTACGGCAATTTCAACACGACAACCACCCGAATAATACCGCGAAATGATTCAATGATTGAGTTAGAAACGAAGGGGATGACGTTATGGAGTGGCCAGCTCAACCGTATACTTGAATCCCATTGATGAATACTGGTAAATACTCAACATAGAGATAAATCGAGAAAGCGTAGGTGGATATAAAAATAAGCTATTTCAGGCTATTGCATATGCTTAGAACTCCATATACACAAAGATAACAAAAAATCTTATTGATTCCATGCAAAAAAGAAGCAACGTCCTTGATAATAAATGGTTTGCAACAAAATCTTAGTAGAAATGCATAGTCCAATATGTCCGACCCAATAATACCCACTGGTATTATTGGGTCGAGCACGCGCTGCGAAGACCTCATGCTGAACCTATGTTCCTTATAGGAACCAAAAAGGAATCTAAATATGGGTAGTTTTTTCTCAAGTGTCACATGTCAAAAATTAAATATTTCTCAAATTCTCAGAAAATGTTGGAGTAATGACCCACACTATTTAAACAATTAAATGAAAATTGGAGGCAGGAGGCGAGGTCAAATTTAAAAATAAATATTTTCTTCCTCTATTATGGTTTTTATACCCTACACCACACTGTGGTACAGGGTATTATAAGTTTGTTTCATGGCAGATGATTGTAACACCTGAAAATAACACAGCTAGACCCACCTTAAAGTATACCGATCGACTCAGAATCACTAGCTGAGTCGAATTAACCTTGTCCGTCCGTCCGTCCATCCGTCTGTCCATGTAAAGTTGTTCGTCGACTACAGGTCGCAATTTCACACCGATCGTTCTGAAATTTTGCAGTTTAGAGTATTTCGCAGCTGTTAAGATCGCTATTGAATTTGGTTGAAATCGGTTCAGATTTAGATATAGC
This sequence comes from Eudasyphora cyanicolor, assembly GCA_963930755.1. Classification (NCBI taxonomy): domain Eukaryota; kingdom Metazoa; phylum Arthropoda; class Insecta; order Diptera; family Muscidae; genus Eudasyphora; species Eudasyphora cyanicolor. Next base: position 106,058,926 of record OZ005736.1, read on the forward strand.
TCCCATATATATCTTTGGTCCGATTTGAACCTTTAGTCCTATAGAAGCTGTATTTTACATCCAAAGTGGTGTATGGTATTATATAGTCGGCCCCGCCCGACTTTAGCCTTTCCTTACTGGTTTGAAGTTAATTTTAATGGTACAAAGCATAAGAAATTAAAACCAGTAAGGAAAGGCTGAAGTCGGGCGGTGCCGACTATATAATACCCTACACCACTCTCGTAATATTGAATAACTCTGATATATAAATTTTGTAATTCATGTATAAATTGTTTACATAAATTTACTTTTGGGACATTTTATACTTAAATAATACCCTGTACCACAGTGTGGTGTAGGGTATAAAAGGGATTGGATCTAAAGAGCCAAATCGGATGAAACATATATATGGGAGCTATAGCTAAATCTTTACCGATTTTCTTCAAATTCGACAATGTTGGTTCATGAATCAAGAAACTCTACCATTCTAAATTTCAAAACGATTGGATGTAAAATATAGCTTCTATAGAACTAAAGGGCCAAATCGGACGAAACATATATATGGGACCTATAGCTAAATCTTAACCGATTTTCTTCAAATTCGGTAGTGTTGGTTCATGGATCAAGAAACTCAACAATTCTAAATTTCAAAACGATTCAAAACGAAATTCGGTAGTATGGTTCATGGATCAATAAACTTTACCATTCTAAATTTCAAAACGATTGGATGTAAAATACAGCTTTTATAGGACTAAATGGCCAAATCGGACGAAACATATATATGGGAGCTATAGCTAAATCTTAACCGATTTTCTTCAAATTCGGTAGTGTTGGTTCATGGATCAAGAAACTCTACCATTCTAAATTTCAAATGATTGGATGTAAAATACAGCTTCTACAGGACTAAAGAGCAAAATCGGACGAAACATATATATGGGAGCTATAGCTAAATCTTAACCGATTTTCTTCAAATTCGGCAATGTTGGTTCATGGATCAAGAAACTCTACAATTCTAAATTTCAAAACGATCGGATGTAAAATACAGCTTCTATAGGACTAAAGGGCCAAATCGGACGAAAGATATATATGGGAAGCTGTATTTTACATCCAATCGTTTTGAAATTTAGAATGGTAGAGTTTTTTGATCCATGAACCAACATTGCCGAATTTGAAGAAAATCGGTTAAGATTTAGCTATAGCTCCCATATATATGTTTCGTCCGATTTTGCTCTTTAGTCCTGAAGAAGCTGTATTTTACATCCAATCGTTTTGAAATTTAGAATGGTAGAGTTTCTTGCTCCTTGAACCAACATTGCCGAATTTGAAGAAAATCGGTTAAGATTTAACTATAGCTCCCATATATATGTTTCGTCCGATTTGGCCCCTTAGTTCTATAGAAGCTATATTTTTCATCCAATCGTTTTGAAATTTAGAATGGTAGAGTTTCTTGATCCATGAACCAACATTGCCGAATTTGAAGAAAATCGGTAAAGATTTAGCTATAGCTCCCATATATATGTTTCATCCGATTTGGCTCTTTAGATCCAATCGTTTTTATACCCTACACCACACTGTGGAACAGGGTATTATTTAAGTATAAAATGTCCCAAAAGTAAATTTATGTAAACAATTTATACATGAATTACAAAATTTATATATCAGAGTTATTCAATATTACGAGAGCGGTGTTGGGTATTATATAGTCGGCCCCGCCCGACATTAGCCTTTCCTTACTGGTGTTACCTAAAACATTTTATATCGGTCACTTTTCACTGAAATACAAATATAAATTGAGATATCTCTGAATCGATCTAATTTTTTCCTTACATTTTTTATAAAAAATGGTCCATATGTACTCTACCGATGGTGTACATTTTGGAGTGGGCACAACTTTGGTTCGGAAGTTACATTATAATAACTGAAAATCTTCACCAAAATACAAAGAACAAATATTTGTATGTGTTTGCAACTATGTTTTGTTTGTTGTTTTTTTAAGGGGGAAAAATTAGATCGGTTCTGAGACATCGCAATTTATATTTTTATTTCCGCGAAAAGAGACCGAAATAAACTGTTTTAGACAAAGTTAGTATTTTTTATGTAAAGTAGGTGGAAATAGTTTTTTTTCGAAGTCATTCGTCATCTAAAAATAAATGGTATTAAAAACAAGAATATATTCCGATTTTAGGAGTCTGAATATAGAATTATATAACATTCGACTCCAAACTATTGCAATTAATTATAAAATTGTGTATTGTACTCTTTTTGCATATATTAAGTAAATCAAACAACTATCCGCTAACTGTTTAATGATGCCTATTTTACAATTTTTTGAAACAGTGCATTTGTACATTTGTTTGACATTCCACCAGGAATATGCTAATTATTTTGTTCACTTCAAATGATTTCAGTTTTATTCAACATATTAATGTTTAACCTTGTGTCAAAGCGACCGCAGTTGGAATTTATTCTTTTTTTTAACTTTAATCAAAGTACATCATTCAAAACGAATATTTTATCTTTGATAAAGTGAATGATTATCCCGTTGACTTGTTAATGTTTCAACTTGTTAACAATACTCGCGCCATTGTCGTTTCAATTGCGGTCGCCGACTAAAACCGCAATGGAAATTTTGCTCTCAAAGGGTGGATTATGTCATGAAATAAATCAAAAACTATGAGAAGGGACTGGACCATCTGATGGGACTGGATTACGGGTATTCAGTTGAACCTAATGTTGTATTTGATGAGTTAAGTGTAGAAAATGTTCAATCACCAAAAAATAACATCAAGTAAAGTAAAAATTGAGTTCGCATCCGCATATGCGAACGCGAATTATTCGCATTATTTTAACATTCGCTTTCGCAAAAATATATTTCAGTATTCGCTTCCATTTGTTGAAGTGTTCAATCTCCTTATTCCCTTCACACAATTTGAAGATATGAATACCAATGAAAACCTCTGCCACTTCTTTTCAAAACAGTTAAAGAAATATGTTTGTCCTTGTGGTAACAGGAGGTAAAACTATGGAAAACATTCTTAATACTTGAATATCCTGGAAAAGTATCAATTCAGTTTCTTAAATTTGTTGGTACTAAAGGGTCAAACTATTATTCGCATTCGATTTCGCAAAAATGCACATTTCACTATTCGCTTTCGCATTCGCAAGAAATATATTTCAATATTCGCATTCGCTTTCGCTAAAGTCACTTTCGCTACATCCCTAATATATACTATACTTATATACTAATAATACTACACGGGACAAAATCGCCTTTTTTGATATGTTGGTTGGTTAACGTGGTGGCTAAGAACCGTTCCATAGCCTCAATTAGTATATCAAAATACCGTTTTGATAACAACCTCACTCGCGTAGTGTCTGCTATACTCGTGTGTCTTTATATCCAGCACGATAGGTTGAGGTACATGATAAGGTCTCCCAGACCTATATCTGACGCCTCGACGAGGTTATGAAGGAACGGTTGACATAAAGTTTTAAGTCTGCGCTGTATTAGTGCTGGGCAGAACCAGAGAAGGTGCTCGACTGTCTCCTCTTCCTCCTCGTTGTCGCAACTGCAACAATGGTCGTTGTATTGAAGTTTTAACCGCTTTGCATGATCTCAAATTGGGCAGTGGCCAGTTAGCACAACGACTAGTGATATGTTCCGTCGATTTGGCTGATCAGAAGCTTTGTTCGTTGAGTGTTGTATCGTGGCCAGGTGCTTTTTGGGTATTTGACATGCTTTAGTCTTGTCCCACCTGGTCTCTGCTAGTGTTAAGTCGTAATTGAATATATCCTTTTTAACGACTCCCAGAGGCGTTGCGACTGAAGAAGAGGATCCTTCTCTATCTAGTTCGTCTGCCTTTTCATTCCCCTCAAGTGTTATATGACCAGGTGAGAACTACTTCTTCCTTACAGTCTGCCACAATTTTTCATGTGGCGATGTTATTTTTTAAAGCAAGGAGAGCCGCTTGACTATCGACAAATATTCCTATGCGATCTGTTGTATGATTCTGCTGTAGTACATTACATATTTCCTTTATGGCTAACATCTCGCCTGAAAAACACTGCATAGTCAGAAAGTTTTATTGAGATTGATATGTGCGCTTCCTCGGAGAAGATACCTGAACAACTCCACAACTCATTTTGGAGCTGACCATGTATACCTTGGTTTCGGGTCCCGCCAACGGAATTCCGCTATCCCATTCTGTTCTGCTAGGGAATTTGACTTCAAATGGCTTTTCGAAGGTCATTGCGGGAGTGCAGTAGTCTACTGTAGTTATTATTCCTCTGGGGAGTTTATGAAGAATACGAGCATGACGGTATGTTCTATGTTTCCAAATACCAAGAGCGTGTAATCTTGCATCATCGTGTTAAGGTCATCGGCAGGAGGTCACCCTGATGCACGTGCGGTTTTATTTTCCGTTACCGGCCACCACACGAATGCCCCATATATGAGTATCGGTCTGATTATGCTTGTGTACGTGCATAGTACCATATTAGGTTTGAGGCCCAAACGGCTGCCAAACATCTTGCGACAGGCGTAATATGCAACAGTTGATATCTGAATCCGGTGTTCCATACTACGTTTCCTTGATAGTTCTGAGTCCAGGATTACGCCTAAGTACTTGGCATGATCCGATAGTGTTATTTCTTGATCGGCTCTAAGGATCCATATTTGGTTCTTGTGGTAAACACCATCTCCATCTCAGTTTTTCCCGGATTCACTCCCAGACCACTTGTGGTCCAGTTATCAAGTGAATCCAGGGCTTTCATGATGTCCTTAACACGGACGGAAATAAACCAGAGACAAGTGTCACCACATCGTCCGCATATGTTATCACCTAATCCCCATGTGGTCGAACCTGAATAGTATTTCATTGATGACAAGAAGCCATAACAAAGACGAGACTACCTCACCATGTGGAGTGCCCCGATTGACGCGCTTTGACAACCTGCTGTTATCCATTGTAGCGTTTATGATTCTATTCTGCAGCATGGTGATTATCTAGTTCTTGAGGAGTTGCTCCACGACAATGTTACCTAGTGCATGCCTTATTGCCGAGTTATGTACGTTATAAAAAGCGCCTTCTATATCTAAGAAGGCAGCTAAGGTGTATTGTTTATGTTCAATGGACCTCTCGAGCGTCCCTTTAGATAGGCATGTTGGCGATAGGGTGAATATATTTGGGACAATATACTTGGGACATATTGTCCAAGGGACGTGAATACGTGAATTTGAGAATTTTGATGTTTCGAAATCGAATAGGACTTGGACGATCTTTGGAATGAAATTGTTGGAAATCGGTTCAGATTTTGACCTAGCACCCGTATCCGGAATAACCGAATATCTCAAAAGTCTTTAAACGTTCAGGGTAGCTCTTTTACTCTCGGAGTGCAATTGATACTAATAGTTTTGCAATTTTGACGATTTCATTCAAAAGGATTTTAAAATTCATATGTGAAGGAAAAAGAAGAAACATGTCCCAAATTACCAGACCTACCTTAGTAGTTGGTCCAAAATTTTTACAAATATTGAATCCCCAAAAATCAAATTAGTAACCGATTAATTTCAAATTTGGTATACGGTAATATTTTTTCTATCTCCGGCTACGTTCGAAGATGGGCCATATTGGTCCACTCCTTCTGGTACCTCCCACACAAAGGGTTAACATTTAGAGAAATATTGATTCTTTAATAACATATATACTACATATTACAATCTTATTTTATTAGTCGCTATCACCTCGAGAATGGGCGAAGCTGCCACGTGTATTGTTTATGTTCAATGGACCTCTCGAGCGTCCCTTTAGATAGGCATGTTGGCGATAGGGTGAATATATTTGGGACAATATACTTGGGACATATTGTCCAAGGGACGTGAATACGTGAATTTGAGAATTTTGATGTTTCGAAATCGAATAGGACTTGGACGATCTTTGGAATGAAATTGTTGGAAATCGGTTCAGATTTTGACCTAGCACCCGTATCCGGAATAACCGAATATCTCAAAAGTCTTTAAACGTTCAGGGTAGCTCTTTTACTCTCGGAGTGCAATTGATACTAATAGTTTTGCAATTTTGACGATTTCATTCAAAAGGATTTTAATTTTCATATGTGAAGAAAAAAGAAGAAACATGTCCCAAATTACCAGACCTACCTTAGTAGTTGGTCCAAAATTTTTACAAATATTGAATCCCCAAAAATCCAATTAGTAACCGATTGACTTCAAATTTAGTATACGGTAATATTTTTTCTATCTCCGGCTACGTTCGAAGATGGGCCATATTGGTCCACTCCTTCTGGTACCTCCCACACAAAGGGTTAACATTTAGAGAAATATTGATTCTTTAATAACATATATACTACATATTACAATCTTATTTTATTAGTCGCTATCACCTCGAGAATGGGCGAAGCTGCCACGCCCCTTTTGGTACCTCCCACACAAATGGACCATTTTGCATCAAAATTATAAGCAATCAACTGCTTATAACTTTAATACAAGTGCATAAAAATACTTGAAATTTTGTACAGTATAATGTTTTTGTAGCACCTATAGCCCGTTAAAAAATGAGCACTATTGTACAGCCCCTTTTGGTTCCTCTCACACAAATGGACCGTTTTATACAAAAATTTAACGGCTTATAACTTTAATACCAGTGCATACAAATACTTGAAATTTTGTACAGTGTAATGCTATTATAGTGCCTACAGTCCCGTGATAAGTGGGCGTTATCACCACGCAACTTTTTATACCTCTCACACAAAATGATCAAATCATACCAAAATTGAATAGATCGTAACGTTAATATAACAGTGCACATAAATGCAGCACAGTACAATGTATAGGGTGATCCAATTAGAGATACTTTTTTCAATAGCCTTTTTTTGACAGATCACGTGTGAGTCGTGTCATGCTGTCATGTTTTTTTTTGTCAAGTATTGTTTGGCATTTCGTCATGGAAGACTTACGCCTAAACCTACCTCGTAATTATGTAAAGAAATAGTGTTGAAAATTTCAAAAGGATCGGTTTAGTAATTTTTGAGTTATGAGGCACCGTCTTTGAAAACATAGGTTGTGGGAAAAACGCTTTAAAGTTTTTCTGATGTACTGAGTCACGTTTGAGGAGCGGTTACTTAGACTGCTGTATCTTTGTCAGTTTTGCTCCGATTCTCCTCAAATTTTCACACAACATTCTTGAAAGGTCTCTATTCAGAAAAAAATGCAAACAAAATTTCTCAAAAAAATGATTTTTTTCGCAATATCATGTAATATATCTTTGATAAATGGTTCTCCAGTTATGCTAAAATATATGGTTGAACACTCATTTTTTAGATGTTTATCCTTATTGTGCTAGATAAACAAGTCCCATTCCATCAATAGACCTCAAAGTTCTTAAAGGAAATTACCTATGCTTTCTTGGGAGCAAAAAAAAATAAATATATACATATATGGGGTTTGACAAAAATTTCAAAACAAATTTTAATTTCGCAAAAAATATGTTTGCGAGTTTTGTTATCTTCTTAAAAAGATTGAACTAAAAGCTATCGAAAACACTTTGGGCAACATTTTCTAAATACAATATCTAATTAATTATACGGATGGGAAAAACGGCCGTGCGGAGGATAGAAGTGGTAATAGTTCAGTATGCGATATCATCTGAACTATACCAGTTAGGACACTCACCCCCATTAACACAAAACAAAATAACCGAGCTTTAGAGCTAACGAAAGTTAAATTGTATGGAATTTGACAGCTATAACCGGTAGTTAGCTCTTAAACCTAGTTTATTTATTTAATGTTAATGGCCCTAAGATTAAGAAAAATAATTGCCGTCATTTGTGAAAATTCCGCAGCTAACGTTACGAAGAAAAAGTCAAACCAAAAGTAACTCAAACGACATTTATTTTTTGCTTACAAATTTCCTGACCGCGTAGTCGTCGGCTTAATGCTATTTTGGTCCATTCTCGTCTAGTTTTCGAGATATTGGTAGTGTAAATCCATTTAACCTTGATTTATGGGAAATTATTTTGATATTTTTGTTCTATGTCTCCATTTTTCTATCGCCCTATATTTATACCCTACACCATACTGTGGTACAGGGTATTATAACTTTGTGCATTTGTTTGTAACACCCAAAAGGAGAGGAAATAGACCCATCGTTTATTATACCGATCGACTTAGAATCACTTTTGTATTCTTGTAATCATGTATTCTTGTAATCAAAGCACAGGTCGCAATTATGGTCCGATCTTAACGAAACTTTACACATATCTTTTTTTTTTGGCCCAAGGACGATCCCTATTGAATTTGGTTAAAATCGGTTCACATTTAGATATAGCCCCCATATATATGTTAGCCCCGATTTGACATGTAAGCGCTGCAAAAACTTTATTTTATATCCGATCAGTATGAAATTCCGCAGAAAGAGGTTTCTTATTATGTGAATGAACACTGTTAAATTTGGAAGAAATCGGTTCAGATTTAGATATAGCCCCCATATATACGTTACCCCCGATTTGACATGTAAGCGCTCTAAAAATGTTATTTTATATCCGATCAGTGCGAAATTCGGCAAAGAGAGGTATCTTATTACATGAAGGAATACTGCTAAATTCGGAGAAAATCGGTTCAGATTTAGATATAGCCCCCATATATATGTTACCCCCGATTTGACATGTAAGCGCTGTAAAAACTGTATTTTATATACGACCAGTGCGAAATTCGGCAGAAAGAGGTTTCTTATTACATGAAGGAATACTGACAAATTCGGAGAAAATCGGTTCGGAGTTAGATATAGCCCCCATATATATGTTACCCCCGATTTCACATGTAAGCGCTGTAAAAACTGTATTTTATATCCGATCAATATGAAATTCGTCAGAAAGAGGTTTCCTATTACATGAATGAACACTTTTAAATTTGGAAGAAATCGGTTCAGATTTATATATAGCCCCCATATATACGTTACCCATGATTTGACATGTGAGCGCTGTAAAAATGTTATTTTATATCCGATCAGTGCGAAAGTCGGTAAAAAGAGGTTTCTTTCTACATGAAGGAATACTGCTAAATTCGGTTCAGATTTAGATATAGCCCCCATATATATGTTACCCCCGATTTGACATGTAAGCGCTGTAAAAACTGTATTTTATATCCGATCAGTGCGAAATTCGGCAGAAAGAGGTTTCTTATTACATGAAGGAATACTGCCAAATTCGGAGAAAATCGGTTCAGATTTAGATATAGCTCCCATATATATGTTACCCCCGATTTGACATGTAAGCGCTGTAGAGACCAGCCAATAAAGCCGACCAAAATTTTCGGCGGCGGCGGCGCATGGAAAAATATCGATCGGCGGCGGCGGCTGATCGGCTGAGCCGATCAAATTTCAACAATCGGCTGAGCCGATAAATTTCCCACGATCGAAAGTGCTCGAATACGAATGTAATTTTCCGACAAAAGTGGCGTTTTGAGATATTTGGCGTTAGAGGAAAAAACATAAAATGAACTTTCATAACTTTGATGTTTGATGTAATATTGAAAATCGGTTTAATAAATCTTCAATGGTTGATACATTTGTTATAGAGTTGACGAGCCAAAAGGAATTGGGTCGTTCCGGATTGTTGATGCGATGGTCTTGGTCCTCAGTATTTGTAAAAGTTATGGACGACATACTAGGGTTGGTCTGTTAATTTGGACGCTTTTCTGCTATTTCTACACATATGAATTTTAAAATCCCTTGCGTGAAATTTTAACTCTAAAATTAACTCTATTAATATTTAGTAGTCGCTTTTTTAAATTTTCATGGTTGCATAAAACAAATTCTCTTGACTCACCAAATAAACTTCGGCGGCTGAGTTTCAGCCGATGTGAGCCGCTAAAATCGGCGGCGGTGCCTGCTGGAAAAAAAATGACCGGCGACGGCGCGCCGCCGTTTTGCGCCGCGTCGGCTTCATAGCCTGGTAGAGACTGTATTTTATATCCGATCAGTACGAAATTCGACAGAAGGAGGTCTTTTTACAAGAATGAGTATTCAGGGAAGAGCGGTTCAGATTTATATTAAAGCTCCATATATATGTGTTGAATTTTACTTCCGATCATTAAAATTTTCCAGAAAGATCTTTCTCAATTTAGGAACGAATATTACTTAATTTAGCGATTATAGTTTCTGAATTACACAATATGTTCAAACAATGTTAATAAAACTCCAACATATGCAAGCTATATTCCATCGCATTTCCCAGGCTTAAGACCTGTATCTCCTACAGAAAATGCTAGTTCTAGCGATCCAAACGTAAACCGAATCCCAAAGAATACAATTCATCCAAATATGTCATACGCCCGTATGACAAGAAATGGTAATTCGTTACCCCCCCAATTTCCCCTCGAAAACTCAATAGAAAAATTAATAGAAACTATGAATTCATTCATGTTGAATATGCAAAGCATGATGCAAGAAATGATGAGAAATCAAAGTATGCTTATGCAACTCGTGTTAAATCAAAAATAAATCCAATGAGAATTTGTTATTGGAATGCAAACGGCCTGAGCCAACACAGAAATGAGGTAGAAAATTTTCTCCGAAACCACTGTATAGATATTTTATTAGTCTCTGAGACACATTTTTCAACCAGAAATTGTTTTAGGATACGTGGTTATTCCACATACGATACTAAACATCCTAGCGGGAGAGCCTGTGGTGGTACAGCTCTTATTGTCCAAAATAAAATCAAACATTATCCTATGCCCGAATATAGGACTGAGCATATACAAGCAACTTCTATCGCTATCACAGGCACAAATCTGGTGATATCGTCGATATATTGTCCCCCTAGGCACAATATTAACAAAGATCAATTCATGGAGTTCTTCTCCACTCTTGGCACAAAGTTTTTGGTAGCAGGTGACTACAATGCCAAGCACACATTTTGGGGCTCTCGCCTCACTACTCCAAAAGGTAGACAACTACTTAAAGCCATAACATCTGCTAAACTAGATGTAGCTTCGAGCGGTCACCCAACATATTGGCCCTCAGATCTGAACAAAACGCCTGACCTTATTGATTTCGCTATAATAAAAAATATAAGGCGTGAACAATTATCTCTATGTCCATCACTTGATCTATCATCGGATCATTCGCCTACCATTTTGACACTGCTTTACAACAATCATGAAAATGGGTGTGACAGTTTGCCCAATAAGTATACCACTGGCTAAAATATAAAAAATACGTTAGCTCACACCTATCCGATGGTGTATCGTTACGTACAACGGATGAAATTGAAGCCGCGGTAAACCTATTCACAGACGTAGTAAACAGTGCTGTTAAAGTGGCTACTCGAAAAAGCGCATTCAAAAGAGATAACTCCAATAACCCAATAGGCATCCAAGCGTTAATCAATGAAAAAAGAAGCGTAAGAAGAGAGTGGCAACAATATCGCTCCCCAGCACTGAGAAAAAAACTAAAAAATTGCCAGAAGAGATTGAAATCAGCCCTAAAATCAGCCGAGGATAGTGATCTAAAAATATATTTGCAATCTCTGGATCCAACCCAGAAAACAGATTATAGTCTCTGGAAGGCCACAAAAAACATGCGAGGTCCTGTTGCGCATGAATCCCCAATTCGCCTTGAAAATGGGAACTGGGCAAAAAGCACAGAAGAGAAAGTAAATGCATTCGCAAACTACCTCGAGTCCGTTTTTACACCCAACAGTGATACATCTGAAATCTATCCGCCCGTGATAGATATAATTCCTCGCCCACACTATCCGCCCGTGATAAACGACACAATTCCTCGCCCAATCTATCCGCCCGTGATAGATGATACAATTTCTCACACAATCTATCCGCCCGGGATAAATGACTCAATTCCTCTCCCAATGTATCAGCCCGTGATAGATGACATAACTCCACGCCCAATCTATCCGCCCGTGATAGATGATTTAATTCGTCGCCCAATCTATCAACCCGTGTTAGATGATATAATTCCTGGCCCAATCAAGCTTGGAATAAAGGATGTTGAAAAATCTGTCAAAGAACTAAAATTAAAGAAATCGCCCGGAGGAGATGGTATAACAGCGAAAATGATTAAAGAACTTCCCTTTTCAGCCTTGAAAATTGTGTTATTTTTATTCAATGCAATTCTCCGTGTAGGTTACTTCCCCCTATCTTGGAAGAGGTCTGAAATCGTGATGATACCGAAACCAGGCAAAGATGCAACTCAAGTCAAATCCTATCGCCCTATAAGCTTACTATCGATACTTTCAAAAATGTTTGAGTCCATTCTCATGAAAGAAATCACACCTCACATAATTTCTCACAATATTATACCTGACCATCAATTTGGTTTTAGAAAAAGTCACAATACTATAGAACAGGTACACCGTATCGTAACCTGCATCAGAAGAGCTTTTGAGAATAAAGAGTACTGTTCGGCGATATTCATAGATATTTCCCAAGCATTTGACAAAGTCTGGCACGAAGGACTTTTGCACAAAATATGTGACCTTCTGCCAATCAACACGCATAAACTGTTCAGGAGCTATTTGACTAACCGGTCTTTTCAAGTTAAATCAAATGGCATTTTTTCTAGCCCTAAGAAAATAAATGCCGGTGTCCCACAGGGGAGCATTCTTGGCCCTATACTGTACGTTATTTTTACGGCAGATATGCCCATAACCAACTTTACGCTCACGTCTACTTTTGCGGACGATACTGCTTTCGTCAGTACTCACAAAAACCCTTCAGTTGCGTCCGATCAACTACAGTCGCATGTCCGAATCCTAGAAGAATGGTTAAAACAAGTAAGAAAGTTTCAGTCGGGTAAACCGACTAAGGTATACCCTCACTTTGTGAGTAATGTAATATATAACATTACACCAATAAATCTGTCAATTTGTGTGGGAGGTACCAGAAGGGGTTTTCCAAATACACATATTTTTCGGTAAACAGTACATTCTTAAATACATTGCATTGTGCTGAACTATAAGCATTTGTGTGCACTGGTATATTAAAGTTACGAGCTATGTAATTTGGTATGATTTGGTCATTTTGTGTGGGAGGTACAAAAAGGGGCGGGGTGATAACGCCCACTTTTTACAGGACTATAGGCACTACAACAGCAGTACACTGTACAAAATTTCAAGTATTTGTATGCACTGGTATTAAAGTTACAAGCCGTTTACTTTGGTACGAAACGGGCCATTTGTGTGGGCGGTACCAAAAGGGGCTGTACAATGATGCCCATTTTTTACCGGACTATAGGCGCTACAAAAACATTATACTGTAGAAAATTTCAAGCATTTTTATGCACTTGTATTAAAGTTATAAGCAGTTAAATTTTGATGCAAAATGGTCCATTTGTGTGGGAGGTACCAAAAGGGGCATGCCAACTTCACCCATTTTTCTCGAGTTAATAGCGACTAATATACTAATATTATGTGCAGAATTTCAAAAGATTCGAATAAGTAGTATAGAAGTTATTAAAGAATCAATATTTCACTAAATTTTAACCCTTTGTGTGGGAGGTACCAGAAGGAGTAGACCAATATGGCCCATCTTCGAACTCATCCGGAGATAGATCAAAATATTACCACATACCAAATTTGAAGTCAATCGGTTACTCCTTTCGAGAGTTATCGTGCGCACCACGATAAAGAATCAATATTTCACTAAATTTTAACCCTTTGTGTGGGAGGTACCAGAAGGAGTAGACCAATATGGCCCATCTTCGAACTCATCCGGAGATAGATCAAAATATTACCACATACCAAATTTGAAGTCAATCGGTTACTCCTTTCGAGAGTTATCGTGCGCACCAGCCAGCAGACACACAGACAGACAGACAGACAGACAGACGGACGGACATTGCTCATTCGACTTAAAATGACCCAAAACGGATTTCCTCCGAACATACTTAGGGTCTTAGATCACTCCTTCGATGTGTTACACTTTTTTCCGTAGCAAATGATATATACCCTCGTCACACTAAAGTGAGGGTATAAAAATGGAGAATAATGGTGAATGCCTCAAAGTGTACTCATGTTACTTTTACCCTGCGAAGGGATGCAAGTCCTCCAATTTCTATTTTCAACTCACAGATTCCCCAAAAGGATCATGTAAAATACCTTGGAATCCACATAGATCGGCGTTTGACGTGGTCGCGCCACATAGACTCTAAAGTAACTCAAATAAAACTCAAAACTAATCAACTTCAGTGGCTTATCAGCCAAAGATCTGCCCTAGATCCAGAGTATAAAGTTCTTTTATACAAAACGGTATTGAAGTCAATTTGGACATATGGTATCCAGCTCTGGGGTACAGCGTGCGCTTCAAATGTATGCAAATTACAAAGAAGACAATCGAATATTCTTCGTTTAATTACAGGTGCACCATGGTATATAAGAAACGCTAACATCCATAAGGATCTCAACATGCCAACAGTAAAAGAGGAAATTGAAAAATATTGCCGGTGTTACGTGGGTAAACTATTCAATCATCCAAACATCCTGGCTCGAGAACTACTAAATTTTGAAGGTCATGACCGCCTTAGAAGGAGAGATACGCTGGACATGATATAAATTAAAACAAATTGTATAATAATGAAAGATTCAATAAAAAAATGTAATGAATTGAAAAAAAAAAAAAAACAATATGTTCCTACCCATTTACCAATTATTCCAAATTATTATGGCAATGACCTAAGGGTCATTGTTAGGGAGGTGTAGGGTATTATATAGTCGGCCCCGCCCGACTTTCTGCTTTTTCTTACTGGTTTTTACTTACTATTTTACGTTCTTTCGATCACAATATTTAAATAACTCTCCTTCCACACCGACCCTCTTTGTGGTCCAAGTAATACAAATACGAAAAAATATTAAAACAAAAGGGGATATGGACCAAAATGTAAAAAAATTATTATAACATGCTTATTTTTGAATGGAATGACATAGAAATGCATAAGAATTATCCAAACACTGTTGGGAATCCTATGGAATAAAAAGTGTGAAACTCTTCAGCCTCGTTTTTACTAAAACAATAAATTGGGGTTTTCTCCGATCATACAAAATGGCGAATGGAACAAAATAACATTAAGCCGACGTAGTGTCGCTTATGTTAAGTTTTCATTTTGAAATTTATTTGAACGGCGTTAGAAATGTTAACATTTTTGCGTTTGTTGTTTTCTAATATTTATTGTTTTTATTTTTTTATATGTTTATATATTATATGTTTTTGTTGATTATGGAAATTTCGTCGAGTTTGACCAGATTTGCAACACATAAGTGATGTGCCCAATATGAAACAAATGCAAATAATTTTTGGCTGCTTTTTCCTAAATGTGATTTGTATACCCTACACCACACTGTGGTCTAGGGTATTATGAGTTTGTGCATTTGTTTGTAACAGTGAAGAGATAGACCCATTGTTTGTTATACCGATCGAATTGGAATCACTTTCTGAGTCGAATTAATCATTTCCGTTTATCCGTCTGTAGATATATCGTTGTAATCAAAGTGTCGTATTTGTGGTCCGATCGTGATGAAATTTAGCATAGTGATCTTTTTGGCCCAAGGATGATCCCTATTGAAACTGTTTAAAATCGGTTCAGATTTATAGGCCCCATATATTTTTACCTCCGATTTGGCATCTAAGCGCTATACAAATCGAATATTACATCGGATTATTGCCGAATATGGCATAAAAGAGTTTATTGGTTCAGGAATGAACACTTTCAAATTTGAAAGAAATCGGTTCAGATTAAGATGTAACCCCCATATATACTTTCCTTCCGATTCGGTATCAACGTGTCAGTGAAGCTTTATTTTACATCAGCGCATTATAAAATTTGGCAAATAGGAGTTTATTGACACAGAAATAACGGTATTTAAGTTTGATAAAAATCTGTTGAGATTTATATAGCCCCAACATAAGTATGTATTGGCATCAAAGTGCTGTAGAAAGTTTATTTAACATCCAATCTTTACAGAGTGTAGTATAGATATCGACCACAGATCGATACCTCCTAAACATGCTAAGTCGACTTAGCATGTTTTTAGGGACATTGCAATTTTAATTAATAAATGTTCCAAATTATATTCAGTCAAAATTTCGTGTTTATTTGTCAACCCAATCAAAAGTTATTCACAAAGTAGTACAGGTCTCTCGATTTGCATTAATAAGGAATTCCACACATATTTAAAAAATGCATCAAATTTTGGTCGCCTCTCCTGAAAAAATACAGTTTTACACTTAGCATAGTTTAGAATGGAGGTATCGATATGTAAAATATATCTTTAAATGTTGTGAATTTGATTCGATTTGTACTTATTCTGCTAAGTAAGTGGTGTAGGGTGTCATATAGTTGGCAACGCCAATCTCTAGCCTTTCCTTACTGGTTTTTACTATGTTTAATGTTAATTAATTTCCTTTATATTGAGTTGTCCACATTACCAAAATAAATTTAAAACAAGTAAAAGCGTTAAGTTCGGCCGTGCCGAATATTATATACCCTACTCCATGGATTGCATTCAATTTTATCACTGAAAAAATCTTTGGACATGCAACAAATCATGAAACTATCCTTTTTGTTTAAGTAAATTATTAGAAAAACAAACGTTGCAATTTTTAGCTACATTTTAGGCCGCAAATTCTTTAGCCAAGCTCTTCGCCTGAAAAATGTGGTATTTATGGCTTAAAATAACATTTGTGAGAGCTACATCTACACGGTGACTACAACAAAATAAAATTTGATTTGTATAAATTATATTGGGATGAATTCTTGGCAAAATAGAATACAAACTGCAAAATTTCCGCTATATTTCTTAGAAAATGTGGTGTTTATGACTTAATAAGACTTTTTGGGAGCGACATCTATAGGTAGACTATAACAAAATATGAACTGATTTAAAAAAAATTTTACTGCGACGAATTCTTGTCTTAATTAAATACAAACTGCAAAGATTCAGTTAAAATGCTTCGAAAATGGGATATTTATGGCTTAAATACGTATATTTTGCGGCGACATCTACAGGTGGAATATAATAAAATATGAACCCATTTCTAAATTTGTTACTGCGATGAATTCTTGTCAAAATAGAATACAAACTGTAAAGTTTCTGCTGAATTGTTTTAAAAATGTGGTATCTATGGCTAACAAACCGTATTTTGGAGCGACCTCTATAGGGAGCTATATCAAAACATTGACCGATATGGCCCATTTGCAATCCCAAACAACATGCAACTGTAAGAAGTATTTCTACAAAATTTAATCAACATAGCTCTATTATTACGCACTGTAGCGTGATTACAACAGACGGACGGTCGGACGGACATGGCTAAAACGTCTTAGAATTTTATGACGATTATTACTTTATGGGGTCTCAGATCAATATTTAGAGGTATTACAAACGGAGTGACAAAATGAATAAACCTATGGCGGAGGGTATAAAAATATGCAAGTGCATATTTCTGTGCAATTGTGTTTTTTAACTTAACCGACACAAATACATCGCTTCAGCTTGCTACACTGACAACGAAAAAAACTTTAGTCACAAAAATCTTACTTTTTTGTTAAAAAAAAGAATAAAGCGAAGATTAGTACAAATTATACTCTAAAGAGCTTAACTAGAAAAGTTCGAGCTAATACCTATACTGAGCATAGAGAAATCTAAAAAACCTTCTCCTGAAAAATTTACTTTTTGTCGGTTAAGTTTTTTTTGCAGTCAGATATGGGTGATTTATATTTCGACTAGTTATCGTTATGTAAATTAAAATACCTACATATCGCTCACTCCCTTCAAGAGTGTCATAACTCAAAATTGAAAATTGTCAGGATGTGTAACTTTAAGTCCAAACGGCTGAAGCTAGAATGATGAAATTTGGTGGGAGGGTAGTCCTTGGGACGTAGACGAGCAATAAGGCGGGATTTTTCGAAATTCGTACTATTAGCCGCACAATGGGGTTAAAGGGATAAATATGGTACCACCGCAAAATCTAAACGAAATGAGCTAGAATCTTGAAATTTGGTATGAGCGTAGCCTTTAGGAGGTAGACTCAGAAATTGGCAGGAAATTCGAACATTTATGCACACAGTGGGGTAAAAAGTGATAGATGTGGTACATCAGCCAAATCCAAATGGCAAGAGCTAGAATCGTGAAATATTGTGTGATGGTAGCCCTTATGAGGTAGACTCTGAAATTGGCAGGATTTTTCGTAATTCGAACATTTACGCACACAGTGGGTTAAAAAGGGAAAAATGGGATAAATGTAGTACAACAGCCAAATTCAAATGGCACGAGCTAGAATCGTGAAATTTGGTGTAAGGGTAGCTCTTATGAGGTAGACTCTGAAATTGACAGGATTTTTCGAAATTTGAACATTTACGTACACAGTGGGGTAAAAAGAAAAAAATGTGGTACAACAGCCAAATTCAAATGGCAAGACCTAGAATCGTGAAATTTGGTGTGAGAGTAGCTCTTGGGACGTAAACAAGAACAAGGAGTGATTTTTTTAAAAATTTTGAGGCACAGTGGGACCGAAAGGTATAAATATGGTACCACGGCAAAATTTAAAGTCTAATATTAGAATGGTGAAAATTGAAGCAAGGGGTGTCTTTATGACAACTGATCGGCGTATTAAGTTTTTTTGTATTCGTAGTTTTCGGGGCATAGTGGGGCAAAAAGTGTAAAATATAGTACAGTGGCTTAAAAATGCCAAACATGGATCAATGGTTCCAGGGTAACTTTTGGAACATAAACTAGAGATTGGAAGTGATTTTTAGTAATTCTAACTTTAAGAGGCACAGTGGGACACGACGGGTTAATTATGGAGCATGGGGAAAAAAGGGAAACATCTGCCAAAATTGGAACTTAAACATGAGATATGAGGAGTTTATATGGTTTTAGGAGCACTGTGGTCAAAAACGGTTAAATAGTGGAGTGGAGAAAATATGATTAAATATGTTACAGTCGGGGAAAAAGGTTTAAGTACGCTAGCGTGGAGACACATTTTAAATACGAGTACGGTACAGCGAGACAAAAATTTGTTAAATATGGTACAGTGGGTAAACATTTTGTACAGTGAGATAAAGAGTTGAATGGGGCACAGTTGTGCAAAAGGGGTTAACTATGGTACAGTGGGGTAAAAATAGTTATATGTATATGGTAAAGTGGGACAAATGGGTTAAAAATGGTACAGTGGGGCAAAAAGCGTTAACTATTGAACAGTGGGGCAAAAAATTATTTACTACGATACAGTGGGCAAAAAGGGTTAAATATGGTACAGTGTGACAAAAATGGGTAACTATACAGTACGGTGGGGCATAACTGTGTTAAATATTGTACAGTGGAGCACAGAGGATTAAATATGGTACAGTGGGGCAAAAACTGTTAAATATGGTACAGTGAGACAAAGCGTTTAATATGACACAGTGGGGCAAAAAGGGTTAACTATGGTACATGGTAACGTGGGACAAAATGGGTTAAATATGGTACAGTGGGGCAAAAATCTTTAACAATGGAACAGTGGGAAAACAGTGGGACACAAATGGTTAAATATGGTACAGTATGACAAAAATGGTTACAGTGGGCACAAAAAGTTAAGTTAAAATGGGTTAAGTATGGTACAGTGGGGCAAAAATGGTTAAATATAGTGGACAAAATATAGTAGGAAAAAAAGGTGTTAAATTTGATTCAGTGGACCCAAAAGGTTAAATATAGCACAGTGGGTCAAAAAGCGTACATTTAGTACAGTGGGCAAAAATATGGATGCAGGGAGAGAGGGTAAGTTAAATATGAAATAAGAATGTTTTTTTCTAAATGTATGATTTTAGTAGCACTGTGGTGCAAAAAGGTTAAAATTATGATGCACTGCAATTATGTAGCACTGTGGTGCAAAAAGGTTAAAATTATGATGCAGTTGGGGCAAGCAAAAATTGGTCAACATATTACAGAGGGGAAAAAATGTGTTAAATATGGTTTAGTGGAGCAAAAAGGGTTAAATGTGGTACCGTGAAGCAAAAAATTAAATACGGTAAAATGGTTAAATGTGGTAAGTTGGGGAAAAAGGGAAGCACAGTGTAATAAAAAGTGTTTAATATGGAACAGTGGTGCAAATGCTGTTGAATGTGGTCCCTGAGTGCAAAGGTAGCTCTTACAGCATAAACCAAAGCTAAGAAATTGTTTTTTCCAAATAGGTTCTTCTACTTAAACCGTGGGGAAAAGTTATATAAATGGCACAGATAGGGGACAAAAATGTTGAAATACGACCTAAGCTTGCGAATTTGGATCTTGAAATATCAATTATCATTTTAAAATATTGTGCAATCGTCCAAAGTGGTTAATTAAGACACACTAAAGGTTAAATGTGGTACAATGGAGCGATTTACTTTAGATTTTTAAATTCGTACCTTTATAGACACAGTGGGACAAACATGGTTTTATATTGTACCAGGGTGTGAATGTAGGTATTGTAACATAAACAAGGGTAAAGTTGCTAACGTATGAACCAAAAAAATAGTTTTTCAACGTCCAGAGGTACTGTGGGAAAAGGGATAAATGAAACGAGGGTTCGTATTTTATATATAAAAGTAATCAAATCTTCTTCATTTTGCACCATATGTAATAATCATGTCATTTTGAAAGAAAGAGGAATAGATATTTTACAGTACCCTAAACAGAAAATAGATCAAAGATGGGGGCTGCGAAGCGCACCGGGTAAGCTAGTATGATATAAGACTATTAAAAAATGTGGAATAATCCGAAATATGATTGTTTACTTATGAACTAAATTTCGTTGAGATTTATTTATGGATATTTGCAAAATTAGCAATTCCGTAAGGTAACCTCAAAAATGTTCAATTTTGAGTTATGACAGACTTGAAGTGAGTGAGCGATATGTACTTGTATGTGTTGCTGTTTGACCCATCCAATGTTAAAACTACATATTCATTTATGTTTATATAATTTATTGTTTTTATGCCACTTTATGCTTTAACACTTCCTATTTGATTACAATCTACTATTACGAATACGCATATTTCATTATTTCGTTAAAATGCTCTACTTTATCTTGACGCCATGACGGGAATTAAAATTCTGATATCGCTTTAATAATTGTACTCATAATAAAATTAAATTGTACTGATGATACAAAGAAATATGTGTTAAATCTATTTTAATATTTTAATTCAATTATGAATAATTTAAAACAATTGTTTGTTTACAATTGTTAAAGTGATGTGTGTTAAACAATAACAAATTACATGGTTCATTAAATTATAATTGCATTAAGTTATTTGAAATAATAAAATACTATTGACAACTTACGCGGTTATCTAGTGTTTAATAAAATGTGTACTGAAAAGAGTCTACGTACACATTGTTTTTTATACCCTCCGCCATAGGATGGGGGTATATTCATTTTGTCACTCCGTTTGTAACACCTCTAAATATTGATCTGAGACCTCATAAAGTATATAACGGGTGAACCAAGTAGAGATACTTTTTTCAATAGCCTTTTTTTGAAAGATCACGTGTGAGTCGTGTCATGCTGTCATGTTATTTTTGTTGAGTATTTTTTGGCATTTCATCATGGAAAGACTTACGCCTGAACAACGTTTACAAATCGTTCAACTTTATTACGAAAATTCACGTTCGGTGAGGAATGTGTTTCGTGCACTTCGCTCAACTTATGGTCAACATAATCGGCCTACTGAGCGCAACACCATCTTGAGACCCAGCATACGTTATTGGATAATATTCGACCGAATAGACCACGTCCAGCACGTAGTGAAGAAAATGTAGCGGCCGTAGATGAGAGTGTACACGAAGACCGTGGAGAGTCGATTCGGCGCATTTTACGTCGAGATCTTAAATTGGAAGCATAAAAAAGGGGTGTGGCAATAACGACCATTTTTCACTGGACTGTAGGCACAATAAAAGCATAAAACTGTACAAAATTTCAAGAATTTTTATACACTAGTATTAATGTTATAAGCTGTTAACTTTTGGTGCAAATGGTGCATTTGTGTGGGAGGAACCAAAAGGGGCGTAGCAACTTCGCCCGTTTTTCACGAGTTGATAGCGACTAATAAGCTAATACTATGTGTGGAATTTCAGAAGATTCGAATGAGTAGTATAGCAGTTATTAAAGATTAAATATTTCACAGCATTTTGTGAGATGTTATGGAGCTAAGTTCTGAGATGTTATGGACTTAATTTAGAAACAACAATTAAAGCATTTTCGGGATACGAGTATTATGTTTTCTAATTTACGGGCTTCGAGTGCAATGTGGAGATATTAAAAAAGGGAAATGATTCGGCCATTTATTAACCAGACAACTGGCAAAACTTGGCATGTTTGTAGAAGAGGTATTCGAGAAGTTAGGTTTTAAATTTGAGCCCCCTATATAATGGGTGATTTTTTGCGACACTGTTTTGGACAGCTCAGTAGTTTTCGTGTAGCATGTTACTGTGGATCATGTTCAGTTTGGACTAGAATTTAACCATGAATCGACTTACAAACGAACAACGCTTGCAGATTATTGAATTTTATTATCAAAATGAATCGACTTACAAACGAGCAACGCTTGCAGATTATTGAATTTTATTACCAAACTCATGCTCGGTTAAGAAAGTGCATCGTGGTCTTCTTCCATTTTATGGTCAGTTTGGGCGACCTTATTGAATGGATACGTGAAAAAACAAAATTGCCGTATTTGGTGTGAAGAGCAGCCAGAAACATTGCAAGAACTGTCAATGTATCCCGAAAAATTAACTGTTTGGAGTGGATTATTGGCCGGAGGCATCATTGGACCGATCGCAAAAAAACTGTACAAAGTCTGGAAGGCCTACATCACAGTACTTATTACGGTCTGATATAGACAAAAAATAAATAAATTCCTTGACGGGGATGCTTTCGTGTTCCGAGGGAGCGGGGTTCCCCAATCGTCCTACTATACGTCCATTGATCTGGGCCAAAGCCGAGAAATGCCAGGCAAACCACCAATCTGCAACGATGCAGGATGGCATCAGGGAAGAGTAAACCTCTTATATTTCGGTGATGCCAGATCAGTAGACCTGGCCGGGTGCCCAGTTGAATGTTGTCGAAAAAACAACATCCCTAGTCACCCTAGAGCCATCACCTGGGTTACAGCAGAGCCTCCAACCCGGCTGACATATTAGAAATAATAAAAGATTTAAATCCTGGTCTGTCGGCCCATAATTGGAGAATAAGCAAGGTGGGTGAGGCTGATTGTAAAACCGGCGGGTCAATGTGATCCTTAACGCTGTATCCACCTCCCATATACAACGTGCAAGTGCAACCCTACAATATGGCTTCGAGACTATAGTCTTGAAGGTATACAAGCAGGATATAGCTCCCACTGCGGAAAGTGAGTCGTCCACCGTGGTTGATAAACGGCTTTCTGGAAGTGCGGAGGTGGTGACTCCAACTCTCACAGAAGATCTGTAACACCCTTCTCTGAGGACGAAAACTCTTCTTCTGTCACAGAGGGGCTTAAGGGAGTCTCCGGACTCTTTGACGCATCTGGCGGGGACATGCTTGTTGATGATACGGAAAGAGTCCTATAACACCCTTGTCGGGGTGGATGTTAATCTGCCAATTACCAATGATGGTAAGAATTTTACAGATTAACCTCCATCACGCTAAAGCAGCTTCAGCGGCTCTATTGCTGCGCCTGTCCACAGGTGCAGTAGACATCGTCCTGATACAGGAGCCCTACGCAGTGGGAGGAAGGGTGCGCGGAATAAGGAAACCCAACTTTAAACTGCTTGCGGCCAACTGTGAAGGCACTCCAAGAATCTGCATTTTGGCCAGGAAAGACCAAAGTATCTTTCACCTGGCTAATTTAAGACGAAACATCTGCTAGTCTGGAGATCGGTATTCGCATATATTGGTTGGTCTCCAGTAATTGCCTCATGAAGCTGTAGTACCGACTGCCCTATTCAGGGAAGTAGTAAAGGTAGCAACGTCTGACGAGGTCGAGCTGATTATTGGTAGTACGGATATAAACAATAGGGATGATTCGCTTCTAGATTTTATTCTATCTACCAACCTAAGTATTTGTAACATAGGTAATAAACCGTCCTTTACAATTAAAGACAGACAAGAAGTAATCGACGTAACGTTTGCTACTGACTGGCTGTCAGACAAAATTATTGGGTGGAATGTACTGGACGACCACTAATTTTCAGATCACCATTATATTGAGTTCAAACTCGCTGAAAAGCGCCTAAACCTGCCGTCCACAGAAATGTGAGGAAGACAAAGTGGCACCTGTATGAGAAGAATTTCAAGAAAGTGCACAACTCCAAACTTCTGTACGAACCGAATGACAAAGCCGGTCTGGATAATCTGCTCGAGCATATCACCACATCATTCAGTAGTTCCCTTGGACAAGCCTGCCCAAAAACAAGGTACAAGGGTAAAACTAAACCCCAATGGCAATGAAAAAACCTGCAACAAGCTATTCAACAACGCCAAATCTACTGGGGTCGCTAATTTTTGGGATGCTTATAAAGAGCAACTCAAGATCTATAAGAAGGAGCTTAGGAAGGCGCAAAGACGCTCTTGGTATACCTTCTATGGCGAAGTGGAAAAGATCTCCGACGCCGCAAGGCTGAGGAAAATACTATAAGCTTCACCCTGTGCAGTGGGTTACTTGCAGAATGAGGCAAATAACTGGACAAAAAACAGCGAGCAGTCGATGAATGTACTGCTCGACGCACATTTCCCGGGAAACTCACCAACAGAACCCGATTATCAGCAAGACCAACAAGAATGCGAGTGGACTGCGAGCTTTGGTAGCTTGTTGACTAAGAGATCCAGAAAAAGCTGGGCTATTACAAGCTTTGAGCCCTTCAAGTCACCTGGAGCAGACGGCATCACTCCAGCAGAAATGCAGAAAATGTTAAAGTACATTATCCCCTGGCTGGAGAAAATTAATGTAGGCTGTATCAGGCTTTCATACATCCCGAATTGATGGAGGGATACCAAAGTGGTATTCATACCTAAAGCGGGGTAGATATTACACACTAGGCCAAAAGACTTCAGACCAATTAGTCTATCCTCATTCTTATTGAAAGGTCTGGAAAGACTTTTAGATTATTTCATTAGGGAAAACCTGGATACAAAACTCCCGTCGGTGAACCAACATGATTTCAATAAGGGGAATCAGCCCTGCACGAACTTGTGAGCACTATCGAATCGTCCCTGAATTTCAAGGAATTCACCATGGTGGCATTTCTTGACATAGAAGGGGCTTTTAACAACTTACACTCAGATGCGGTAATTGCGGCACTGTCACATCTAAAAGTTAACTCTAGTTTGATTCGACTAATTCAAAGTCGGCTCAACAGAAGACGCATAACAGCATGTCTAGGGTCGACAACTGAGGGACCCCACAAGGAGGAGTACTGTCTCCACTAATTGGGAACCTAGCGGTGAATGAAATCCTGCTAGATCTAGAATGTTGTGGCTGCAAGGTCGTTGCATATGCGGGCGACGTGGCAATCGCAGTGAGTGGCAAATTCGTAAACGTCCTCAGAGACCTCCTACAGGTGGCAATGAACAAATTGCCTAGATAGACCAGAAGTAGCGGTTTGGGCGTTAACCCAAACAAGACAGAATTGGTTCTCTTTACTAGGATGAATAATGTCCCACATGTGGACCCTCCACCTCGGATAAATGGGACAGATCTAGTCTTTCTGAAAGTGAAAAAATTTTGGGAATTATTCTAGACGGAAAACTGTTATTTAGAAGGAAGGCCAACGTCGCCTTATATTCCTGCAAAAAGGCTGTAGGTTCGCGGTGGGGCCGCTCTCCTAAAATCGTCCACTGGATATATACGAGTATAGTAGTAGTTCGTCCAACACTGTTATAAGGCATTGTGGTATGGTGGACGACAACTGACAAACTAACCATCACCAACCTACTAATAAAGGTTCAGATAACTGCCTGCCTGAGCATAAGTGGAGCCTTAAGGACTACAGCGACCGAGTCTCTACAAGCCCTACTCTATATTCTGCCGATTAATATTGTGGCGAGAGAAGTTGCAACCAAAGCGGCAATAAGATTAAACTGCCTATCAATGTGGAGGTACAGGAACTACGGTCACATGAGGATATCAAAGTGTAGTGCTATGGTAACCGACCGAGTGGACTTTATACCAACGGTGTACACCTTCGAGAGAAATTACATCACTATGATTCCAGCCAGAGATGAATGGGTTGGAAGAATACCAGGTAATATAAACCATCTCCACTTTTACACGGATGGTTCGAAGCTTGATGAAAAGGTTGGCTTCGGAGTACACTGTGCAGAGCTTAGATTGGACATAGCTCACAGACTACCAAATACCTGCAGTGTCTATCAAGCCGAATTAATGGCAGTACGGGAAGTCGCCAAGTGGCTGAGTCTCAACATAGTAACCAACACTGGCGTTGTCATTTACTCGGACAGCCAGGCTGCCATCAATTCTCTGGAGGCAACATCCCTAAATTCACAAACAGCCCTCGACTGCCGCAGATCTCTTAACGAGATGGCTGAGCAGTTTAATATACACCTTATATGGGTGCCTGGGCATAGGGATATCCCGGCGAACTGCAAAGCTGATGAACTTGTTAGGAAAGGGACGACTTTACAAATTCTCGAAGAATTTGCATATATTGGTGCGCCACTATCCACGTGCAAACTTTGGCTTAGGCAAGAGGCAACCAGGCAGTCCAAAGAAAGATGGACAGAAATCGGCACCTGCAGGATAGCTAGACAAATCTGGCCAAGGTATGACCTAAGAAGATCAAAATATCTCTTCGCACTAAAGAGGCAAATATTGTCCACGTTAGTATCGGTTCTGACGGGACACTGCTTGATCGGCGAACACGCCAAAAGATTGGGTATTGATTCCAATGACTTCTGCAGAAGCTGTGGAGATGAGCAAAAAGTGAAGAGCATTGAGCACTTGCTTTGCGACTGCCCCGCTCTGATTAAAAGACGACTGGACGTACTGGGGTCGGTCAACCTAACAGATCTTTCCAGTACCGATATTCGTAATATCGATAAATTTGTATATCAAACAGGTTGGTTTCGATGAGGGGCATTTCAGCCCTTGGTAACAATAGGGACCTAAACAGGTCTGTGTGAGCTTGTAAAAAAATAGGGCTGCCACCTAACCTAAACCTATGCCTAAATTGGACCCAGCGTATGAACTACGGCCAGTAGCGGACATCGGAGATCAACATTTACATGAAATCATCTTTAAACATTATATTATATAGACCGTTCTATCGATTCAAATAAAGATTTCATACATTTCTCAAAATTGTATGTGTTTTTTTTTTAAATAAAAAAAAACCCGAAAGCTCTTATAAGAGCTTTTTTTCTTACAAAATATATCGTCGGTGCGCCGACGAAAACTCCTATGTGTTTTTTTACTAGTTTTCAGGAGAGACAAAACACGTTGCTATTTCGTCAAATCGCGATATTTTTAACATCTCAGATTTTTGAATTTTTCTTTTAATTATTTACCACCAATATATCATAACAGAAATCGTATATGTGAAAATGCCATGACGTGGTAAATGGTTTTCATGAAAATCGACACATAGGATGTTTTGTTTGGAGCATTTTAAATATTTATAAAACAAAAAAATTACACATAGGAGTTTTGATATTTGAATGCTCACAGCGTACCTCAAGCAAACGAAAGTTGGCCTGGATTGTGGCCAAAAACGGCAAATGAGGTTTTGGACAGAATCATCCCCTCTACTCGGATAAGAAGAAATCAAAATCTGATCTGCTTCCTTTCGCGAGTTATCGCGATAAAAACAATTTTTAACCAAAAAACCGAACTTAATTACAGTGAATCGCGGAAATTTAAAACTATATCATAACTTCCCATAAATATGAACATTTGTAGGACGCTTTGTAATGTCCGTGATATTTGCTATATTATTCTATAGCGAAATTTTTGTAATCCAAAAATTCGACTTACATCGCTAAATTTTTACAAAAATATTATTGCGAATTTATTAAAATTAATATAATTACATTCTATGATTTCTGAGGGATTGATTGGTACTAGCATTTCCGCCATAAACATCCCGCGATGAATAAATTTCGAACAAAAAACATTTAAGTTCAGAATTATTTAATTGTATAATGATATTAATACGCGAACGGTCAGTCCTAGGAAAAAGTGGTCAAAGAAAGTTTGGGAGATATTAAAAACGACTACAAGTCTTTCTTTAACAAAAAAATTATAATAATTTGGTAGGGATTTACAATGTGTCAAATCAAAATATGCCTCATATAAAGGGAAAAGCATACAAAAGTTTTAACACACTGTAAATCCTTACCAAATTACTATAAATTTTGTTTGTTAAAGAAAGAGTTGTAGGCCTTTCGCTTATCTCCCAAACTTCCTTTGACTACTTTTCCCTAGAACTGTTCATTCGCGAGATAATAGCATTATATAGTAAAATAATTCCGAACTAATTTTTTTTTTGTACAAAATTTATTCGTCGAGGGATATTTTTCGCGAAAATGCTGATAATAATCTATTCCTCAGAGATTATAGAATGCAAATATATTAATCTTATTAAATTCGTTATAATATTTTTGGAAAAATTTGGCGGTGTAAGTCGATTTTATGGATTACACAAAATTCGCAATATCAAAATATGGCAAATGTCGCGGACGTTACAAAGCGTCTTACAAATAATCATATTTAAAGGAAATTGTGTTACAGTTCTAAATTTTCGCGTTTTTCTTTACAAATCAAAGATATTAAGTTTGTTTTGAGTAAAAGTACTGTTTTCGCGATAACTCGCGAATGGAAGCAGATACAATTTTGATCTATTCATTGTCGAATAGAGGGGATGATTCTGAACAAAACCTCATTAGCCGTTTTTTGGCGTGAATCTAAGCCAACCTTATATCCCTTGGGACAGGCTGTGCATACAACACATAGGAGTTTTTGTCGGAGCATTGCTGTAGAGGGATACACATAGGAGTTTTTGGTAACTTCGGAACCGGTCAAGATAGCGCAAAATGCTTTGGTGGGTAGTCGTTTGACCGCAAGGACGTTCTAATTCGACAATAAAAAAAATTCGAAAAATTACACATAGGAGTTTTTGTCGGCGCACCGACGATATGTAAATCAATTGGACCACTCCTTCTAGTACCTCCCCCACAAAGGGTTAACATTTACTGAAATATTGATTACTTAATAACTTCTATACTACTTATTTGAATCCTCTGAAATTCTACACATACATAGTATTAGTTTATTCGTCACTATTACCTCGAGAAAAACGAGCGAAGTTACCACGCCCCTTTTGGTACCTCCCACACAAAAAGAAAATTTTGAACAAAAAGTTAAAAGCTTATAACTTTATTACAAGTGCATACAAAGACTTGAAATTTTGTACAGTGTAATGGTTTAAAAGTACCTGAAATACAGTGAAACATTTTTACCTCCCACACAAATGGACCATTTTGTATCAAAAGTTACCAGCATATCTGTGGTCACAAGGCATAACAGCATATGTGTGTTTTTGCAAGTTTTCAGGAGAGCATTTTAAAGGTTTGAATCGATATAGCAAAAATATTTATAAACTTATTTTGAATTTTACGCCTGCAATTTCTCAGGACTTGGAAGTGAAATTAATTAATACGAAAACATTTATATAATTATTTTAATTATAAATGTTATAGGCTAAAAACTGGCTTAGTTCAACTTGGACTAATAGGGCTTAGTTCAACTTGGACTAATAACATAACTCAGATATGCTGTTACGACTTCATTCAATTTACATCTTCAATAGTCCAAAGATAAATGGGGAATAAAAACACAAGTATAGTTTTCAAAGGAAAAAATGTGAGATATGCTGTTATGTACGTTATGAAATGTAGTGATACAGCGAGATATGCTAATAAGTCTTGCCTTGTATCTGAACAACTAAACAAGGTATCATCACCAAAATTTGTCACAATATGTAATCGAATACGGGGAACATCGTGGCATCAAAAACGCAATTTGAGCATAACTCGAGTTATGCTGTTATGCCTTGTGACCACAGATATAACTTTAATACCAGTGCAGATAAATAATTAAAATTTTGTATAGTGTAATGCTTTTATAGTACCCAGAGTCCAGAGAAAAATGGGCGTTATTGGCTCGCCCCTATTGGTACCTCCCACACAAAAGTGAACAGATTTTACTTTAATACAAATGCATACAAATACTTAAAATTTCGTACAGTGCCAAGCTTTTATAGAACCTAGAGTCTAGAGAAAAGTGGCCGTTATTGATACGACCCTTTTGTTACCTTCCACACAAATGGACCATTTTACACCAAAAGTTAACAGCTTCATATAAATACTTGAAACTCTGTACAGTGCCATGCTTTTATAGTACCTAGAGTCTAGAGAAAATTGGCAGTTATTGGCGCGCCCCTTTTGGTACCTCCCAGTTATTAAATGCAATTTAAATTGATAATAATTAATTAAAACAAAAATAAATAAATTTACTAATATTTTTTTGGGACTCAAGGTGAGGGGATTCATCAGTCGGTTTACCCTACTGAACTTTTTACTTGTTTTTAATTTTTTTTTTAATTTACTGATTTTTGTTCTGCACTCTTGAAAATACATATGGGTAGGTCTTTCTCAAGTGTCACAGGCCAAAGATTAGATCTTTTTCAAATTCTCAGAAAATGTTGCCTTAGAATGTGAGAGTAATGATCCACAAAAAAAATTAAAAAAAATAATGAAAATTGGAGGCAGGGGTCGAGGTCAAAGTTCAGAAAATCGGCTTTTCGCCTCTGTATTTTAAAGTTAATTTCAATGCTACAAGGCATAAGACATTAAAAAAATAAAATATCGCTTCTTAAAGCATTTTCCTTGTACTTTTCATATAAAATACTAATCTTATTTTTAAATTTTTTTATCGGTCATTTTTCGTGGAAACAAAAATGTAAATTGCGATATCTCAGAATCGATCTAATTTTTTTCCGTCCGTCCGTCCGTCTGTCCATGTAAAGTTGTTCGTCGACTACAGGTCGCAATCACACTATGAAGCCGACGCGGCGCAAATCGGCGGCGCGCCACAGCCGGCCATTTTTTTCCAGCCGGCGCCGCCGCCGATTTCAGCGGCTAACATCGGCTGAAACTCAGCCGCCGAACATTATTTAATGAGTCAAAAATATTTCTTTTATGTAACCATGAAAATTAAGAAAGTTACTACTAAGTAATAAAATAGGGTCAGAAATTTTAACAAAAATTCATTTTTGCATAGAAATTTATAAAAAGTTTCTAACTTGATCTCGCTATCATTTATTTAAAGAAATGCATAATATATCGGATTTAAAATTTAAAAATGCGTTTTTAGGTTTTTACGGAACTTACAATAGCTCTTGAGAGGCCGAACCAATTTTTACAAAGTCTACGTCGTTTTAGAGAGAAAACAACAGTCACAATAAATTCTCTTTCCCAAGACTAATAAGTAGAGACTTATTGAATCGATTTTCGGCATTAAATCAAAATTTTAGGTTGTTTCATCTAATTGTAAATATCTTAAAGAGCCATTTTTGCCTGAGATTGACATTCGTGCGCCATCGTTTGTTGGAACTTTATCGGCTCAGCCGATTGCTGAAATTTGATCGGCTAAGCCGATCAGCCGCCGCCGCCGATCGGCATTTTTCCAAGCGCTGCCGCCGCCGAAAATTTTGTTCGGCTTCATTGCCTGGTCGCAATTTCACTCCAATCGTTCTGAAATTTTGCAGTTTAGAGTATTTCGCAGCTGTTAAGATCGCTATTGAATTTGGTTTAAATCGGTTCACATTTAGAATAGCTCCCATATATATGTTTCGTCCGATTTGGCCCTTTAGTCCTATAGAAGCTGTATTTTACATCCAATCATTTTGAAATGTAGAATGGTACAGTTTCTTGATCCATGAATTAACACTACCGAATTTGAAGAAAATCGGTTAAGATTTAGCTATACCTCCCATATATATGTTTCGTCCGATTTGGCCCTTTAGTCCTATAAAAGCTGTATTTTACATCCAATCGTTTTGAAGTTTAGAATGGTAGAGTTTCTTGATCCATGAACCAACATTGCCGAATTTGAAGAAAATCGGTTAAGATTTAGCTATAGCTCCCATATATATGTTTCGTCCGATTTTGCTCTTTAGTCCTGAAGAAGCTGTATTTTACATCCAATCGTTTTGAAATTTAGAATGGTAGAGTTTCTTGATCCATGAACCAACACTACCGAATTTGAAAAAAATCGGTTAAGATTTAGCTATAGCTCCCATATATATGTTTCGTCCGATTTGGCCCTTTAGTTCTATAGAAGTTGTATTTTACATCCAATCGTTTTGAAATTTAGAATGGTAGAGTTTCTTGATCCATGAACCAACATTGCCGAATTTGAAGAAAATCGGTAAAGATTTAGCTATAGCTCCCATATATATGTTTCATCCGATTTGGCTCTTTAGATCCAATCGTTTTTATACCCTACACCACACTGTGGTACATGGATTTAATTAAATATAAAATGTCCCAAAAGTAAATTTATGTAAACAATTTATACATGAATTACAAAATTTATATATCAGAGTTATTCAATATTACGAGAGTGGTGTAGGGTATTATATAGTCGGCCCCGCCCGACTTTAGCCTTTCCTTACTGGTTTTTCTTAAAATTTTATTTTAATTTTTACCTATTTTTTTCTTTTAATTTTTTTTTTAAATATCGTGTAATTTTTTTAAGGCTCGATCTGTTAGTTTTCCATTACAAAACAAAAAAAAGTTTTTTCTTCTCGGTCAAATGTTAGAGAATTTTTTTAAAACAAGCAAGAAAGCTCGGTCTGGAAAACCGACTTACAAAACTTTTAGTCCCAAAAAATATAAGTAATTCTTATTCTTTAAACTATTACACCGTGCGACAAATTCGAACTTTTTTTCCCTCCCAAGAACGGGACTGTATAGAAATAAAACTATGGGCCAACAGTAGATAAACTGCATACTCAGTTTTTTATTTCGTGATCGTTTGACCTTTTTACAGGATTTTGAAAATTTCAAGGATATCAATTTTAAAATATTTTTATTTGCACTTACAACAATGCGAATTGATAAATATGGGTATCCAATAAAAGGGGAGAATTCCCTGGTATTTAATAAAATTTTTGGAAAAAATTCAAAGGACGAAGGCTACAAAAAATATCCTTTTAAACTTTAATCCTTCAAAGTAGTGCAATTAAAAATCGTAAAAAATACATGTTACGGACACTGAACTGACACAACACATATTACAATTTCAGCCTTCTATCTTTAACGGTTGAGGAATAACAATTATTTGAATTTCACAGCCTATATAGCAAATTTAGGACACCGATACAAAACAAAATATTTTATTCCCTCCCACGAAAGGCACTATATAAAAGTTCAAATATAGGGCACTAGTAGGAAAATGACGTACTAACTTCCTTATTTCGTGATCGTTTGTCCTTTTCACAGGACTTTTAAAAGTACAAGGTTAACAATTTTGATATGACTTGTTTACACATTTTAAAATGTGAATAACATCAATATGCATATCAAATGAAAGGGGAAAATTCCTGCTATTCACTTAAATTTTAGGAAAAATTTCCCAAGGACGAGTAATATTTAAAAATGTCCTTTTAACTGTTATCCATTAATATCTTTTAAAGTTGTGAGTAGAACAATTTCATCAAACAAAATCAGCCTTCTATCAGTGTGAGTTAAGGAATGGCAATTATTTTAAATTGGCAATCTTAAGACAAATATCGTAAAGAAAACGCAAAGTATTTAAAACAGAAAGGAAAATACACGCGCACCGTACAAAGACAATATGCTACGTGCGTTTATTCAGTATATTAATATTTTTCATGTTTACATATATTGTATGTATTTTATATATTTTAAATGTTTATGTTAAATAATATTCTTTCAGTTGGTTGGAATGAACTCTTTTGCACTGCCGTTATTGTTGGTTATCTGAATCGCGACATATAGACCACAGGTATTCCGACAGCATATGACAATCATTTTTTCCACTAAATCACTTTTCAATGGTGGCGAGGTCTTGGTGAAACCGCTCACCGTGTTCGTCGCTGAAATTTCCCAAATTGTCGGGGAAGAAATCGAGATGGCTCGCAGGAAAGTGTATTTTTAGCGACATGTTAACACCCATTTCTCGGAAACTTTCCAGCATGTTGCGAACAATGTCTTCATAATTTTCATCTTTTTTGTTCCCTAGGAAATTCTCTACTACGCTCTGGAAACATACCAATGCAATTTTCTCAACAGGTGAGAGACAACAGGTATCGGTGTCCTAAATATGATATACGAGTATAGGCTGTAAAATTCAAATATTTGTTATTCCTTAACCGTTAAAGATAGAAGGCTGAAATTTTAATATGTGTTGTGTCAGTTAGAGTTCTGTAACATTTATTTTTTTACGATTTTTAATTGCATAACTTTGAAGGATATTAAAGGATTAAAGTTTAAAAGGAAAAAAACTGAGTATGCAGCTTATCTACTGTTGGGCTATAGTTTCATTCCTATATAGTCTCGTTCTCGGGAGGGAAGTCGTGTCGCACAGTGTTATCAATTTCAATTGTATTTAATAACTTTAAAATATACACTGGTATTTTAAGTTAGAAGCCGTAAACTGTTGCTTCAAAAAAGTACATTTGTGTGTGAGTTATCAAAATGGGTGTGCCAATGACGCCCACTTTTCACTGGACTGTAGGTATTATAAAAACATTACACTGTACAACATTTCAAGTATTTGTATGCACTGGTATTAAAGTTATTAGCAGTTAGAAATCAGTGCATATTTTGCTCCGATATTCAGAAAATTCTAGGACAGGATTGGGAAAAAATTCATAATTTAAATTGCAGATATCTCATTAACTATATGAGAATGCATTTGAAAAACGATTTTATGGATACCATAGTGGTCGCAAATTTAATACTTATCTTATACCTCTTCTACAAGTATGCCAAATTTTTTCACAATCGGTTGTCTGCTTAAGAAACGGCCTAATTACACTGTGTAACAGTGCACAAATACACGGACTTGACAGTATAGGTTCGATTCTACTATCGAAGGGTAGTATAACCCTATAATCGGTTTGGCGAAATTTGTGACCAATTATTTTTTATAGGCCTCCAAAGTTTCGATACCAGTAAAGAGCGTTTTTGACTGGAATTTGGCCGTTTTTTTGTTGGTTTTTGTGTTAAGTTTTGGCCTTTGGTGTTGTCTGACTCATATAGTAAAATTTTATTGCCAACATTTTTGTAGAACAGTTCATCCCCGCCCTACACATTTTAAAGCGTGTTTTTTCACCAAGTCTGAATAAGTTGTTGGACAAAAGCTGATGACACCTTTATCGAGGTGCCACTGATTTGCAGAAACTTTGGAGGCCCATAAAAAAAAATTGGTCACCAATTTAAACAAACCGAGTATAGGGTTATACTACCCTTTGATAGTAGAATCGAACTATACTTTCAAGTCCGTGTATTTTTCAAAAAGTGTACATTTGTTGCATAATGTTATTTTCCCTTTTTTTGGAATTCCTCCCACATTTTATACTTCAAATATAGATAATTTTAATAATATTAAGTAATTTACTTAATTTTAAGTAAATTTTCTTAATTTTAAGTACAAAATGTACTTATTTTGAAGTCTAAGGACGTCTGTTTTCTTTAATTTTATGACAATTTTTTTTCAAAAGTTTTGCGCGAGAGATGAAACTACATATTGCATTGAATTCTTAGGGTAAGGTAAGAACACCACGTATTTGAACATAAAATTTTTTTAATATAGGGAATTTTCCGCATTTCAAACAACTAACATGTAATTTTGCATTTAAAACGGAAATCTATTACAACTTTAAACTGTTTCTTTATTCGGCAATTAACAAAATGTATAATGTAAGCCTAGCAGGATGTGCTCGAGTGTGTTTGTGTGGAGAAAGAATCTTTGTGGCAAGTTTTAACAACCGCTTTCTCATTATTTCGTTCGTCTGTGTCCCTTCGTTAGCGGTTGCTTCGTTCCCACAGCAGCGAAAAGAGGATTTTATTGTCGTGGGTTAAATTGTTGGCCTTGCGCGAATGTCACCATTTCTTTGGCTACCATCTAACGAGACAATTCGTTTAGCAAGGTACGTACGACGAACAACATCTATTAAAAATTGTCACTTCTGTTTCTTAGCCCCCGGAGCGAATGTATGTGCACGTTCAAAAATATTCATCATACACATATGGCAAGAGCTTGCACGGTGGATCAGACGCATTCATTTACATTTAACGACAGCACCCAATTTAAATCTACATACATTTTCTTGTGCGGCCTACTGAACATGAAAAAACAGCTTTGTTCTGAAACAATCCCACTGTAAAAAGGCAGCGATTCATATAAGAACATTCACGCATAGATTCAATGATAATCGTACACGCAAAGAAAAAATTCGTTTCTGCGAAACGAAATATTAGACAACTATAATTATCTTTTGCCGGAATTGAAATTTCGTTTTTTGTGACAGAAACATATTCTGACCAAAAGAAATTTCAGTCGTCGTAAACGAGAATTGTAGTTGTCTAATATTTCTTTTCGCAGAAACGAATTTTTTCTTTGCGTGTAGTCTCTTGTTGGTAGATGTGAACATTCGCACGTCAGACAGACAAGTAGTTGTGCAGCGACTAGAAGTTTTTCAGTTGTACATTTCGACGCTTTCGCTGTAGTTTTGGAATTGCCTTTATGCGCGTTCAGAGCGCGGGGATATTCACGCCTTTTAGTTTTTAAGTTTCCCTCACAATTCTATATACATACAAACTCACGCAAAACTAGAAATATGAAAAATTAAAATATTTTCAACAAGTTTTTCCATTCCTAAACAAGCAATTAGTAATTTCTGGCATCGTGACAGCATAAGGGTTGGCACAGTGCCTTCGAAAACATTTCTAGAGTTTCCTTAAGTTATCCATTGGTTAATTCCATTTAATTTTTCAATAGCTTTCTCCATTTTATGTTGGATGGAGATTTATCACTGCTGAAGCAGATATATTTTATAGGTAAAGTTTAAAATATTGCAATTGATATGTCTGATGTATATCGTTCATTTCATGTCAAACCGAACAATTTTTCGAAAAAAATCTGGTAAGGTCGCACAGTGTCACGAGCGTGGCCAAAAATGGTAAGAGCTGATGTTGGAATTGTTGATTTTTTTTACACAATTTTATGAAAAACACAACAACTAAAAAAAGTGTAAAATATTATCCAAAAATATTGAGCAGTTTTTGAGTTATTGTGGCTCAAAGTTATGGTTTGTTTGCAAAATGATAATTGTTAAGAAACACAATGAAATATCGTATCCAGTAACAAGAGGTTAAATTCAAATTTTTTGTTAACGGTTGGTACAAAATGCCATTGAAATGTAAGTGTGATACATATTGCTACAATTGCAACACTGTTATAGTTTACAAATATTGATCATATGTGATGTACCGTTAGAAAGAAGACAGGTCTGGTGTGAAGTCAGGTTTTGACAATATATACAAACTTGCGTACACGCAAAGAAAAAAACGTTTGGGCGTCGTTTATGGCAAACATTTTTGTTTGTCTCAAACGCTCTACTTTTCCCTTAACGGTTGAAATTTTTGCGGTGAATGCAAAAGTTTATCGTAAACGTAGTTTCTCTTACTGTAAACGAACATTCTTTCATTCCAAAATTTTCGTAATTTATTTTATGGTAAACGAAAAACGTTTATGGAACCATATTGTATTTAAACATGATTGAATATATTAAAGAGAGTTGAGAGAACAAAGAGCTAAACTTGTTTTCATTTTGTGAGAGTGCGGTTTTATAACTTTTTTATTACTTATATGACGGGATAATATGTGTAGATGTATGTGTACAGAACTCAAAAGATGCAGATGTGTGTGTATGCAACACAAAAAGCGACGTTGCAGTGTTTCCTTTAGTTTTGTACTGGCGCTTGTGGTGTTCGGTATTTGTGCGCGTGTGTGGCAAAATTAAAAATGTTTTTATCAGTTAACTTAAAATGATTTTATTCAAAGAATTAATTAAATCAAAGAATCTAAATTACCGGAGGTGCGATATCTCGCAAATATACTGCGGACTCCAATTTAATGTTATAGGTAAATGGTACGAGTAAATTAAGTGAAGACATGTGGGAAAATAACCAAATTGTTAATAGCAAAAAAATGGATCGAGCACTGCATGAAAATATTGAATACTTTGTGGAAAGCCGGAATAACAAAAACAATAGATTTTAACAGAAACTGAGACCATCTATTGCTTTTGTTAACGACTAACTGGTTATTTTTCCACACGCCTTAAATTGTGAATAAGCAAATTAAAATCATTAAGAATCAATCATTCCCACGTTTAGGTACTGAAGCTGCTAATGGTAATTGTGAAATAAATTTTTTTCAGGCACAATACAACTGGATACTTCTGGAAACTGCCGATATAAAACACAATTTTGACTAAAAAGTTTGATATATGGTAAGATAACATCTCGCTACATTTTTAATATGTTCTAACATACATGCTTTCTTTTTTACAGTTTGTCTACAACTCAATTAGAAGATAGCAGCCAAATAATAGCAGAGGTGTTCGTCGGGGAGCTCCCGGGGACATTTTACTAAAAATTGTGACATTTTTGATTATAAACAAAACATATTAAATATCATAATTCAATCAAATTATTCTTTTGTGCCAATCGTTTTCTCATTTATTGTTAAACTGACATTGCTTGTGACAAACGCAATGATTGTTTGCAACACACGTTTTGCGGGGTTTGGGATAAACAGGCATTGCTTGTGACAAACACAATAACCGTTTTCACTAAACGTTTCACAGGGTTTGTAATAAATGTAAATCATTTACGATAAGTACACTAACCGTTTGCTATAAACGTTTCTTTGGGTTTTGGGATAAACATAAATC
Organism: Eudasyphora cyanicolor; assembly: GCA_963930755.1. Taxonomy (NCBI): domain Eukaryota; kingdom Metazoa; phylum Arthropoda; class Insecta; order Diptera; family Muscidae; genus Eudasyphora; species Eudasyphora cyanicolor. The sequence continues at coordinate 106,097,935 of OZ005736.1, forward strand.
GTTTGCGACAAACATACACCACAAACGAAATTCGTTTGTCTAATTTTTCGTTTGGGAGTAACGATTTTTTTCTTTGCGTGTAGACAAAAAAAACACCAAAAAAACATCTCTCCAATTTTTTGATATTTTTTAGCTATAAGTATGTATTTTATTATGTTTGCTTGCTTTTATTCGGTCTGCAAATCATTGTGATTCTAACTAGGATATTCTCCCGGCTTCAATACCATTTTGTTTCTATATTACTATAGAAACAAGTATTTTATACATGGCGGTGTACAAATATGTATTAAAAATTGGCAGCACACATACTGGATCATGATTTCTGAGCCGTGACACTCGTTATCAACAGTTCTGCTGCAATTGTATGGGAGATACGGAGCTCTATATGGTTGACTTCAACACGCAAGCGAATGAGAAATCTTTGTGAAACCACACTTCTCCAAAATCTTCCAAAAACAATTGTTAACCAAAGTTAATACAAAACACCAGCCATGTCCAATGAGAAGCAAATTTTGCTCCATCAAATGGAAAATTACCACACTATGCAAAAAAGCCTTTATGGTTTTTGACTGCACTAAGTGTAGTTTGTGGCGAGTCAGAAGACTCACCTATTTCTATATTACTATATTTATACACCGCCATGTATAAAATACTTGTTTCTATAGTAATATAGAAACAAAATGGTCTTGAAGCCGGGAGAATATCCTAGTTAGAATCACAATGATTTGCAGACCGAATAAAAGCAAGCAAACATAATAACAAATGCATGGCTCGGCAAAACAAGGTGAGTCTTCTGACTCACCACAAACTACACTTAGTGCAGTCAAAAACCATAAAGGCTTTTTTGCATAGTGTGGTAATTTTCCATTTGATGGAGCAAAATTTGCTTCTCATTGGACATGGCTGGTGTTTTGTATTAACTTTGGTTAACAATTGTTTTTGGAAGATTTTGGAGAAGTGGGGTTTCACAAAGATTTCTCATTCGCTTGCGTGTTTAAGTCAACCATATAGAGCTCCGTATCTCCCATACAATTGCAGCAGAACTGTTGATAACGAGTGTCACGGCTCAGAAATCATGATCCAGTATGTGTGCTGCCAATTTTTAATACATATTTATACACCGCCATGTATAAAATACTTGTTTCTATAGTAATATAGAAACAAAATGGTCTTGAAGCCGGGAGAATATCCTAGTTGGAATCACTATAAGTATGTATTTTAGCATATATAAGTCTCAGCTGCATAGCTCTGCACAAATTTTATTGGTGAATCTTTTTATCCCCTCACCTTAGAGAGGAGGGTATATATCATTTGCTACGAGCCAAAAGTGTAACACATCGAAGGAGTGACCTAAGACCCTAAGTATGTTCGGCGGATATCCGTTTTGGGTCATTTTAAGTCATTTGAGCAATGTCCGTCCGTCCATCCGTCCGTCAGTATGTCTGTTTGTCTGTCTGTCTGCTGGCTGGTGCGCACGATAACTCTTGAAAGGAGTAACCGATTGACTTCAAATTTGGTGTGCGGTAATATATTTCTCTTTATCCGGCTAAGTTCGAAGATGGGCCATATTGGTCCACTCCTTCTAGTTCCTCCCCCACAAAGGGGTAACTTTAAGTGAAATATTGATTATGTAATAACTTTTATACTACTTACTAGAATCTTCTGAAATTTCACACATAGTATTAGTTTGCTAGTCGCTAACACGCCAAGAAAAATGGGAGAAGTGGCCACTCTCTTTTTGGTACCTCCCACACAAATGGACCATTTTAGACCAAAAGTTAACAGCATAGTGAGTAGTATATTTGTTCGTACTTACGAGTATATCTGTATTTATTACATATTATCTCAAATAAATAAAAAGTTAATTTCGCAATGTGTTAAAATGTACTATGATTTGCTGTAAATATATTATGGAAAACTAAATCGTTTTTTGAACATTTACTGTTATGTCCAAAATGCATATGTGATAAAAATCCAAAAAATAAACGAAAATTAAAAACGAATCAAAATTGAAAATGAAGGTGAACTTAAAAATTTGAGCCTGTTTTCTTTACAAACGATTCGTTCTGTAGCCAAATCGGACTAAACATATATATGGGAGCTTTATCTAGATCTGACCCGGTTTTCTTGAAATTCGGCAATACTGGTCTATGGGTCAAGAAACTCTTCCATGCTAAATTTTAAAACAATTGGATGTAAAGTACAGCTTCTATAGGGCTAAAGAGACAAATCGGACAAAACATATATATGGGGGCTATATCTGTCCTTTAGTCAATTTTTCCAAAACTTCGTTTTTAATTCTTTCCGACCGAAAAAAAAGACTTATGCAAAATTTCATTCACCTGCGACGGCTCCTTCTATTTTTGGCCACCTCTTATATGAAATCACGACACTGTGGGTCGTGACTTGTACTTTCAAGTACATATCGATGGCTTAATATAAAAAGGGCGTATCTCGATTTTGTACTTCCTTAACAAGGGCACGAAAAACCGAATAAAAACCAATCAAATTCTTTGACTAGACTTATGGGGGTTTTACAATACCTATAAATACTTTATTTGCAACAATTACCCCCGAAAATTTACAAAAATCTAATGTGCTTTTCACGGCTTCCGACCAGAATAGACGGAAAACGCAATTATGACAAAAATCAAGATACGCCCTTTTTTTATTAAGCCATCGATATATTAATGGTGTTGAAATAACTACTACTTTACTACTTTACTTTGCGACCCTACAAATTTCAAGTTGGTGTTCAGCATTGTTCGTTTTTATAGCTATATTCATGATTCAATTATACAAGGTTGTGTTACTAGCACAACAACAACAATTCAACAACAACCACAAGGAGTTTTGTTTTTGGATTCGTAGTTGGAATGTCAATACCAAAAACAAAAATGTAAACAAAATGCTGAAATGTCCAAAGACAATATAATTTAAGAAGACATTCCTTCCTGTAGCGAGTAATTGTCAGTTACGAACGAATAGGAATTTGATTCCAACGAGTGAGGTTTTTCGCGGATTTTCAGACCGTTTTTCCCGAATTTTTTGTAATTGTCACAATTAAAAAGTTAATATTAATCGATAAATGCAAAAAAAGTTCAATCAATGTTCGCGGAATACTGTTTTTTCCCGTGTTACAATTCATTACTATTCGTTCGTAACTGATAGATTTTGACGTTTCGGCCTGAAGGAATGGTTCTTATATTCTATTTGTCTTTGGAAATGTCTAACGTTTGTTTCAAAATAAACACAAACGAAATTGATTTTTTTTAGAGAAACTAGTATTTATAATATGAAATTGTGACATCCTTTTCAATTTTGGTGTATAAAAGGGTCCTGCAGTTTTGACTTTAGATCCCTCCACGGATACATCTGCTGTCTATCCGGCTAATATGTAGAATAAATTTTAAAAGCATCGTTTGTATCACATCGTACATCGAATGAGTGATGAAGACCATACATATTTTTGCGGAAACTCATTTTAGAACTTTATAAATAAGATTAGGTATTCCCGCCATTGTTTGTTGGCACGAAAACTATCGAACCACCCACATAAATTAATATTCTGCATTTTAGATTACTTATCCAATAAACATAATCCTGCCTATAAGAAATTTAAGGCTACGATCGTAGCATCGGTAGCATCGTATGATGGGCCCAAACGCCTAAAGCAGTTTAATAAAAAATTTGGATCATTCCTCCATCAAACATGAGATTTGTTAAAATTATAAGTTATGCACTGAAATCGACGTTTTTTGTTTTATTTTGCCCATTTATACTTATAAATGTTACATTATAAACCATATGAAATTCTTTTACCAGCAGGGTATTGGAGAATCGGAAAAGTTTAACCATTATTTTGTTTCCTCTTTTCAGACTCCTTCTTTCTTTCTTAATGAATATTCATTTGACTTTTCCATATAACTTCTTCTGTCCAGACTGTGCAAGTTCCAAGAACTACCGCTAGCAGTTAGCTTCCTTCGTTGTAGGTTCCAGAGATCTTGCGTATTTATATTTGAACAAAGTCTGCTTTTCACTTTTTCAATAAATAATAAATTTTAATTAGAAACTATTTTGATTGGTAGAAACAAAAGGTAAACAAATTTTGAAATTTAAACTTCAACTTGACATTTCAACTTCTAGCAGCATGAAAAAAATATATAAACCACCTGCTAGTAACACAACCTTGTATAATTGAATCATGGCTATATTTAATAAAAAATTTCAATGTCAAATTTCCTTTATAAATTATGAAAAATATTGGAATCACAAAATATACAGAATTATTCCAATAAAAAACAATTTTGATTTCTGACATTTTTATGTAAAAATGCTATTACATACACTGATAGAAAAATCTTCGTCATGACGACGAATTTGTACATCATCACGATTATTTTTTCGTCAAAAGTCAGCTAACGTGCGGAATAATCCTCTTGATGAATATGTTCGTCACCATGACGAATCTCTGTTTCCAAAAACTTTCGTCCTCAGGATGATCATATTTCATCCCTACGATTAATCGAGTTCATTACCACGACGAATCCCTTTTATCACCACGATGAACACCATTCATCCCTACGACGAATCCCATTCATCACCACGATGAATCCCATTCATCACAACGACGAATCCCATTCATCACCACGACGAATCCCATTCATCACCACGACGAATTCATGCCCCGACTATTTAAATTTAAAAAATTTCAATAAATATTCTTCTGGTTTTAGACCATTAAAAACGGTATGGAAAATAAAATCACTTGACAGCTTTGCTAGGTTCAGTTGTGATTATTCGGTTCGAAACGCAGTTCTTATCAGGTAAGGCTTAAAGGAAACGAACGAGAAGTATTCATTACTTCTCATATTTTTAATCAAAAATAATCTCATCGAGTAATGTATTTGCCAACAGACGAATACCATTCATCACCACGATGAATACAATTCATCACCACGACGAATCCCATTCATCATCACGACGAATCCCGTTCATTACCACGACGAACTCCATTCATCACCACGACGAATCTCATACATCACCATGACGAATTCCATTCATCACCACGACGAATTCCATTCATCACCACGACGAATTCCATTCATCATCACGACGAATCCCATTCATCACCACGACGAATCCCATTCATCACCACGACGAACCCCATTCATCACCACGACGAATTCCATTCATCATCACGACGAATCCCATTCATCACCACGACGAACCCCATTCATCACCACGACGAATCTCATACATCACCATGACGAATTCCATTCATCACCACGACGAATTCCATTCATCACCACGACGAATTCCATTCATCATCACGACGAATCCCATTCATCATCACGACGAACCCCATTCATCACAATTATTAGATTTTTTAAATTAAACTTTTACAACAAATTATTTACCTAAGGTAATCAGAACGCATGTAGAACAGTACAATTAAGCACAAACTATAAATTGATTGCCTCGTTTTATCATATTTTCAGCAAAATGGTCAATAAAATCATTACGTCGCACAGTGTGTTATGAGCGGCAAAAACTCCCAATTTTCATGAGGCTTAATCTCAAAATGTTTGACACCAATCTGTAAAGAACATTCCAATTAATAAAATCTTTAAAGGTTTTGCTGATATCTTGGCGAAATATCGCGGTACAAGCATTTGAAATTCATAAATGGTACAATGGTTCCAAAGTTTATCATTTAAGGGGGTATTTTGTAAGCCCATATCTCCGAAACTATGAAACGCATTGGAACTGCGTTTAAGTCATTCTATACAGAACCTTTTGAAGTGTTTTTTTGCATTAAAAAAAATATAATTGTGTTGTCATTTTCCTATTTAATCTGTGGTTTACTTGCAAGTTGCCAAAAATCAGGGAGTTTCATTTTCTCCAGGATAAAACTATACTTCCGAGGCCGACCGGTGTCTTGTCATTAACAAAAATTGATAAACTAGGGACTTAGTTAACCATTGCAAAAAGAAAATTCTGCCTATACCTGCCTATGTTGATTTATTTAACGAAATGGTAAAACCTACTCTGCAAAAAACAACCCAAAATTAGTTATTTTTAGTCCATCTTGCTACGTATTGAACAACATTACCAAAGCATACCTTAAGGGGCAAATGATAAATTGACTGCAAATATAACAAAAAAGTTTCAGTCGGGTAAACAGACCAAGGTAAGTAATGTAATATTGAATATTACACTGATTATTCTGTCAATTTGTGTGGGAGGTACCAGAAGGGGTTTAAGAAATACACTTATTTTCGCTGAACAGTAGATACTATAAATTCATTGCACTGTGCCGAATTATCAAATATTAATCAGATGAGATATTATATTAAATTGTGGTATGGTTTGGCCATTTTGTATGGGAGGTACAAAAAGGGGCGTGGTGGCTATTGGCACTATAAAATCATTACACAGCACAAAGTTTCAAATATTTTTATACACTGGTATTAATATTATAAGCTGTTCACTTTTGGTGCAAAATTGTGCATTTGTGTGGGAGGTACCTAAAGGCGCGTGGCAACTTCGCCCACTTTTCTCTAGTTTATAGCGACTAATATACTAATACTATGTGTGGAATTTCAGAAGATTCGAGTAAATAGTATAGCAGTAATTAAATAATCAATAGTTCACAACATTTTAACCCTTTGTGGGGGAGGTACTGGAAGAAGTGGACAAATACGACCCATCTTCGAACGTAGCCTGAGATAGAAAAATATATTATCCCTTACCAAATTTGAACTCAATCCGGTACTCCTTTCGAGAGTTATCGTGAGCTCCAGTCAGACAGACGGACGGACATTGCTCATTCGACTTAAAAAAACCCAAAACGAATTTCAGCCCAACATACTTGGGGTCTTAGGTCACTCCTTCGATGTGTTACACTTTTTGTCCGTAGTAAATGATATATACCCTCGTCACACTAAAGTGGGGGTATAAAAATGTTGTCGTATTTGTTGGTACTTGTAAAATTAGAAAGGAATTATGATTGCAGTAGCTTTATTATCTGCGGTATATGTCAAATTATGTGTCATTTGGTCAAAGAAAATTTTATATAGTCAAAAATAAATGAAATTTCAATTGTGTTAATTACATTTGTATCATAATGGAAACTTTTCGAATATCTTATAGTGATTGGCAGATATTTTGATTGATTACAAATTCGACATAACTTCGTGTTTGTCAGTTATTGCAACACAGTGTGACAATTTATCAGCGAGTGAATTAGAAACAATTCGAGTTTACATACTTCAGACATTTTGTCCAATGTTAAAAACTCGATGGAACAAAGCTTCTCGTACAAGAACGCATTTCGTTAAGTATAATGAAGGGTGGCTGAGCACTGTTTATGAAATATCTAAGTATGTCTCCGATGACAATATACCAGGTTGTTCAACGTCTAGAAAAGTCGGCCGCCCTATAAAAACTTGTGAGGAGGCGGGAACTCGTGCAAAAAGAGCAAAATTATCTAATTTACGAGCGATGGTAGATAACGGCCTTCTTAAATCTGCAGCACAACAAGCGCAAGAAAATTTGCCATTTAAAAGGTTTTCCCCAGAAAAAGCACTAAGTCTTATGCTCGATGCATCGCTCTCAAAATATCAATATGAAGTACTTAGAAATGCTGCGAAGGAAGTGGGATGTGATATTTTTCCAGCGTATTATCAAGTGGTGGCATGCAAAAAACAATGTATCCCTAAAAATGTAACGGTAGAAGAAACCTTTAGTCAAGTTCATCTCCAGGATTTATTAGACCATACTGCGGAGAGAATTCTGCTAGCAAAATCAAAGGAAGAGGTAAATGATATGCCAACCAATATGAAACTTGTATGTAAATGGGGATGTGATGGATCGTCCGGACATAGCAACTATAAACAAAGTTTTACGGATGAAACTATGAATGATTCAAGCATGTTCCTTACATCGCTGGTACCATTAATGTTGGTGAAGGATGATGGCGAGTCTGTAGTTTGCTGGAAGAATCCAAGACCATCATCTACAAGATTTTGTAGACCTATTAAATTTCAGTTCGTTAAGGAAACACCAGAGGTCGTGAAGCAAGAAGTGAATAGGGTTGAAACTGAAATGAAGAACCTTTCTGAAACTATATCCCATGTACATAATAAATCAGTTCGGATAAAGCATTCTCTTCTTTTTACTATGATCGATGGTAAAGTTGCAAGCATCGTGACAGATACCACATCCATGGCTGTATGCATGATATGCAAAGCAAAACCAAGTCAGATGAATCAGCTGAATCTTATAAGAGCAAAACCAGAATCTGAAGATGCTCTGAAACTAGGCATGTCTCCTTTGCATGCACGAATTAAATTTATGGAATGTATATTGCATATAGCATATAATAAAAGTTTTGCAACATGGAGGACAAATAAAAACACCCAGAATCAAAAGGAGGAAACCAAAAAGGAGATACAAGCCAAATTAAAACTAATATTAGGTAAAAAAATTTAAAAGAGACCACCTACATGATTTCCCCCGGTTAACTAAAGCAAATTATAATTGAATGATTGTTTCTAGGCATAAATGTCGATGTTGTCAAACAAGGAATGGGTACCACAAATGACGGCAACACATCACGCAGATTTTTTGAAGATCCAGCTGTAACAGCCGATATAGTTGGCGTTGACGAAGAACTCATACGACGATTTAGTATTATACTAAAAACAATTAATAGTAATCTATCTATAAATGCTATTAATTTCGGAACGTATTGCTCTGAAACAGCTGATATCTTCGTTAATCTTTATCCATGGTACTATATGCCAGTAAGTGTCCATAAGATATTGATTCATGGAAGCAAAATCGTTGCCGCGGCCGTTTTGCCCATAGGAATGCTCTCCGAAGAAGCTCAGGAGGCTCGAAATAAAGATTATAGGAAATACCGATTCAGTCACGCTAGAAAATGTAGCAGAATTGCAACTAATAAAGATGTGATGGGTCTATTGCTTGTATCATCCGATCCACTTATAAATACAATTAGACAGACGACGAAAACCAAAAACTTTGATGTTCCGGAGGAAATGAGAAATTTAATCATAGAATAAATAATTAATATACATACAAATAAATTTTGTTAGATAAATACTCACTGAGTTAATACATACATAGTGGATTGCCCTCCAAATAAATATATAAACACCATTGTTACTTATAGGTTAAAATGCTTTACCCAAAAAACATAGGCGTTATTAAATAGTAGATTTATATATCGCATGTGTAACATGATACCATAGTGTATATTGTATCATATTGTTAATATTAAAATGTCCCAAATTCTAGTTTAAAATAAACCGAATATACATAAATTCAATACTGATGAATTTCGTATTTGTTTTTGTATTATAACTTTGTCGATTTGTTTGTAACATAAGGAAATGAGATAAACCTATTGTTTATTACATTTATTACCGTCGATTTAGCTAAGACCGTCCATCTGTATGTTCACGTATTATTGTAATATATGTAGAGGCCATCATTATTGAACGATCGTAGGGAATTTGGCACACATTTATGTTGACTCAAGGACGAACCCAATGGTGAAAATTTTACAGATTTATATATGGCTGCCATATACATATCTATATCGATTCTGAAATGTAGCATATATTTATGTGTGATATAATATTTGGAAGAACTGTGCTGAAAAGTGTAAAAATCGGATCAAACTTAGACATAGCTCCAATATAATATATGTTTACTTCATTTTTGTTGACTCAAGGACGAACCCTATTGAAAATGGTGAACATTTTTTCAGATTTATATATGGCTGCCATATACATATCGATACCTCCATTCTAAAACATGCTAAGTCGACTTAGGATGTTTTTATGGCGATTACATTTTTAATTTCTAAATATTCCAAATTATATTCAGTCAAAATTTGATGTTTATCCGTCAGCCCAATCAAAAGTTCTTCACGAAACAGTACAAGTCATTCGATTTGCATTATAAAAGATTTCCACACAAATTCATCAAACTTTGATCGCCTCTCCTGAAGAACAACCTTTCTGCAATTAGCATTGTTTAGAATTGAGGTATCGATATATGTTTCATACCATTGCATTTTTTGGACTGCGGATGCTATATTTTGCCGTCTAACTTTCTGAAATGTAGCATATTTAGGGTAATCCAAGTAGAGATACTTTTTTCAATAGCCTTTTTTGACAGATCACGTGTGAGTCGTGTCATGATGTCATGTTATTTTTTATATATATAAAAGAGAGTGTTTGTGGGTTTGTTTGTTCCGTATAGACGTCTAAACGGCTTGACCGATCATCTTGAAATTTTCACAGAATGTACATGTGTAGGGGGTGTTGAAAATAGGGTACTTGAATTTTCGATATATTAAGTGGGCCTGGACCCGCCCATATGGGTCAAATTTAGGTATTGAGAAAATTTTTTAGCTAGAGTGCTGAAATTTTGTGTGTATGCATTTAGTGGCAGATTATGCGAATTTTCCAAAAATGGGCGGAATCGGATCAATGGGCCTGCCCCCGCCCATATAAACCAAATTTTGAAATTGAGATATCATGCACAATTTGTTTAAGTGAGAGCTGCAATTTGGGTATATGTATCTGATGACAGTCTACGTGATTCGACCAAAAATAGGCGGGATCAGACCAGTGGACGTTGCCCCGCCTATGCGAGTATAAGCCAAATTTTTAAATTCAGATTCAGATTTCCAGCTAGTCTGCTATATATACATGCCTCATTGTTTGTGTGTTCTTTCCACATATTCCTAAAAGTATGCTTTAAAAATGACGTATTATTAAAGAACACATTGTTAAATCAATGATGATTTTTTCTGGATAGTTGGAATGATTGATTAATTAACAAAAAACTGTAAACTATTTCATCGTGATTTTTTTGCAAATGTTGAGCTAATGTATTACGCTTTAGTTATTTGCTTTGTACTACGTACTAATTTACACCAAACAAAAGATACAAAGCGTTTTATAAAAAAATTGCCAACATCGTATAAAATTAAAATTGATATATGGGCGTTGGGCGTGGCACTTGTAATTTTTATATAATTGAGGACTCAAATACAATCTCCACAAGCGATTTGTAATAATATAAAAGCTAAATTGAGAAAAATTCTAAGATTTTTAATTTTAGGTTATGTGGGAAGTAGCCGTGGTTATGGGCGGATTTAAACAAAAAATTGGTTTTTAGCTAATTAGGCGAAATGAGTGATATGTACCAAATTTCAAAGCTCTAGCTCAATTCCTTCTAATTTTTGCCGCCTCTTGTGTGAAAATATTCCACTGTGCGTCGTGGGAATGAAACCTTATCGTTCCCTCGACGAATTTCGAAATCACCAAAAACATAGGTTGATGATCGTGTTCGTTCTATTGACGTACAAAGACATCGCATGTACGAAACTTTTCGTCACCAGTACGAAGATGTATTGACGAAACGGATTCGTCATGGTGACGAACGGTTTTTCTATCAGTGTAGAAACGGAATAAAACACCATATTAAAACTTACAGGATCAGGTCTGATTAGATAGGACTACATTCCTATATATATTTCAAAAATCTATGTCGGTGTTTTCCTTGTCCAGTATGCAAATTAAAATTAAAGAGGAAAAATATATGTATATGCGCCGACGAAAACTCCCATGTATGTTGGTTTTTACTAGTATTCAGGAGAGACATAAAACGTTGCTATTTCGTCAAATCGCGATATTTTTAATATCTCAAATTTTTTAATTTTTCTTTTAATTATTTACTACCAATATATCATAACAATAACGTATATGTTAAAAGGCCATGACGTGGTAAATGGTTTTCAAGAAAATCGACATATGGGACATTTTGTCTGGAGCATTTTAAATATTTATAAAACAACAAAAATACACATAGGAGTTTTGATATTTGAATGTTCACAGCGTGCCTCAAGCACTCGAAAAGAGATCAAAATCTGATCTGCTTCCTTTCGCGATAAAAACAATTTTTAACCAAAAAACCGAACAAAATTACATTGAATCGCGTAAATTAAAAACTATAACATAATTTCACATAGATATGAATATTTGTAAGACGCTTTGTAATGTCCTGATATTTGTAATATTATTATATAGCGAAATTTTTGTAATCCAAAAATTCGACTTACTCCGCTTAATTTTTTACAAACATTTTATTGAGAATTTAATAAAATTAATATATTTACATTCTATGATTTGCGAGGGATAGGCTGGCACCAGCATTTCCGCCATAAACATTTTTTTTTTCCAATTCATTACATTTTTTTATTGAATCTTTCATTATTATACAATGAAAATAACAATAAGTGGACAAATCTTAACCTAAAATACTATTCTCTGGGTTGTTGCTATTGCGAACAAACCATTGAGACTCTACACGATTTTTTTTACTTAAACAAAAGGTTAACATTTCAAATTTAGGAATTCATAATTTCATTTCATTTTTTTGTTTTAGATTTTGATTAGGATTTGTTTTAATTTATATCATGTCCAGCGTATCTCTCCTTCTAAGGCGGTCATGACCTTCAAAATTTAGTAGTTCTCGAGCCAGGATGTTTGGATGATTGAATAGTTTACCCACGTAACACCGGCAATATTTTTCAATTTCCTCTATTCTGTTGGCATGTTGAGATCCTTATGGATGTTAGCGTTTCTTATATACCATGGTGCACCTGTAATTAAACGAAGAATATTCGATTGTCTTCTTTGTAATTTGCATACATTTGAAGCGCACGCTGTACCCCAGAGCTGGATACCATATGTCCAAATTGGCTTCAATACCGTTTTGTATAAAAGAACTTTATACTCTGGATCTAGGGCAGATCTTTGGCTGATAAGCCACTGAAGTTGATTAGTTTTGAGTTTTATTATAGTTACTTTAGAGTCTATGTGGCGCGACCACGTCAAACGCCGATCTAAGTGGATTCCAAGGTATTTTACATGATCCTTTTGGGGAATCTGTGAGTTGAAAATAGAAATTGGAGGACTTGCATCCCTTCGCAGGAGGCATTCACCACTATTCTCCATTTTTTTAACCATTCTTCTAGGATTCGGACATGCGACTGCAGTTGATCGGACGCAACTGAAGGGGTTTTGTGAGTACTGACGAAAGCAGTATCGTCCGCAAAAGTAGACGTGAGCGTAAAGTTGGTTATGGGCATATCTGCCGTAAAAATAACGTACAGTATAGGGCCAAGAATGCTCCCCTGTGGGACACCGGCATTTATTTTCTTAGGGCTAGAAAAAATGCCATTTGATTTAACTTGAAAAGACCGGTTAGTCAAATAGCTCCTGAACAGTTTATGCGTGTTGATTGGCAGAAGGTCACATATTTTGTACAAAAGTCCTTCGTGCCAGACTTTGTCAAATGCTTGGGAAATATCTGTGAATAACGCCGAACAGTACTCTTTATTCTCAAAAGCTCTTCTGATGCAGGTTACGATACGGTGTACCTGTTCTATAGTATTGTGACTTTTTCTAAAACCAAATTGATGGTCAGGTATAATATTGTGAGAAATTATGTGAGGTGTGATTTTCTTCATGAGAATGGACTCAAACATTTTTGAAAGTATCGATAGTAAGCTTATAAGGCGATAGGATTTGACTTGAGTTGGATCTTTGCCTGGTTTCGGTATCATCACGATTTCAGACCTCTTCCAAGATAGGGGGAAGTAACCTACACGGAGAATTGCATTGAATAAAAATAAAACAATTTTCAAGGCTGAAAAGGGAAGCTCTTTAATCATTTTCGCTGTTATACCATCTCCTCCGGGCGATTTCTTTAATTTTAGTTCTTTGACAGATTTTTCAACATCCGTTATTCTAAGCTTGATTGGGCCAGGAATTATATCATCTATCACGGGCTGATAGATTGGGCGAGGGAGCGATATTGTTGCCACTCTCTTCTTACGCTTCTTTTTTCATTGATTAACGCTTGGATGCCTATTGGGTTATTGGAGTTATCTCTTTTGAATGCGCTTTTTCGAGTAGCCACTTTAACAGCACTGTTTACAACGTCTGTGAATAGGTTTACCGCGGCTTCAATTTCATCCGTTGTACGTAACGATACACCATCGGATAGGTGTGAGCTAACGTATTTTTTATATTTTAGCCAGTTGGTATACTTATTGGGCAAACTGTCACAACCATTTTCATGATTGTTGTAAAGCAGTGTCAAAATGGTAGGCGAATGATCCGATGATAGTGATGAACATAGAGATAATTGTTCACGCCTTATATTTTTTATTATAGCGTTTTGTTCAGATCTGAGGGCCAATATGTTGGGTGACCGCTCGAAGCTACATCTAGTTTAGCAGATGTTATGGCTTTAAGTAGTTGTCTACCTTTTGGAGTAGTGAGGCGAGAGCCCCAAAATGTGTGCTTGGCATTGTAGTCACCTGCTACCAAAAACTTTGTGCCGAGAGTGGAGAAGAACTCCATGAATTGATCTTTGTTAATATTGTGCCTAGGGGGACAATATATCGACGATATCACCAGATTTGTGCCTGTGATAGCGATAGAAGTTGCTTGTATATGCTCAGTCCTATATTCGGGCATAGGATAATGTTTGATTTTATTTTGGACAATAAGAGCTGTACCACCACAGGCTCTCCCGCTAGGATGTTTAGTATCGTATGTGGAATAACCACGTATCCTAAAACAATTTCTGGTTGAAAAATGTGTCTCAGAGACTAATAAAATATCTATACAGTGGTTTCGGAGAAAATTTTCTACCTCATTTCTGTGTTGGCTCATGCCGTTTGCATTCCAATAACAAATTCTCATTGGATTTATTTTTGATTTAACACGAGTTGCATAAGCCTACTTTGATTTCTCATCATTTCTTGCATCATGCTTTGCATATTCAACATGAATGAATTCTTAGTTGCTATTAATTTTTCTGTTGAGTTTTCGAGGGGAAATTGAGGGGGTAACGAATTACCATTTCTTGTCATACGGGCGTATGACATATTTGGATGAATTGTATTCTTTGGGATTCGGTTTACGTTTGGATCGCTAGAACTAGCATTTTCTGTAGGAGATACAGTTCTTAAGCCTGGGAAAGGCGATGGAATATAACTTGCATATGTTGGAGTTTTATTAACATTGTTTGATTTTTTCATGTGCTTATAGACAGGGCCCTGTAGTTTGCTGTATGGTTCTCACCGCAGTTACTACATTTTTTTACGCCGGTATCTGTTCTAGGATGGGGACAGTCAACGGACTTGTGCACATCGCCACATCTGACACAAATGGCCGGTAATTTACAGTATGCCTCGGTGTGTCCAAATTCTTGACAATTTGTACATTGGGGTGGATCGGCTCGTTTTAAAGGTTCCTCGACTCGAATTCTATGGTTGCACAAATATCTTAGGTCGTAAATAGGATGAGGTGCGCCTTTTTTCTTTATTCTTGAAGAATCAAATGTTAGTTCAACCTTAAACATGGGCTGAGGAATTTTCTTTTTATTTATAATAGGCATGTTTTCGTTACAAGCTAGCAATTTTAGTTTAGCACTTTGCAACGAAAACAACTGACTTCCACTAACTGACACATAAGCAATAAGTGGCGGATTTTCACTATCTGGTAGCAATGGTGCCATGAGTTGCGAAGAAAGAACAGTGCGAAACAGACAAAAAATTCGTGAAAAGTATTTATAAAACATGTATTTCCTATTCTATGTTCAATTGTTTACACTCTTTTTGCAAATATTAAAATAATTTCACATTTTTGTTCTTCTTCTTCCCGTTAATTCACAATAATTGATAAAATCTCTCCAAAAATGGGATGCCATATTGCTAAATATAGGGTGCCCAATCTGGCAACATCATACTCGTTTAAGACAGGAACACAAGCACCAAACTTCATCGGGAACTATTAGTGCTTAAAAGTGCTTAGCTCCCCATACAAATTAAGCAATTATGGTGTAACGAAAACACGCCTAATGTTTATTATGGATTTAACTTCATAACCCTCTTTAGCAAGTTCATCGATTATTTCAGCTGTTGAAACTGTACTATCAATACCCTTAATTACTACCACGAGACCTTTTGAACTCTTAAGCTGGTAAGTGTAGTAATTCTTTTTCTCGAAATCGAGCAACCCAACCACCTTTCTATAAGACACTTTGGTGTGTGTCTGAATTTTTGTTTCGTATACATTGCCTCTACGAAGTGAAGCAACATAGAAGTTTTCTTTGCCTAGTAGCTGGGACAGCTTATTTACCAACGCGTTAGTTGTTTGTTCCCGCAAGAAAAGCGGAGGTGGTTTGGGTTCTCTTATAGTTTCATTTGTTTCTTCATTACTATCCTCAGAGCTGAGGAGGTCAAATCGGTTCGAACTTACCGCATTCATTCCTTTGGAAACTTTGGGATCTGGTTCCTTATGAGGAGACCTTGCACTTGCCTTTCGTTTTGTCACTAAAATATATCTATCTATACCAGTTTGTATTTTCTCATCTTTGCCCGTTGTACTGTTTGGATTTGTACCTTTGGGGATTGTTCCTGTTGCTGTGGCAACACTATTTCCATTCGGATTAGCTACTGAACTTGAAAGCATACTTTTAGGCACTACGTTATTTTGCATTGTATTTGTTAGCATTTCTATTTGAGTTGTTTCACTACTTGACCACTGCGGTGAGAAAGAGCGCGCATTGTTTGGGGTTTTGGCGGTCAAAAAGAGGCTGTCATCTCTTCTAGGCGTTGTTGTTGCGTTACTTTCTGTATTTGTCACAGAAATGTACGCATTTCTGCCATTAAAGGCTGGGTTAGGCAAACGTAACCGTAACGCCCCCGTAGCGTAACGAATCAGCTGATTCAATCAGACATATGGAACTCAGTGTAAACGATTAGCCAACGAAAACGAAACGTAAACGGACGGCTGAATCTGCTGAAATTTGATTTGGACGGTACGTTTATGTGCATTTGCAAACAAAATCAGTAAAAAGAAAATAATTATGCGGAAATTTTGAAAAGTAATGATGAATAACTAATAAAATGATAAATTAGTAGCAACTGAATACAAAATAAAATGAATTTGTAGCTTTTTTTGTTGTGAATGTCTGAGTCATATGGCACGTTTTTGAAGTTTTGGGTAATTTCTCCAGCGGGCAACGTTACGGCGGCGCTAAAGTTAAATTACGGTTAAGTTTGCCTAACTCGGCCTTAAGACTTAACCGCCTGTCAACGGAGGGAGTGAGAGACATGCACGAATATTTGTTTTTGTAAATTTCCTTTGTTTATTTATGAACAACCAACACAGCAAGCACTATGATTTTTAACTTGATTATTTTTCTTGCAAAAAGTTACACTTTAGCAATAAACTTTAACACAGAATTATAACCAAATCACTTGTTAATAGCGTCCAACTCGCTTTTTATGCATTAGCAGGGTTAATCCCAAAGAAAATTATTTTTTAATAGAATTTTTGTGAGAGCCACTATAAACACGTCTGTACGCAACTATGTTGCCGATCAGGCCATAAACATAACAACGGATAAATTTCAAACAAAAACCATTTAAGTTCCGAATTTTTTTACTATATAATACAATAATTTGGTAGGGATTTACAATGTGTCAAATCAAAATATGCCTCATATAAAGGGAACAGCATACAAAAGTTTTAACACATTGTAAATACTTACCAAATTACTATATATTTTTTGATAAAAAAAGAGTAGTAGGCCTTTCGCTTATCTCCCAAAATTCCTTTGACCACTATTGTCTAGAACTGTCTATATGCGAGATAATAGCACTATATGTATAGTAAAATTATTCCGAACTTAATGTTTTTTGGACAAAATTTATTCGTCGCTGATATCAATCCATTCCTCAGAGATCATAGAATGTAAATATATTAATCTTATTAAATTCGATACAATAGTTTTAAAAAAATTTGGCGGTGTAAGACGATTTTATGGATTACACAAATTCGCAATATAAAACCAGTAAGGAAAGGCAGAAAGTCGGCCGGGGCCGACTATATAATACCCTACACCTCCCTAACAATGCGATAAGGGTCATTGCCATAATAATTTGGAATAATTGGTAAATGGGTAGAAACATATTATCTAATTCTGAAACGATAATCGTTAAATTATGCAATATTCGTTTCTAAATTGAATAAACATCTTTCTGGAAAATTTTAATGATCGGAAGTAAAATACAACTTCTATAGCGGTTTGATACCAAATCAGGAGGAACATATATATGGAGCTTTAATATAAATCTGAACCGATCTTCCCTGAATACTCATTCATGTAAAAAGACCTCCTTCTGTCGAATTTCGTACTGATCGGATATAAAATACAGTCTCTACAGCGCTTACATGTCAAATCGGGGTTAACATATATATGGGAGCTATATCTAAATCTGAACCGATTTTCTCCGAATTTGGCAGTAATCCTTAATGTAATAAGAAACCTCTTTCTGCCGAATTTCGGATATAAAATACAGTTTTTACAGCGCTTACAGGTCAAATGGGGGGGTAACATATATATGGGTGTTATATCTAAACCGAGTTTCTCCGAATTTGGCAGTATTCCTTCATGTAGAAAGAAACCCCTTTTTGCCGACTTTCGCACTGATCGGATATAAAATAACATCATTTTTACAGCGCTCACATGTCAAATCGGGGGTAACGTATATATGGGGGCTATATCTAAATCTAAACCTATTTCTTCCAAATTTAACGGTGTTCATTCATATAATAAGAAACCTATTTCTGCCGAATTTCATACTGATCGTCAACTATGGGGGCTATATCTAAATCTGAACCGATTTTAATCAAATTCAATAGGGATCGTCCTTGGGCCAAAAAAAAGATATGTGTAAAGTTTCGTCGAGATCGGACCATAATTGCGACCTGTACTTTGATTACAAGAATACATGCACAGACGGACAGACAGACAGACGGACAGACAGACAGACGGACAGACAGACAGACGGACAGACGGACATACCTAAATCAACTCAGAAAGTGATTCTAAGTCGATCGGTATAATAAACGATGGGTCTATTTCAAACAAATGCACAAAGCTATAATACCCTGTACCACAGTGTGGTGTAGGGTATAAATATTACCAGTAAGGAAAGGCAGAAAGTCGGCCGGGGCCGACTATATAATACCCTACACCTCCCTAAAAATGCGATACAGTTTTTACAGCGCTTACAGGTCAAATCGGGGGTAACATATATATGGGTGTTATATCTAAACCGAGTTTCTCCGAATTTGGCAGTATTCCTTCATGTAGAAAGTAACCTCTTTTTGCCGATTTTCGCACTGATCGGATATAAAATTACATTTTTACAGCGCTCACTTGTCAAATCGGGGGTAACGTATATATGGGGGATATATCTAAATCTGAACCGATTTCTTCCAAATTTAAAAGTGTTCATTCATATAATAGGAAACCTTTTCTGACGAATTTCATACTGATCGGATATAAAATACAGTTTTTACACCGCTTACATGTGAAATCGGGGTAACATATATATGGGGGCTATATCTAAATCCGAACCGATTTTCTCCGAATTTGGCAGTATTCCTTCATGTAATAAGAAACCTCTTTCTGCCAAATTTTGCACTGGTCGGATATAAAATACAGTTTTTACAGCGTTTACATGTCAAATCGGGGGTAACATATATGTGGGGGCTATATCTTAATCTGAACCGATTTTCTCCGAATTTAGCAGTATTCCTTCGTGTAATAAGAAACCTCTCTTTGCCGAATTTCGCGCTGATCGGATATAAAATAACATTTTTACAGCGCTTACATGTCAAATCGGGGGTAACGTATAAATCGGGGGTAACGTATATATGGGGGCTATATCTAAATCTAAACCGATTTCTTCCAAATTTAACAGTGTTCATTCATATAATAAGAAACCTCTTTCTGCCGAATTTCATACTGATCGGATACCCTGTACAACAGTGTGGTGTAGGGTATAAACATTGCAAAAATCGCGGACGTTACAAAGCGTCTTTCAAATGATCATTTTTAAAGAAAATGTTGTTACAGTTCTAAATTTCCGCATTTTTCTTTGCAAATTAAAGCTATTTAGTATGTTTTGAGTAAAAGTACGGTTTTCGCGATAACTCGCAAATCCAATTTTGATCTATTCATTGTCGAATAATGTGGATGATTCTGAACAAAACCTCATTAGCCGTTTTATGAATTTAAGCCAACCTTCTATCCCTTGGGACACGCTGTGCCTACAACACATAGGAGTTTTTGTTGGCGCATTTCTATAAACGGATACAAATAGGAGTTTGTGGTAACCGGCGAAGATAGAGCAAAATGCTTTGCTGGGTAGTCGTATGACCAGTTCTAATTCGACAATAAAAAAAATCGAAAAATTACACAAAGGAGTTTTCGTCGGCGCACCGACGATATATGATATATGCAAATATTGTCGAATTTTGGCACATCGTACCTAGTCAAGACCTTAAAAAAATCTCTAATTTGTATAAGTACACAAACGCGTTTTAAAATATAACCAGTAAGGAAAGGCTAAAGTCGGGCGGTGCCGACTATATAATACCCTACACCACTCTCGTAATATTGAATAACTCTGATATATAAATTTTGTAATTCATGTATAAATTGTTTACATAAATTTACTTTTGGGACATTTTATACTTAAATAATACCCTGTACCACAGTGTGGTGTAGGGTATAAAAACGATTGGATCTAAAGAGCCAAATCGGATGAAACATATATATGGGAGCTATAGCCAAATCTTAACCGATTTTCTTCAAATTCGGCAATGTTGGTCCATGGATCACTCTACCATTCTAAATTTCAACACGATTGGATGTAAAGTACAGTTTTTATAGGACTAAAGGGCCAAATCGGACGAAACATATATATGGGAGCTATTGCTAAATCTTAACCGATTTTCTTCAAATTCGGCAATGTTGGTTCATGGATCAAGAAACTCTACCATTCTAAATTTCAAAACGATCGGATGTAAAATACAGCTTCTATAGGACTAAAGGACCAAATCGGACGAAAGATATATATGGGAGCTATATCTAAATCTGCACCGATTTTCTTCAAATTCGGCAATGTTGGTCCATGGATAAACAAACTCTACCATTCTAAATTTCAAAACGATCGGATGTAAAATACAGCTTCTATAGGACTAAAGGGCCAAATCGGACGAAACATATATATGGGAGCTATAGCTAAATCTTAACCGATTTTCTTCAAATTCAGCAATGTTGGTTCATGGATCAAGAAACTCTACCATTCTAAATTTCAAAAGGATCGGATGTAAAATACAGCTTCTATAGGACTAAAGGGCCAAATCGGACGAAAGATATATATGGGAGCTATATCTAAATCTGAACCGATTTCAACCAAATTCAATAGCGATTTTAACAGCCGCGATCGGAGTGAAATTGCGACCTGTAGTCGACGAACAACTTTACATGGACAGACGGACGGACGGACGGACAGACATCGTTAAATCGACTCAGTGATTCTGAGTCGATCGGTATACTTTAAGGTGGGTCTAGCTGTGTTATTTTAAGGTGTTACAAACATCTGCCGTGAAACAAACTTATAATACCCTGTACCACAGTGTGGTGTAGGGTATAAAAAATGCAATATTCACATCTCAGGAATTTTTTAATAAATATTTTTTTTTAAAAATAACGGGGTTGAACACCGTCTTAAATTTTTCGGCTTTCGTTTATAATATACTAGCTGGACCCGGTCCACTTCGTTGCCCCAGATTTCAGATTTCCGATCCTGTCCACTAATCCATTGACTGCTCCCAGATATATACAAATATACACAAATGTACTGCACTCTCACTAACAAGAGTGCTGCACAAAATTACAGAACTCTTGCTAACAAACTGTGCCAGATATGTCAATTACATAAGTTGGTCCAATCTCGACGATTTTTGGACCAATCACGAATCCCGCCCATTTTTGAACTAATCACGTAGACTGCCACCAGATACATATAAACAGAATTACAGTACTATCGCTACTTAATTGTGCAAGATAGCTCAAATTTGGGTTATATGGGCGGGGTCACGCCCTTTGGTCTGATCACGCTCATTTTGATACCGATAACGTAGGCTTCCACCAGACACATACACAAAATTACAGCACTCTCGCAAACAGATTGTGCAAGATACCTCAGTTTCAATACTTTTGGAACAATCACGTAGACTACCACCAGATACATATCGCTCACCCACTTCAAGACTGCCATAACTCAAAATTTAAAATTTTGGAGGTTGCCTTACAGAATTGCTAATTTTGCAAATATCCATAAATAAATCTCAACGAAATTTAGTTTATAACTAAACAAGCATATTTCGGATTATTCCACCTTTTTTAATAGTCCTATTTCATATTATTTTTTTTTTATACGTACTTAAAGGTACACATCCTGACAATTTTCAATTTTGAGTTATGACACTCTTGAAGTGAGTGAGCGATATGTACAAAATTATAGCACTCTCGCTAACAAAATTTTCAAGATATCTCAATTTCAAAATGTTATTTACATGCGCGGGGCCACGCCAATTGATCCGATCCCGCCCATTTTTAAACCAATCAGGTTGACTACCACCAGATACATATGTACAAAATTACAGCACTCCCGCCAAAAAATTGTGCAGATATCTCAATTCAAAAATTTTACTTATATGGCCGGCGCCACGCCCATTGGTCCCATCCCGCCCATTTGTAAACTAATCACGTAGACAACCACCAGATAAATATACACATCACGTAGACTACACCTTCGACTACAAATACTGTATATAAACCGTCCCAACACCTTGGAAGACCTACTTAACAATATTGAGGCTGAAATTGGCAGAATACCAGTCGACATGCTTGTTAGAGTTCATGAAAACTTCAGAAAACGTATGCAGCAGTGTGTGGATAGCGAAGGTCGACATCTGCCACATACACTATTTAAAACCATGTACGAGTAATTTAAAAATTCCCTTACTGTCCAATATAATTAAAATATAAAAAAAAATTTTCTATGGTTCATAACGTTTTTATTTCATTCCCAAATAAGCAAATTAACGCGACCACCCTGTACTTAAACAAAATTTCTAGGATTCTACCTCAAGAGCCGCAACGATCAAGCGGTCAAAAGTCGCTAGGCGTAAATTCGCATCCTTTGGTGATCAGTATATGAGTATAAGTACATATAAAATAACTCTTAGGGCTCTTTTAGGGGCGTTTACTATGCTCCTTAGAACTTTGTTTTGGAATGTTTGAATAAATTTGATAATTTCCTTTTGGGTGCATCCCCAGGGTTGTATGCCATAGAGCCATATTGGTTTCAGCTGTTGATTGTAGATTAATAGTTTATTTTGTATTGATAATACTGATTTTCTGCCAATTAGGTATTTAAGTTTAGACCACTTAATATTGAGCTCCTCACGTTTCTTCTTAACGTGTTCCTTCCACCGTAATTTTGCATCTAATGTCATTCCTAGATATTTTGCATTGTTTGAATATGGTATTTGATATTCGTCTGTGTGCAACGTAGTATTTTGGATTCGTTTATTTGTGAAGTTTGTATGCACTGATTTATTGCGGTTTAATTAAACCCTCACTTTAGTGTGACGAGGGTATATATCATTTGCTACGGAAAAAAGTGTAACACGTCGAAGGAGTGACCTAAGACCCCAAGTATGTTCGGAGGAAATCCGTTTTGGGTCATTTTAAGTCGAATGAGCAATGTCCGTCCGTCAGTCTGTCTGTCTGTGTGTCTGTCTGTCTGCTGGCTGGTGCGCACGATAACTCTCGAAAGGAGTAACCGACTGACCTCAAATTTGGTATGTGGTAATATTTTTTTCTATCTCCGGCTAAATTCGAAGGTGGGCCATATTGGTCCACTCCTTCTAGTACCTCCCCCACAAAGGGTTAAAATGTTGTGAAATATTGATTCTTTAGTAACTGCTATACTACTTATTCGAATCTTTTGAAATTCCACACATAGTATTAGCTTGTTAGTCGCTATCAACTCGAGAAAAATGGGCGAAGTCGCCACGTCCCTTTTGGTACCTCCCACACAAATTCACCATTTTGCACCAAAAGTTAATAGCTTATAACATTAATAACAGTGTATAAAAATACTTGAAATTTTGTACAGTATTATGCTTTTATATTGCCTACAGTTCAGGGAAAAATGGGTGTTGTTGCCACGCCCCTTTTGGTACCTCCCACACAAAGGTACCTTTTTGCACCAAAAGTTAACAACTTATAACATTAAAACCAGTGTATAAAAATACTTGAAATATTGCACAGTGTACTGTTTTTATAGTGTCTATAGCCCTGTGAAAAATGGGCGTTATTGCCACTCCCCTTTTTGTACCTCCCACACAAAATGCCCAAATCATACCACAATTTAATGTCTCATAACGTTTATACCTGTGCACATAAATGCTTATAAGTCGGCACAGTGCAATGAATTTAAAGTATCTAATGTTCAGCGAAAAAAAGGTGTATTTGATAAACCCCTTCTGGTACCTCCCACACAAATTGACAGAATAATTCGAGTAATATTCAATATTACATTACTCACAAAGTGAGGGTATACCTTAGTCGGTTTACCCGACTGAAACTTTCTTACTTGTTTTATTCTCCAGTCAATTGTCCATGTTTATACCCTACACCACACTGTGGTACAGGGTATTATAACTTTGTGCATTTGTTTGTAACACCCAAAAGGAGAAGAAGTATACCCATCGATTATTATACCGATCGACTCAGAATCACTTTCTAAGTTGATTTAGCTATGTCCGTCTGTCCGTCCGTCTGTCTGTGCATATATTCTTGTAATCAAAGTACAGGACGCAATTATGGTCCGATCTCGACGAAACTTTATACATATCTTTTTTTTGGCCCAAGGATGAACCCTATTGAATTTGGTTAAAATCGGTTCAGATTTAGATAAAGCCCCCATATATATGTTACCCCCGATTTGACATGTAAGTGCTGTAAAAACTGTATTTTATATCCGATCAATATGAAATTCGGCAGAAAGTGGTTTCCTATTATATGAATGAACACTTTTAAATTTGGAAGAAATCGGTTCAGATTTAGATATATCCCTAATATATACGATAAACCCGATTTGACATGTAAGCGCTGTAAAAATTATGTTTTATATCCATTCAGTGCGAAATTCGGCAAAAAGAGGTTTCTTTCTACATGAAGGAATACTGCCAAATTCGGAGAAAATCGGTTCAGATTTAGATATAGGCCCCATATATATGTTACCTCCGATTTGACATGTAAGTGCTGTAGAAACTATATTTTATATCCGATCAGTGCGAAATTCGGCAGAAAGATGTTTCTTATTACTCAAAGGAATACTGCCAAATTCAGTTCAGATTTAGATATAGCCCCCATATATGTGTTAGCACCGATTTGACATGTAAGCGCTGTAGAGACTGTGTTTTATATCCGATCAGTACGAAATTCGACAGAAAGAGGTCTTTTTACATGAATGAGTATTGAGGGAAACTCGGTTCAGATTTATATATAACCTCCATATATATGTTCCTTCCGATTTGGAATCAAAGCGCTATAGAAGTTGTACTTTACTTCCGATCATTAATATTTTCCAGAAAAATGTTTTTCAATTTAGGAACGAATATTGCTTAATTTAGCGATTATCGGTTCAGAATTATATAATATGTTCCTACCTACTTGCCAATTATTCCAAATAATTATCGCAATGACCTTTATCGCATTGTTAGGGAGGTGTAGGGTATTATATAGTCGGCCCCGCCCGACTTTCTGCCTTTCCTTACTGGTTTTATGTTGTTAATAGCTTGTTGCAAATTGTAGTTTCCTTCTTGTAGTTTCCTAATTTTCTTCATGTCTGAATATGAATCTTCCAGTTTAACTCCGAAAAATCTGTCCTCAAGATATGATTTTAAAAACTCAACATAGTTTTCGGGTAATAAGCCTTTTAATCTTCAGCATGCCACACCTTATCGAAAGCTTGTGATACGTCGAGGAATACGGCGAGCATATTTTTTTTTTATTTTCAAAACCTGATCTATAGTTGTGTGGGAATTTCTGAATCCGTTATGAGATAATTTTGGTTAATAATGGGTTTCAACTGCATTAAGAATACCTTTTCGAATAACTTTGCGGTTGGTCTGTACGAGCTAACTTCTGTAGCAGGTTTTCCTGGTTTTGGAATCATTATTACTTCCGCTGTTTTTTACAAAATTTCCATCGAGGTTTTCGTCTCTCTGTTCAGTATATCTGATGGCATCACCATAGTCCTCTGATAAATATTTTGCAAATGGTTTAAAAGTAATCGAACTTTCTGATTGTTTGTTTTGTCCCATCTTGAATCGACAATTCTAATTGGTGAATTTCTTACCACCGGACGTTTGATGTTCTTCGTTACTTTCCATAAAGAGTAATCTGTTTTTTATCGCTTGTTAGTGCCTAAAGACGTCCATTAAATGACATATCACTGAATTGTTTGATCTCTGCTCTGAGTTCCTTACTGAATTTGTTTAGGAGAGTTCTATATGTTGGATGTCGTATTTGCTGCCATTTTTTACGAAGTTTGCGTTTCGATAAAAAATTTTCTCTAATATATGCTGGGTATCTATTTTCTACAGCAATAGCTGGGTAGTTAGGGGTACTTTGCCATGCTAATTTCTCAACTTCGAGGTCTAGCTCTTCCGTGGTGGTCGGTTCTTCGTATTGAATATCAGCGTTCCAATCAATAAATTGGAAGTATTGCCAATCGGTGAAATTATTTGTATGGGGGGTTCTTAGGTGGAATGTTTTCGAATAGTGTAAGGAAAAAGGGGGAGTGATCTGAATTCAAATCAAATCCACATTCTACTTTTATCAGAGAAATTGGAATTTTCTTGATAAGAAAGAAGTCAATTAAGTCTGAAACATTATTTAGGTCAGTTGGCCAATAAGTTGGACTGCCAAAAGTGACTATTTTACAACCTGTATCATTTGCAGCGCTTAGTAGTTGTCTTCCCTTTGTAGTTGTTATGCGAGATCCCCAATCAGTGTGCTTTGCGTTAAAATCTCCTCCAATTATAAATCTCGTTCTATGTTTTTGTATCAGAATTTTGTATTGTTCGGATTTGATTTGATGTCGCGGAGGACTATAAAGTGAGGTTATTAATAAATTTTCAGTTTTTGTATATAATTTTAAAGTTGCTGCTTGAATTTCTTCAGTTTGTAGCTTATTTTCTTCTATATCTTTTAGACTTTTCCTGACTATAACAGCGCTCCCTCCTCTGGCAGTATTCATTGGGTGAATATTATGATATGTTTCATAATTTTTGAATTGTATAAATGAATGTTTTGTAAAATGTGTTTCTGCAATTAAACAAACATATATTTTCTCGTTGTTCAGGACAACTTCTAGTTCTCTCTGGTGCTTATGGAGCCCATTAGCATTATTTTTAATGAATTCGGCATTTTTATTGGTTTTGGGATACTTGTTCGAGATGGGTTAAGCGGAGCTCAATAGTCTTAAAAAATTGCTCTTGTGCGCAAAGTCTTTGCAGTATTTGAGGCAATACATTATGTGGTGGCTCAGCTGAGACATGTTTGGTAACTTGAATTGAGTTGATCCTCACACGGGGGAAAATCGTCATTTTTGATATGTTTGAATTGAAAGAAAATATACTTGGAAACGATTTTTTTAAATATTATATATTTGTTAACAAATAAATTTTATTTCAAAATCAAGAAATTTTGTTTGGAACTCATATATTAATATGTATATTAGAACATAATTTATTTGCAAACTGACTTTCACAAATAAAATATGTGTTTACACACAAACAAAGTTATTGTTTAAGAAGTTTTCAAAATATATTTTATTTAAAAAAGATTTTTAAAACTTTGCTGACTTATTCGAATTATAGTTAGTTTTTCCTACTTTTCGTGTTAAACTTTATAGCTAAAAATGTCTTTTAATTTATAAATATTCCAATTCATCACTTCTTGTCAATCCACCAATGCAATTTATATTGACAAAAGATTATACGATTTAAGTTTCAATTAGGTTTAGGTTTAGGTTAGAGTGGCAGCCGTATTTTTTTTTACAAGCTCACATAGACCAGTTTAGGTCCCTAGTGTTACTACGGGCTGAAATGCCCCTCATCGAAACCAACCTGTTTGATATATAAATTGATCGATAGTACGAATATCAGTACTGGAAAGATCTGTTAGGCTGCCTAAAAAGGCCGACCCCAGTATGTCCAGTCGTCGTTTACTCAAAGCGGGACAGTCGCAAAGCAAGTGCTCAATGCTCTCCACTTCTTCCTCATCTCCACAGCTTCGGCAGAAGTCATTGGAGTCAATACCCAATCTTTTGGCGTGTTCGCCGATCAAGCAGTGTCCCGTCAGAACCTGTACTAACGTAGACAATCGTTTCCTCTCTAGTGCGAGGAGATATTTTGACCTTCTCAGGTCATACCTTGGCCAGATTTGTCTAGCTACCCTGCAGGTGCCGATTTCTGTCCATCTTTCGTTGGACTGCCTGATTGCCTCTTGCCTAAGCCAAAGCTTGCACGTGGATAGTGGCGCACCAATATATGCAAATTCTTCGAGAATTTGTAATGTCGTCCCTTTCCTAGCAAGTTCATCGGCTTTGCAGTTCCCCGGGATATCCCTATGCCCAGGCACCCATATGAGGTGTATATTAAACTGCTCAGCCATCTCGTTAAGAGATCTGCGGCAGTCGAGGGCTGTTTGTGAATTTAGGGATATTGCCTCCAGAGAATTGATGGCAGCCTGGCTGTCCGAGTAAATGACAACGCCAGTGTTGGTTACTATGTTGCGACTCAGCCACTTGGCGACTTCCCATATTGCCATTATTTCGGCTTGATAGACACTGCAGGTATCTGGTAGTCTGTGAGCTATATCCAGACTGAGTTCTTCACAGTGTACTCCGAAGCCAACCTTTTCATCAAGCTTCGAACCATCCGTGTAAAAGTGGAGATGGTTTCTATTACCTGGTATTCTGCCGACCCATTCGTCTCTGGCGGGAATCATAGTGATGTAATTTCTCTCGAAGGTGTACACAGTTGGTATATAGTCCACTCGGTCGGTTACCATAGCACTACACTTTGATATCCTCATGTGACCATAGTTCTTGTACCTCCACAGTGATAGGCAGTTTAATCTTATTGCCGCTTTGGTTGCAACTTCTCTCGCCACAATATTAATCGGCAGTATATGGAGTAGGGCTTGTAGAGACTCGGTCGCTGTAGTCCTTAAGGCTCCGCTTATGCTCAGGCAGGCTGTTCTCTGAACCTTTGTTAGTAGGTTGGTAATGGTTAGTTTGTCAGTTGCCGTCCACCATACCACAATACCGTATAACAGTATTGGACGAACTACTGCTATATATATCCAGTGGACGATTTTAGGAGAGAGTCCTAATTAAGTTTTACAAAAATATAAAATTTATAAAAAAATTGCTCTTTGAACATCTAAAAAACAGAAAACTTGGGTTTATATAAGGGATTGAAATATTTAAAGATTAATCTTTGTTTCAGAAAATCTAGATCCAAAAAAAAGTCAGTAAGGAAGGGCAGAAAGTCGGGCGGGGCCGACTATATAATACAATGCGATGAGGGTCATTGCCATAATAATTTGGAATAATTGGTAAATGGGTAGAAACATATTATCTAATTCTGAAACGATAATCGCTAAATTAAGCAATATTCGTTCCTAAATTGAGAAACATCTTTCTGGAAAATTTTAATGATCGGAAGTAAAATACAACTTCTATAGCGGTTTAATACCAAATCAGGAGGAACATATATATGGAGCTTTAATATAAATCTGAACCGATCTTCCCTGAATACTTATTCATGTAAATAAACCTCCTTCTGTCGAATTTCGTACTGATCGGATATAAAATACAGTCTCTACAGCGCTTACATGTCAAATCGGGGGTAACATATATATGGGGCCTATATCTAAATCTGAACCGATTTTCTCCGAATTTGGCAGTATTCCTTCATGTAGAAAGAAACCTCTTTCTGCCGAATTTCGCACTGATCGGATATAAAATACAGTTTTTACAGCGCTTACAGGTGAAATCGTGGGTAACATATATATGGGTGTTATATCTAAATCTAAACCAATTTTCTCCGAATTTGGCAGTATTCCTTCATGTAGAAAGAAACATCTTTTTGCCGACTTTCGCATTGATCGGATATAAAATAAAATTTTTACAGCGCTCAAATGTCAAATCGGGGGTAACGTATATATGGGGGATATATCTAAATCTGAACAGATTTCTTCCAAATTTAAAAGTATTCATTTATATAATAGGAAACCTCTTTCTGACGAATTTCATACTGATCGTTTTTACAGCGCTTACATGTGAAATCGGGGGTAACATATATATGGGGGCTATGTCTAAATCCGAACCGATTTTCTCCGAATTTGGCAGTATTCCTTCATGTAATAAGAAACCTCTTTCTGCCGAATTTCGCACTGATCGGATATAAAATACAGTTTTTACAACGCTTACATGTCAAATCGGAGGTAACATATATATGGGGCTATATCTAAATCTGAACCGATTTTAACCAAAATCAGTAGGGATCGTCCTTGGGCCAAAAAAAAGATTTGTGTAAAGTTTCGTCGATATCGGACCATAATTGCGACCTGTACTTTGATTACAAGAATACATGCACAGACGGACAGACAGACAGACGGACAGACAGACGGACAGACAGACGGACAGACAGACGGACAGATCAACTCAGAAAGTGATTCTAAGTCGATCGGTATAATAAACGATGGGTCTATTTCTTCTCCTTTTGGGTGTTACAAACAAATGCACAAAGTTATAATACCCTGTACCACAGTGTGGTGTAGGGTATAAATATTAGAATGTGAACATATTTTGGTTTAAAACGATAACCTCCCAAACATATAATATTTGTGGGTGTCAAATATTATATATTTGGAGTGTACCCTAAACATATGTATACTTCAAGCCGAATATGTTTGGGACAAGCGATTACAGAAGCGATTTTTTTTCAGCGTGCATTATTGCAGTAAAATACATCAACAATTACAGCATTTAATGTTGCTGGTAACATTAATATTTCTCGGTCTTCCAACTCGACCAGTTTGACAAATTCTCCGCCTTCCGCGACAACGTTTACGAGCCGCATTTGGAACTTTGACAACACTATCTTGATTATCACAGAATGTTCCAATTAGCTTATTCCACAAGACAAATTTCCAATATCAGACCATCTGAAAAATTCTGGTTGTTGTTGCTGTTCTTCCCTTATTCCGCAATGAGTCTATTTTGCAATTTCAGACCAACTGAAATATTCACACGTTCTTTATTTTCCCTTTCCACCGTATGTGACTGGGCCCATACCATAAAAAATGTTGGTTGTAGTTTCGAAAGACGTTTTATTAGACTAAATTCAAATTACACAAAAATATTTGACAAACTGAAAAAAACGAATACATATTACAAGGCCTGCTACTAACTACATTCTATAATATTAATACAGTTGGATTGTTTACGGTACAAAATTCAAATATTCTAACAGATTTACAACATGGTTTAAGTTCCGAGCAGAATAATGTTTTGCAATCACCGAATTATCTTTGAATAGCTGTAGTTCCTAAAAAGAGCTCTAAAGCAAAAAGGACAACATGTCTTGGTCACTTATTTTTACAACATTTTAAATGACTATCTCCATAATAATGTTTGGTACACATTTTTTTGATTTCCGTAGCAAAACTATAAATTTATGTGGGGGATTTCGTGTCAAGTGAGTGCATTTTTAAAACCGATGTCTTCTTCTGATCGGGATGAAACTTGCATCAAGTTTAGTCCCATTGGACAGTAGTTAAGACACAACATGTCAACGATATCGGTTAAAGACTGTACGAGTTGGAGGGTGTTGAATTCTTACATTTTGGTCAAATGGCCTCAATTTACGAAAAAGTATAAAGTATGAAGTTTTTACACCCAAGGTGTCTTCAAATCATATTAATTTTTTTGGATGAGGACTAACTTGAAAAACTGGGTTTTGGGAAGAAAATCAGTAAAATTACCCATAGCGCAGTGGCAGTAAAATTTACATGCTCAACGTTCTTGGAAGGAGACCTAGTCACCAGTGATGACGTGAGAGTGATGTTCAAGGAATACTTTAAATGCATACTACGAATATGAGGATTGTATTTTAATCGTGTTGATATTGTGTTCCTTGCTTGCGGCTCCTCTACCCCACCCCTCCCTCGCGACAAATTCCAATCACAAAAGGTTTGCTATTCTGCTCTGGTCTGGCGTAGAATTTGAATTATGCAATTCACTGGCCATGAAAATCATTTGTTTCTGAAGAGTTTGCATTTCTTGGCGTTCTCCGTGTATTGGCCACTTCTTCAACATGAGTTGCAATGTTGGTCTAGTTTAATAGTTTCTAACCTCCTTCACTTTTTTCTAGGTTGCCCATCGGTCGTTCTCTCGAGTTTACCTTCATCCAATCCACTTGGAAGTTTAGGTTTAGCATACATTTAATTATAATTGGTTTTGCATGCATTTCATAATTTGCATTCTTGCAATAGTTTCACGCTTAAGTATTTCTTTTTTATGGCAATTTTATGTTCTCAATTTAAATTCATAATGAAATTGCTTAGGAATAATACTAATTTTTGTTCGCTTCTGGAATGCGAATTATTCAAATTGTAAATTTGTGGGATTTTGATTTGATAATTTCGTTATTGTTTTTTTTCTGTGTGGTTTAATGTAAAATGTTCATGCTTTGAGCATTTAAGCTAAAAAATGAATTACAAATTCGTTTAAAATGATAATTTTTTGGGTTATAATACGCAAAATCAAACCATAAGTAACAGAACATAAATAAATGTTTAATAAATGACTGTAACGGCCAATTCCACAATCTCCGGTTATCCTACAGTTAGAGCTAACAAACAGTTATAGCTGTCAAATTGTATGAAATTATTATGTTTTATCTGTGAGTTAGCTCACACATTTTAAAATTGAAAACATAGCTTGAAATTCAGATTTTCTTTTTAATTCTCCGAATTTTTCAATTTAAAATTAGGAATTGCATTTAAAATTCAGAAGACATAATTTGATATTCAAAACTCATATATGATTTTAATTTCAAATGTAATTCTTTGTTTGAAATTGAAATAAAGAACATTTTAATGTGATGTTCAGCACGTAGTATTTATTATTCTGCCAGAAAAACATGGTTACACACAGCTTGCCTCAACCGAATTATTTGCCAACAATCTGTCTACTATCATGCGATTCCATCAGGACAACCAACATTCTGCTTTAATGTTGAACAATCATACTTGGTTGAGCCAACTACGGAAATGGTGGCTAAAATTATATATTGTATGTTGCCACAACCAACTGTTTTAAAATTAATTAAAATTGGTTGTTCTGACAATTTGTCAGTCATATCGTCGGCTTAATGCTATTTTGGTCCATACAACATTTTTGTGTTTTCTGAGTTTAGAGTTGATAATATTGGTTTCAAGCATGCTCTTTCAGAATCTGAGATATTGGTAAGGTAAATTTTTTTAACTCTGAATAACGGGAAATATTTTTGATATTTTTGTTCTACGTCTCCATTTTTCTATCGCCGTATATTTTTGACTCAGTATTTTACGTTCTTTCGATCATAATATGTAAATTACTGTCCTTCTATACCGACCCTCTTTGTGGTCCATGTAATACAAATACGAAAATATATTAAAACCAGTAAGGAAAGGCTAAAGTCGGGCGGTGCCGAATATAATACCCTACACCACTCTCGTAATATTGAATAACTCTGATATATAAATTTTGTAATTGATGTATAAATTGTTTACATAAATTTACTTTTGGGACATTTTATACTTAAGTAATACCCTGTACCACAGTGTGGTGTAGGGTATAAAAACGATTGGATATAAAGAGCCAAATCGGATGAAACATGTATATGGGAGCTATAGCTAAATCTTAACCGATTTTCTTCAAATTCGGTAGTGTTGGTTCATGGATCAAGAAACTCTACCATTCTAAATTTCAAAACGATTGGATGTAAAATACAGCTTTTATAGGACTATAGGGCCAAATCGGACGAAACATATATATGGGAGCTATAGCTAAATCTTAACCGATTTTCTTCAAATTCGGCAATGTTGGTTCATGGATCAAGGAACTCTACCATTCAAAATTTCAAAACGATCGGATGTAAAATACAGCTTCTATAGGACTAAAGGACCAAATCGGACGAAAGATATATATGGGAGTTATATATAAATCTGCACCAATTTTCTTCAAATTCGGCAATGTTGGTTCATAGATCAAGAATCTCTACCATTCTAAATTTCAAAACGATCGGATGTAAAATACAGCTTCTATAGGACTAAAGGGCCAAATCGGACGAAACATATATATGGGAGCTATAGCTAAATCTTAACCGATTTTCTTCAAATTCGGCAATGTTGGTTCATGGATCAAGAAACTCTACCATTCTAAATGACAAAACGATCGGATGTAAAATACAGCTTCTATAGGACTAAACGACCAAATCGGACGAAAGATATATATGGGAGCTATATCTAAATCTGAACCGATTTTCTTCAAATTCGGCAATGTTGGTCCATCGATCAAGAATCTCTACCATTCTAAATTTCAAAACGATCGGATGTAAAATAAAGCTTCTATAGGACTAAAGGGCCAAATCGGACGAAACATATATATGGGAGCTATAGCTAAACCTTAACCGATTTTCTTCAAATTCAGCAATGTTAGTTCATGGATCAAGAAACTCTAGCATTCTACATTTCAAAACGATCGGATGTAAAATACAGTTTCTATAGGACTAAAGGGCATAATCGGACGAAAGATATATATGGGAGCTATATCTAAATCTGAACCGATTTCAACCAAATTCAATAGCGATCTTAACAGCCGCGAAATACTCTAAACTGCAAAATTTCAGAACGATCGGAGTGAAATTGCGACCTGTAGTCGACGAACAACTTTACATGGACAGACGGACGGACGGACAGACAGACATCGTTAAATCGACTCAGCTAGTGATTCTGAGTCGATCGGTATACTTAAGGTTGGTCTAGCTGTGTTATTTTAAGGTGTTACAAACATCTGCCGTGAAACAAACTTATAATACCCTGTACCACAGTGTGGTGTAGGGTATAAAAACGTAAAAATCAGCGATGACTAGATATTTAAAAAACAGGAAATTATTTATAATTAGAAAACAGGTTTGTATACGTGTATTATTGCGTACTCCCCAGATTTACGAAGAGAAAATATCTTAGTTTTTTTGGGGTTTCTTTTCATTTCATGCTATTTTCTTGATTGGGGTGTAATTTCCTAAATCAGCTTTTGTAACGAAAATGGGCCCCAAATTTGGGGTGCACTTTCATTTTCAATTTGGGGTGCATTATCTTGGGGTCCAGCTTCCGGCCGCCGTTGAATTACCTTCAAAACAAGATATAGCACATTAAAATCGGTCACGTATTTCAGGAGATACAAGCAAAAGAATGAACACACCTTTGTAGAAAAAAGTAATTTCGTCAACTTTAAATTGCTCATAACTCTTAAAGAAATTTATTTAAAATTTTTTCTTGAACTACGTATAAGATATTTTTAGGTAAATCTTGCATACACAAAATTTCGAAGCAATCAAAAATAGTGATGTCAAAAATCGTGTGTGAAAGCCGGGCAGTGACACAGGAAATGTTCCATCGTTTCGATGTTTTCCCTGCATGCCCTGCATTCGTCGTTTCCTGCTAATCCTATGCGATGAAGATGTGCTTGTAAGTTTGAGTGTGCCGTTAGAACACTCATCATCTTACTAATATCGATCTTGTTTAGTTTCAGAAGACTTCTTGTTTTCTTTTCATTTGGGTGACCCCATAGTCTGGTATGTTCTGGCACTCACTTGGAGCATCTCACGTGAAATGTCTTAAGAAAGAGGTGTTATAAAAGTCGCTATCACGCCTGAAAACCGTATGGCCGTATTTAAGCAGAAGTTAGGCAGCCAATACTTCCTGCAGTCGCCAGACACCTCGCTATTCGTCCTGTGACGTATAGGTGAGAAGTGAGATGAATGTGAAGTGATTTCCAGAACAGGGGTGAGTATCTTTGTAGTTGCTCCTACTGTTGCGCTATTCCACACAGTTTTGTGAGCCATCACTGCCCAGTGCTTCAACTAATTTTTTTTTTAATTATTCTAAATTTGGGAGATTATTGGGATAACCAAAAAACGATTATTTATTAATATTGTTTCTGTATTTTTATTGTACTTCGTTGCAATAAAAATCTTTGGTCTATTGATACAATTTATGTTGTCAAGAATAAAACATTCGTTGTCACAACCAAAAATCGATCAGATGGTACTATAATGAAAGTTTAAAATTGGTTACCACAACTAACCGAGTGTCAATGAAAAAACAATCTTAATTCTATTGATACAACTATCGATTTAGTTGCAAGCATTTTCATTTGATCGTATCCCTGTTTTTATTGTTGATTCAACTATTTATACATAAATACAACCGACACACGGTGTAGGCAATATACTTTTTGTTGCTAGTACCATTTTTTATTGTTACAATCGGATTCCAACCAATTATTTTCCTGGTTGTAGGCAGAGATGGGGATTTAAGCAATGCAAGTTTCTCAGTAACTCAAAAATTGTCTGTAGAAATAAGGTCCATCAGGAATAATAAAACTGGACACTGCAGAACAGCTTTTCGCACCACCGTTGTAAAAGAAACAAGTAAAAGCGTCTTATATACCCTCCACCATGGATTGCATTCAATTATATTACTAGAAAAATAGTTGGGTATGGAGCAAATCATGAAAAGGTTCTTTTTGTTGAAGCAAATTACACTATGCAACAAAAAAAATTTTTGTGTCCTAGACCTAAAAATTATTTTTTTGTATATCTTGTGGCATACTGTCATATAAAATCAAAACCAAAAACTTTTTTACGGATACATTTTTTTTTAAATACTATTATCGTCGAAGGTACCCTTAGTATTTGCACTATAATTTGTGGAGTATATGCCCGATCAGGTCGACTTATACGTTAAATTGAAGCTATAAATGTGGGCTACCAATGTTGGAAATATTTCTTTCACTTAGAAACTGTGGTTTAGTAACAGTCAGTAAACAAATTGGAAAAAGTAGATTCTTTCAAAAAAAATCCTGGGACAAAAAAAAACATAAAAAATAGAAAAAAACGAAAAAAATATTTTATTTTATTTTTTAAAAGTTTGCTTCCTAGCGAAAAAAGTAATGCCTATTTGAAAAAATCTATGGATAAATGTAGAAATTATAGCAATTTTAGTAGAGGCAAGAGAATTTTAAAAAATATTTTTTTTAATTTCTTTTTAAATAGCGATATTATTTATATTATGTACATTTGAGTTTATTTACATGAACAAGTTTCATTAGAAGTAATTGTGAGTACTCTGTTGGCGTTTGTAGATTACGGAATCAGTTTCTATCTAAAATTAAAACGCATTATTCCACAAAACATTGTAATACATTAATTTTAAAGTACTTACCGCATTCTTCCACTAGCCCATCGAGTAAGATTTACATGGCACGAATTACCAAAATATTACACATATATATCTTCTATTATTTTACTAAACGCACGTCGATTTTTTTAATTACATATTTTCCGCAGCTGTAGCAGAAATTGTCGGGATCATATACACATTGAAAATTCTTTGCCTTATACCCATACTTCGAAATATAACATGGTAATAATTTTGAAGAAAATCGACTTATCTCTTTAATGCGCTGAATTACACTAATTTATTAATAAGAAACTTCATTCATAAATTCCGGGTTTAAGGTTCATAAGTTGCAGTACCTGTAGCTGACATATAAAGTGCTTCGAAAGAAGACACCCAATATTTTTCAGACTGCCGCGTACTACTTTGTATTGCGTACATATAATTTTACTACCTGTATATACGAGTGGGATGTCCATGCCCCTAAAAGGCGTAACTGAATGGAATCCTCATAAATAAACCAGTAAGGAAAGGCAGAAAGTCGGGCGGGCCATGGAATAATTTTGAAGAAAATCGACTTATCTCTTTAATGCGCTGAATTACACTAATTTATTAATAAGAAACTTCATTCATAAATTCCGGGTTTAAGGTTCATAAGTTGCAGTACCTGTAGCTGACATATAGAGTGCTTCGAAAGAAGACACCCAATATTTTTCAGACTGCCGCATACTACTTTGTATTGCGTACATATAATTTTACTACCTGTATATACGAGTGGGATGTCCATGCCCCTAAAAGGCGTAACTGAATGGAAACCTCATAAATAAACCAGTAAGGAAAGGCAGAAAGTCGGGCGGGGCCGACTATATAATACCCTACACCTCCCTAACAATGCGATAAGGGTCATTGCCATAATAATTTGGAATAATTGGTAAATGGGTAGAAACATATTATCTAATTCTGAAACGATAATCGCTAAATTAAGCAATATTCGTTCCTAAATTGAGAAACATCTTTCGGGAAATTTTAATGATCGGAAGTAAAATACAACTTCTATAGCGGTTTGATACCAAATCAGGAGTAATAATCAATATAAATCGGAACCGATCTTCCCTGAATACTCATTCATGTAAAAAGACCTCCTTCTGTCGAATTTCGTACTGATCGCATATAAAATACAGTCTCTACAGCGCTTACATGTCAAATCGGGGGTAACGTATATATGGGGGCTATATCTAAATCTGAACCGATTTCTTCCAAATTTAACAGTGTTCATTCATATAATAAGAAACCTCTTTCTGCCGAATTTCATACTGATCGGATATAAAATAACATTTTTACAGCACTTACATGTCAAATCGGGGGTAACGTATATATGGGGGCTATATCTAAATCTGAACCGATTTTCTCCGAATTTAGCAGTATTCCTTTATGTAATAGGAAACCTCTTTCTGGCAAATTTTGCACTGATCGGATATAAAATACAGTTTTTACAGCGCTTACATGTCAAATCGGGGATAACATATATATGGGGGCTATATCTGAATCTGAACCGATTTTCTCCGAATTTAGCAGTATTCCTTCATGTAATAAGAAACCTCTCTTTGCCGAATTTCGCACTGATCGGATATAAAATAACATTTTTACAGCGCTTATATGTCAAATCGGGGGTAATGTATATATGGGGGCTATATCTAAATCTGAACCGATTTCTTCCAAATTTAACAGAGTTCATTCATGTAATAAGAAACCTTTTCCTGCCGAATTTCATACTGATCGGATATAAAATAAAGTTTTTACAGCGCTTACATGTCAAATCGGGGTAACATATATATGGGGGCTATATCTAAATCTGAACCGATTTTAACCAAATTCAATAGGGATCGTCCTTGGACCAAAAAAAAGATATGGTCGAGATCGGACCATAATTGCGACCTGTACTTTGATTACAAGAATACATGCACAGACAGACAGACAGACAGACGGACATAGCTAAATCGACTCAGAAAGTGATTCTAAGTCGATCGGTATAATAAACGATGGGTCTATTTCTTCTCCTTTTGGGTGTTACAAACAAATGCACAAAGTTATAATACCCTGTGCCACAGTGTGGTGTAGGGTATAAAAATACAAATATTGTTGAATGACCCTCTATCTGAGCGGATCTCATCCAATATAGCTCTCACATTGCATATCATGTTTTATGGAGGGTCACGAACGGCCGTAAAATCTCGTCCTCTCTATAATTTTATAATGTCTGACATCAATCCTCATAAAATAAAATGCAAGTGCAATGTCTCTCTCAACTATGGCGAATTCAATATAAGCAAAAACATCATTTAAAAACGAAAAGTATGAAACAAGATTTTTTTGAATTTCCCTAACATTTACAAAATGGCTCATAACTTTTACATCTATCCATAGATTTTTTTCAAATAGACAGTGTTTTCTTCGTTAGCATTCTGGCTTTGATAAAAATATTTTTTTCGATTTTTTTTGATTTTTTTACCAGGAAAATTGTTTTTTTTTTAAAAAGTAATTTTTTTCTCATATTTTTGACGACTGTTACTAAACCAAAGATTGTACGTGAAAGCGACATTTGCTGCATATGTATCCTTCATAGTTCCCTTTAATTTGGGACATAACACGGCTCAATCAGGCTTATACTTGAAAAATTATGGTCCAGATACAGAATGTACTTTCCATGAAAGCTGGAATTAAAAAAAAAATTAAAAAAAAATTGCCATAAAAAATGTTTTTAATCTTTTTTCGTGTTTGTGACACCTAATTGCACCAGAAACTGTTATCCACATCCCTTTGTTGCATAGTGTTATTAAAAAAACAGTAAGGAAAGACAGAAAGTCTGCGGGGCTGACTATTTTATACCCTACACCTCCCTAACAATGCAAAAATGGGCATTGCGGTAAGAATTTGGCAGTGTTCATACATGTAATAAGAAAACTCTCTCTATGCCGAATTTCGTACTGATCGGATATAAAACACGGTCTCTACAGCGCTTACATGTCAAAACGGGTGAAACAAATGTATGTATAATATATCTAAATCTGAACCGATTGTGACCAATTTCAATAGGAATAGGTCTTTGGGCCAACAAAAGGCACTGTGCTAAATTTCATCACAATCGGACCATAAATACGACCTGCGCTTTGATCACAAGAATACATGGAAAGACAGACAGACGGACATGCTCAAATCGACTCAAAAAGTGATTATGTGTCGATCGGTATAGTAAACTGTGGTTTTCTTCTCTTTTTGGGCGTTACAAACAAATGAAAAATGTCATAATACCATGTACCACATTGTGGTGTAGGGTATAAAAATCGAAAAAATCGAGTGTCCCATCGGTTGCCAAAACGGTTCAACGTCCACCAAATGGTCCAGTACCATTCATTCCCATTGCTAAGAGCAGTGAGTCCGAAACATCTTTCACAGCAGTGGTAGTTTGTATATGGCTGATGATGTTCGCCATTTAGTGACTTAAGCTGAGCTGAATGATCTAAGTCGGGATTTACATTTAACGAAGCAAGACGCAGAATTACTAGCTTCAGGCATGCAGCAGTCCAAACGTCTTGCAGTTGGGACAAAAGTAACAATCTATAGAGATATAAGCTTGGAATTGGTTGTATATTTCGAAAAGAAACACTTTATTAAAAAAATGAACCAGCTATATGACAAAACTGAATGGAGATTATTTATTGATGGCTCTAAGTACAGTTTAAAGGCTCTTCTTTTGCATAATGGGAATACAAATCCATCCATACCAATAGCTCATGCCATTAACACAAAGGAAAATTACGAATCAATGACTGACAATGATTTTGACATTACTCAAATACAACGATAATAAATGGTAGATCTGTGGTGATCTTAAGGGGTGTGATCAAAATTTCTGTGTATATATAGTATAGACCATCGTAAATAACTGTAAATTAATCTGTTTCAGGTCATTGGTTTGTTGACTGGTATGCAAGGAAGTTGCACACAATATTGTTCTTTCCTTTGTCTATGGGATAGTCGCGCTACATGTCATCATTACTTCAGAACAGAGTGGCCAAAAAGAACTGAGTATTCACCAGGAAAACAAAACATATCAAATAAACCATTAATTGATCCAAATGACGTTCTTCTCCCGCCGCTGCACATAAAAATGGGCCTTTTTAAGAACTTTGTCAGCGGGTTTTTTCCTAAAATTGCATATGCTAAACTCAAAGAAGGCATATCTGTTGGCCCTAAAATCAGCAACCTATTGAATGATAAAAATTTTTCACAATGTTTTTTGGAGAAAGAATATGCAGCCTGGAAATCTTTCAAGAGTATCGTGAACAGTTTTCTTGGAAACGATAAGAGTGAAAACTACAGACAAATTGTTGCTGAATTATTGAA
This sequence comes from Eudasyphora cyanicolor, assembly GCA_963930755.1. Classification (NCBI taxonomy): domain Eukaryota; kingdom Metazoa; phylum Arthropoda; class Insecta; order Diptera; family Muscidae; genus Eudasyphora; species Eudasyphora cyanicolor. Next base: position 106,139,926 of record OZ005736.1, read on the forward strand.
ATATTGTTGCTGAATACCAAAGGCAGGAAAACGTAGTCATGAAAAAGCAAAGTATTTCAGACAAATTCTATTAAAAATGCTCGAAAGACTTATGGATGTGCATATTCGAGAAGAGATGAATAGTTCAAACAACATATCCACTAGCCAACATGCCTATCTAAAGGGACGCTCGACAGACACAGCTTTACATTAAGTTGTCAGGACAATCGGGAGATTCATTGAACACAAACAATTCACCTGAGCTGTCTTCTTAGAAATAGAAGGCGCCTTCAATAACGTACATAACTCTGCAATAGGACATGAACTAGGTAACATTGACGTGGAACAGCTCCTCAAGTACTGGATAGTCACCATGCTGCAAAATAGAATCGTAAACGCTACAATGGGTAGCGTTTTGGCAACCGATGGGACACTCGATTTTTTCGATTTTTATACCCTACACCACAATGTGGTACATGGTATTATGACATTTTTCATTTGTTTGTAACGCCCAAAAAGAGAAGAAAACCACAGTTTACTATACCGATCGACACATAATCACTTTTTGAGTCGATTTGAGCATGTCCGTCTGTCTGTCTTTCCATGTATTCTTGTAATCAAAGTGCAGGTCGTATTTATGGTCCGATTGTGATGAAATTTAGCATCGTGCTCTTTTTTGGCCCAAGGACGATCCCTATTGAAATTGGTTATAATCGGTTCAGATTTGGATATAGTCCCCATATATATGTTTCACCCGATTTGACATGTAAGCGCTGTAGGAACCACATTTTACATCCGATCTTTATGAAATTCGGCAGAGAGAGTTTTATTATTACGCGAATGAACACTACCAAATTCGGAGAAAATCCGTTCAGATTTAGATATAGCCCCCATATATATGTTTCACCCGATTTGATATGTAAGCGCTGTAGGAACTGTATTTTAAATCAGATCAGTACGAAATTTGGCAGAGAGAGTCCTCTTATTACATGAATAAACACTGTCAAATTCGGGGAAAATCGGTTCAGATTTAGATATAGTCCCCACATATATGTTTCACCCGATTTGACATGAAAGCGCTGTAGAAACCGTATTTTACATCCGACCTGTACGAAATTCGGCAGAGAAAGTTCTCTTATTACATGAAAAAACACTGCGCAATTCGGGGAAAATCGGTTCAGATTTAGCCCCCCATATATATGTTCCACCCGATTTAACATTTAAGCGCTGTAGAAATCGTGTTTTATCAGTACGAAATTTAACAGAGAGAGTTTTCTTATTACATGTATGAACACTGTCAAATCCGGGGAAAATCGGTTCAGATTTAAACATAGTCCCAATATATATGTTACACCCGATTTGACATGTAAGCACTGTAGAAACCGTGTTTTATATCCGATCAGTACGAAAATCGGCAGAGAGTTTGCTTATTACATGTATGAACACTGCCAAATTCTTATCGCAGTGCCCATTTTCGCATTGGTAGGTAGGTGTAGGGTATTATATAGTCGGCCCCGCCCGACTTTCTGTCTTTCCTTACTGGTTTTAATATCAGATGATGCATTATCGAGTTATTAGGGGCACCGCAAATCAACTTTTTTTCAATCAAAAAATTTAACCCGTTTCGTCACAAAAAAATTATAAAGATGTTCTTTTTTGCACGAATCAACGTAGAAGGTACACTAGTCCAGCCGAAGAATTTAAAATTCCATATAAAAATATATAAGAAAAAATATAATATTGACTAAACAATATTGCTCTTTTAAATCCATCAAGGTTAAGGTATGCTTAAATATGTAAACATATGCATACAATTTTATTATTATTTAATTGTTTTTACCATAATTGTATTAATATCTGCTTAGTCTAGCGTTTAATATCGTTTTTTGTCATTGTTTCTATCAGTCGACAAATAAAATATAGTGACTCGATCTGACATTTGTGTTCGCTCGCTTTCTCTCTCTCTCACACGTCTCTTTCATTGTGCACTGACAATTTTTATCCATCTTAGCGAGCTGCCAATGTTGACTTCTTTATGCTTAAATATGTATACAAATGTTTACAATTTTATTATTATTAACTTGTTTTTACCATAATTATATTAATACTGGTTAATTTAGCTTTTAATAGCGTTTTTTTAGTCATTGTTCCTATCTGTCGTCAAATAAAATATAGTGACTCGATCTGACATTTGTGTTTGCCCAGATGACAGCAAAGAGAGATAGAGAAACAAAAATTTACACTGAAATGCTTACGTTTTCGTACGAGTTCATTAACATGAGACTTGTTGTTCTGATGGTAGTTAGTGAAACCCAAATCAACTGTTTGTCGTCTGGCAGGCGAACAAAAGCAAATTTTTAAGTTAGAGAAAGAGGCTGTAAATAATAAAATATGATGGAATGGGCTCATTTGCCTCATAATCCTCATTTCTCATAGATTCTTATACAATTTAACCAAAATCTACGACTGTGTATTTTAAGATAATAGGCCCAAATTTAGGTATATCGGCAGTATATACGTATGTCCGATTTTGAATCTAAGCGCTATCAAATAAAATTTTTTGGACAGATCAGCATCATTGGACAAAAAATATTAATAAAACTTGATGATATTTTCCTTATTCTGGATGTAATAAAAAATGTATCACATCCCTCCATATTTTTTTTTTAAAAATTGATACTAAAATATTTTTTCATGGCCGATGTTCACTTCAACGATGGGTGTGTTCTATAAAGTTTTTGTTGTTCCCGAGACATTCTATAAGGCCCGACAAAAGAAGGCAGCGCCGAAGGTGTTTACTTTATCGAAGGGTCGGGTGTTACTGTACACTTTTTGGCGTAAACACACAAATCAATTCTTTGGGCTAGTTGGTAGCACGTCCGATTAGAAATGCGAAGATCATGAGTTCTAATCCCAGCGGAGGCCCACAACAAAGTTGAAAGTGGAAATTAATAGAATGACAATAACAAGGCCCGAAATAGTCAAAGAGCGTGGCAGCGTGGAAGTGTTCTATAAACTTTTTGTTGTTCCCGAGACATTCTATAAGGACTGACAAAAGAAGGCAGCGCCGAAGGTGTTTACTTTATCGAAGGGTCGGGTGTTACTGTACACTTTTTGGCGTAAACACACAAATCAATTCTTTGGGCTAGTTGGTAGCACGTCCGATTAGAAATGCGAAGATCATGAGTTCAAATCCCAGCGGAGGCCCACAACAAAGTTGAAAGTGGAAATTAATAGAATGACAATAACAAGGCCCGAAATAGTCAAAGAATATTAGTCATTGGGTAGTCATATTTTTAAAACTTTCTAGAAAGACTTTTATTTTTGGCTTCTAGAAGGCCTTTTTTTGGACCTTTCAGAAGGCCTTTTTTGTAGGCTTTCTGGAAAGGCTTCATTTTCCGGCCTTCTTGAAGGACTATGGTTGCAGGCCTTTCAGAGTCTTTGGCAAGAGGACCTCTCCACCACCCCCAAGAAGCCATCATCACCAACCAATCATCCCCCGATCATAAAACAGCAACAACAATGGACATCAGCCGACATCGACATCGACACCGACACAATCGTCCCAGCATCACCAACCCCCCCATCAAACATCCCAATCCAGCAAATCCCAACAATCCCAGCAACTAATCATCCCCCGACACCAAGAGGACTATGTAGCAGAAGAACTGTCCCCCGATCAGAGACTTTTGGCCGAAATTTCCATTTTCAAATGTTTGGGGTATGGGGCAATGGGGCTCTTGGCGGATTCTGAGTGAAATTGCACCAAGTTTTTTTGTATTATGATACCAATGTATAAAATTGAATTAATTAATTTGTTTGAAGTCAATTTGCACGTTGAACGTGTCAACTTTATTTGTATTATTATATATATATGCATTCATATATATATATATGTATTTCAATATTAATACAAAATAAAAAGTTTGTGGTACAGGGTATTATAAGTTTGTTTCACGGCAGATGAAAATAACACAGCTAGACCCACCTTAAAGTATACCGATCGACTCAGAATCACTAGCTGAGTCGATTTAACGATGTCTGTCCGTCCGTCCGTCCGTCTGTCCATGTAAAGTTGTTCGTCGACTACAGGTCGCAATTTCACTCCGATCGTTCTGAAATTTTGCAGTTTAGAGTATTTCGCGGCTGTTAAGATCGCTATTGAATTTGGTTGAAATCGGTTCAGATTTAGATGTAGCTCCCATATATATCTTTCGTCCGATTTGGGCCTTTAGTCCTATATAAGCTGTATTTTACATCCAATCGTTTTGAAATTTAGAATGGTAGAGTTTCTTGATCCACCAACCAACATTGCCGAATTTGAAGAAAATCGGTTCAGATTTAGATATAGCTACCATATATATGTTTCGTCCGATTTGGCCCTTTAGTCCTATAGAAGCTGTATTTTACATCCGATCGTTTTGAAATTTAGAATGGTAGAGTTTCTTGATCCATGAACCAACATTGCCGAATTTGAAGAAAATCGGTTCAGATTTAGATATAGCTCACATATATATCTTTCGTCCGATTTGGCCCTTTAGTCCTATAGAAGCTGTATTTTGCATCCAATCGTTTTGAAATTTAGAATGGTAGAGTTTCTTGATCCATGAACCAACACTACCGAATTGAAGAAAATCGGTTAAGATTTAGCTATAGCTCCCATATATATGTTTCGTTCGATTTGGCCCTTTAGTTCTATAGAAGCTATATTTTACATCCAATCGTTTTGAAATTTAGTATGGTAGTTGTCTCCATATTTTGATTTTGCTCCCATTTAAAGGTTACTACCGATTAGACTACATAATTACATTGAATATTAAAGTAGGTACAATGTCATACGAGTATAAATGAAATTCCGTATATAAAACTGATATCTTGTATATCCAAAAGTAGATATTGGTAGTCAACATGTGAGTCTTTGAAACTCTGGGTCTTACTATTTGAAGTCAATCGGTTAATCCCGTCGAAAGTTATCGTGCGCACCAACCAGGAAGACAGACGGAAAGGCTGACGGACAAGAAATTGTGTGGCATAGTGTATGTCAATGCGGGACGGGATTTTTCGAAATTCGTATTCCGCACAATGGGGCTAAAAGGGATGAATATGGTACTACCGCCAAATCTAAACGGAATGAGCTAGATTCGTGAAATTTGGTGTGAGGGTATCCCTATAAGGTAGACCAAGAAATTGACTGGATTTTTTAAAATACCGAAAAATTACGCGCACATTGGGGTAAAAAGGGATAAATGTGGTACAACGGCCAACTCCAAATGGTAAGAGCTAGAATCGGGAAATTTTCTGTGAGAGTAGCACTTAGGACGTAAACTAGAACAAGGAGTTATTTTTTTTTTGAAAATTTTAGGGGCACAGTGGGTCAAAAAGTGATAAATATGGTACCACCGCCAACTTTAACGCCTAGAATTAGAATCGGGAAAATTGTAGCGTGGGATGTCCTTAGGACAACGGATCGGGGTAGTCAGTTTTTTTTGTAATCGTACTTTTCGGGACACAGTGGGTTCAAACGTGTAAAATAGGGTACAGTGGTTTAAAAATGTTATATTTGGTCCCGTGGTTCTAGGGTAGATTTTGTAACATACACTAGAGGTCGGAAGTGCTTTTTGAATATGGTAGATTGGGGGCAAAAATGTATTAACTATGATACAGTGGGGCAAATAGGATTACATATGGTACAGTGTGACAAAAAATGGTTAGCTATGGTACAGTGGGTCAAATAAGGGCCAAAAGGGGGTTAAGTATGATACAGTGGAGCAAATAGGATTAAATATGTGGGGCAAAAAGTGTTAAATATGTTACAGGGAGACAAAGGGTTTAATATTGCACAAAAAGCACAAAAAACATAACACAGCGGGGAAAATATAGTTAAAAAAATGTTGGTTATAGTTAAAAAATGGCGCAGTGGGCCAAAAAGCGTTACCTCGGAAATAGTGAGGCAAAAATATGTTAAATATGGTACAGAGGGACAAAAATGATTAAACAGGTACAATGTGAAAAAAATGGTTGACTATTGTACAGTGGGTCAAAAAGGGTTAACTATGGTACAGTGGGGACAAAATGGTTAAAAATGCTACAGTAGGACAAAACTGGTTAAATATGGTACTGTAATACAAAAAGTTGCTAAATATGGGAAAAATCATGGATCTAGGGAGAGAGGGCAACATCTGGAACATAAATATGAGATAAGAAGTCCCTTTTTCAAATGTTATGATTTTAGGTTAAGTTTAATATTATGGTGCAGAGTGGCTAAAAGGTGTTAAATAGGGTTGAGTATAGCAAAAAGGGTTAAATATGGTACAGTGAAGCAAGAAGGGTTAAATATGGTACAGTGGGGTATATAAATGTTAAATACGGTAAAGTGTGGAAAAATGGTAAATGTGGTAGGGGGGGAAAAGTGTTATATACAGTCCCAGTTATGTATACAATTTCATACTTTAGAAGAACAGTGGAATAATAAATATTGAATTAACTTAAGTAGTGCAGCGATTCATAACCAGAGTGCGATGCTTCTATGTAAACCGTGGGAAAAAGTTGAATAAGGCACGGGGGTAGGGGACATAAAGAGTAAAATACTGCCTAAGGTTGCGAATATGGCTCTTGGAATATAAACTATGATTTCTCTAAATACACACTTTTAGTGCCACTGTTGGGGCAAAAACGATTAAATATTGTACAGTGGTGCAAACATGATAAACTATGACACATTGGGTTGAATGAATGGAGCGAAAATGATTAAATATGATCCCAATGGCATTTGTAAGTCTTACATCTTAAACTAGGCATTCATGTTGCCTTTTTTTAATTAAAACTTTTATAGGCACGTGGGGCAAACATTGTTTTATATTGTATCAGAGTGTGAATATAGCTATTGGAACATAAACTAGGGGAAAAAGGTAAAATAAGGTCCCAAAAATAGTTTTTGACGTTTAGAGGCACATAAGGGAAAAGGGATAAATATTGTACTTTGATGCCAGGAACATAAACAAGATAATTTTTCCCCATATGGAATAGTCATTTGTTTTTGAAAGAAAGAGGTATAACTCTTCTACAGTACCCTAAAAATAAAATAAATAAATGATGGGGCTGCGAACCGCACCGGGTTAAAGCTAGTCTATCTATCTATATATATAAAAGAGAGTGTCTGTTTGTGGGTTTGTTTGTGGGTTTGTTTGTATGTTTGTTTGTTCCGTATAGAGGTCTAAACGGCTAGACCGATCTTCTTGAAATTTTCACAGAATGTACATGTGTGGGGCGTGGTGAAAATAGGGTACTTGAATTTTCGATATATCAAGTGGGCGTGGACCCGCCCATATGGGTCAAATTTTGGTATTGAGAAAAATTATTAACTAGAGTGCTGAAATTTTGTGTGTATGCATTTAGTGTCAGATTATGTGAATTTTCAAAAAATGGGCTGAATCGGACGAATGGGCGTGGCCCCGCCCATATAAGCCAATTTTTGAAATTGAAATATTTTCCACAATTCATTAGCGTGAGTTCTGCAAGTTTGTGTATATGTATCTGGTGAAAGTCTACGTGATTGGTCCAAAAATGGGCGGGATCGGCTCAATGGGCGTGGCCGCGCCCACACAGACCAAATTTTGAAATTTCGATATCTTGCACGAGAGTGCTGCAATGTTGTGTATATGTATCTGGTAGCAGTCCACGTGATTTTTCCAAAAATGGGCGGGATCGGACCAATGGGCGTGGCACCGCCCATATAAGCCAAATTTTGAAATTGATATATCTTGCACAATATGTTAGCGAGAGTGCTGGAATTTTGTGTATATGTATATGGTGGCAGTCTGCGTGATTCGTCCAAAAATGGGCGGGATCGGCTCAATGAGCGTGGCCCCGCCCACATAGACCAAATTTTGATATCTTGCACAATTTGCTAGCGGGAGTGCTGCAATGTTGTGTATATGTATATGGTGGCAGTCTGCGTGATTGGTCCAAAAATGGGCGGGATCGGCTCAATGGGCGTGGCCCCGCCCACATAGACCAAATTTTGATATCTTGCACAATTTGCTAGCGGGAGTGCTGCAATGTTGTGTATATGTATCTGGTGGCATTCTACGTAATTGGTCCAAAAATGGGCGGGATCAGAACAATGGGCGTGGCCCCCCCCATATAAACCAAATTTTGAAATTGAGATATATTGCACAATTTTTTACCGAGAGTGCTGTAATTTCGTGTATATATATCTGGTGGTAGTCTACGTGATTGGTCCAAAAATGAGCGTCATCGAACCAATGGGCGTGGCCACGTCCATATAAGCCAAATTTTGAAATTGAAATATCTTGCACAATTTATTATCGAGAGTTCTGCAGTTTTGGACATATGTATCTGATGACAGTCTACGCGATTCGCCCAAAAATTGGCGGGATCAGACCAATGGACGTGGCCCGCCTCTATAAGCCAAATTTTGAAATTGAGATATCATGCACAATTTGTTAGCGAGAGTGCTGTGATTTTGTGCATCTCACGCAGTCTACGTGATTACACAAAAAAGGGCGGCACCGCTCATAGGAGCCTAATTTTTAAATTGAGATATCTTGCACAACATGTTTAAGTGAGCGCTGCAGTTTTGGGTATATGTATCTGATGACAGTCTACGTGATTCGACCAAAAATAGGCGGGATCAGACCAATGGACGTTGCCCCGCCTATGCGAGTATAAGCCAAATTTTGAAATTGAGAGTCATATCTTGCACAATTTTTTATTGAGAGTGCTGTAATTTTTTGCATATCGATCTGGTGATAGGGCAACGAAGTGGACCGGGTCCAGCTAGTAATATTATATAATCTTACAAAAGAGTTTTTCGATTTTTAAATTTCGCGATATTTCATATATTATATAATTTTCATAATTTATTTAACGGAATGGTAAAACCTACTCGGCAAAAAACAACCCAAAAATCGTTATTTTTAGTCAATTTTGCTATGCATTGAATAACATTACCAAAGCATACCTTAAGGGACAAATGATAAATTGACTGCAAATATAACAACAAGTAAGAAAGTTTCAGTCGGGTAAACCGACTAAGGTATACCCTCACATTGTGAGTAATGTAATATATAACATTACACCAATAAATCTGTCAAATTGTGTGGGAGGTACCAGAAGGGGTTTTCCAAATACACATATTTTTCGGTAAACAGTACATTCTTAAATACATTGCATTGTGCTGAACTATAAGCGTTTATTTGCACTGGTATATTAAAGTTACGAGCTATGTAATTTTGGTATGAGTTGGTCATTTTGTGTGGGAGGTACAAAAAGGGGCGGGGTGATAACGCCCACTTTTTACAGGACTATAGGTACTATAACAGCATTACACTGTACACAATTTCAAGTATTTGTATGCACTGGTATTAAAGTTACAAGCCGTTTACTTTTGGTACGAAACGGTCCATTTGTGTGGGAGGTACCAAAAGGGGCTGTACAATAATGCCCATTTTTTACCGGACTATAGGCGCTACAAAAACATTATACTGTAGAAAATTTCAAGCATTTTTATGCACTTGTATTAAAGTTATAAGCAGTTAAATTTTGATGCAAAATGGTCCATTTGTGTGGGAGGTACCAAAACGGGCATGTCAACTTCACCCATTTTTCTCGAGTTAATAGCGACTAATATACTAATATTATGTGCAGAATTTCAAAAGATTCGAATAAGTAGTATAGAAGTTATTAAAGAATCAATATTTCACTAAATTTTAACCCTTTGTGTGGTAGGTACCAGAAGGAGTAGACCAATATGGCCCATCTTCGAACTCATCCGGAGATAGATCAAAATATTACCACATACCAAATTTGAAGTCAATCGGTTACTCCTATCGAGAGTTATCGTGCGCACCAGCCAGCAGACACACAGACAGACAGGCAGACAGACAGACAGACAGACAGACGGACGGACATTGCTCATTCGACTTAAAATGACCCAAAACGGATTTCCTCCGAACATACTTAGGGTCTTAGATCACTCCTTCGATGTGTTACACTTTTTTCCGTAGCAAATGATATATACCCTCGTCACACTAAAGTGAGGGTATAAAAAGCATATAAAGCATGTGTAAAAGCATGTTGGTATTGAGCCGAGAGAGTATCTCTGTTTAAATCAACGATTACAGATCGAATTAAACGGGCAACCGACATGAACATGGTAAATATTCATATAAGGGAACATTTGTTTGCCAATCTACTATATATATATATGCCTACATTGTTTGTGTCCTTTCCACATATTCCTAAAAGTATGCTTAAAAAATGACGTATTATTAATGAACCTCATTGATAAATCAATGATGATTTTCTCTGTATAGTTGGAATGATTGATTAATTAACAAAAATCTGTAAACTATTTCATCATGATTTTTTTTGCAAATGTTGAGCTAATGTATTACGCTTTAGTTATTTTCTTTGTTCTATGTACTGATTTACATCGAACTAAAGATACAAAGTGTTTTATAAAAAAATTTCCTGTAATTTCCAACATCGAATAAAATAGAAATTGATATATGGGCGTTGGGCGTGGCACTTGTAATTTTTATATAATTGAGGACTCAAATACGATATATACTAGCGATTTGTAATAATATAAATGCTAAATTGAGAAAAATACTAAGATTTTTAATTTTAGGTTATGTGGGTAGTAGGCGTGGTTATGGGCGGATTTAAACAAAATATTGGGTTTCAGCTAATTAGGCGAAATGATTGATATGTAGAAAATTGCAAAGCCCTAGCTCAATTCCTTCTAATTTTTGCCTCCTCTTGTGCGAAAATATTCCACAGTGCGCCATACCGTTGAGGAAATCTTTGATGAAATTAATGCACAACAATGGTTTTTGTATGTTTGTATATTTATCTTCCTCAGTTGTAAAAGCCGTTGATGTGCTCGCAATAAAAATCTTGAAAAAAAATTTACCCAAAAATTAATTTTTTTTGATATTTGCCCTTATACGTATACCTATTCAACTAAGACTTTCTGTTGTCACTGGCAAAAAAAGATGATCAAATATGCGTACTTTATGCAAATGGACAAAACCGAACACGATTTTTTTTCTGACAATTTCCCCTAAAATGAATTTCTAACAATACAAACAAATTGTCCCACTGAGATTTATCTGACTATAGGACTACTGACCACTGTAATGACCGCTCTCAACTACATCCACAATTGAAGACGCCCCAAAGGGTTATAGATGATCCCTACAAATGACCAATGAATGAAAGGAAAATCATATAGACAATGTAAAACAATAAAAAACAGAGAAACTCTAACAACAATGTGCGAGTGGTAGGGAAATACAATAATCATTTAAATTTAAAAAAGGCAGGAGGAAACCCTTTTTTTTTGCTGCCACAGGCAGGCAACGACAAACCACAAATCCACAAGAAAAAACCCTGAAGAAACAAACGAAGAAAAAGGGAAAAACGATAAAATGCTAATAATAAAAAACAAATGCTCTACTAAGTTTTATATACATACGTATATTCGTCGAAAACTGTTTAATATTGCCTCAAATTAAATTTGACCCATGTCAGACTTTTTCGGTTCAGTGTTGTGTACAATTTGGCCTTTTCAGCCCTTTCATGTATTGCATTGTACGGTTTAGAATAAAAGGAGTATAACTCAACAACGACACCACCAATTCAAAAGTTTTTCTTGTTTTTACGGCTTTCATTTATGCATTTTTCCGGCTTTTGTGTTAGAAGAAGGAGCGGAATTGGATAAGAACAGCTGAAATGATTGACTTAAGGATTCTTAATGTTTTAAAACATTCTTTTATTTTTTACCTTTTGTTGTTGTGTAGTCTTTACACTACAGAGAATTGTTTAAAGTGAGCTGTACTTCTTCCCAGTAAAAAATTACTGGTTATATTTCTGACTGACTCGCCCAGAAATACTGACTCGCCCAGAAATACTGACTCGCCCAGAAATTTCGTTTGCAAAGATTCAATTCAGCATAGTTCTCTGCATTCTATTGAAGTAGCTGTAGAACTAGCGCCAAACATTAATTCTTTCCTTCCGGAATATAATGTGCTATATTTTTTTAGATTTTCTAATGGAGAACTTAATTCCAAAAATCCGCAAAAGTAAGCGAGTCTTAAAATAGAGCTGTCAAATTGTCAGCTGAATTCCAAAAATCGCGAAAAGGAAGCAAGGCTATCGTTCCCCTAAATACTTAGTAGAAATAAGCGTTGACGAGTGCGAGGCCGTTGGTGGTGCAGAGAGCTACATGATCTGTTTTGATGTAAGTAACCTGGGTTCAAATCCTCGTCGGATCGAAATAAGAAATAAATAAGTCTATACAAATAAAATTAAAACCAGTAAGGAAAGGTTAAAGTCGGGCGGGGCCGACTATATAATACCCTACACCACCTCGGCAATGTATATTAAGAATTTCTTTTTGAATAGTTGGAATAATTAGTTTCCTTTCTTTTACGAAAGTACTTAGCTCCCCCGCCACGTCAAGGCTTATTCCAAAGAGGAGTTTAATATAATGTGTGGAATTAAAAATGGAACTAATAATAATATTCCACATATTTGCATTTACGGTGGTTATTATTAGCCTTAACACAATAAATAGTCCGATTTTTGGTCGTACACAATATAAGTAATATATGCAAGGTATGTTAGGTAGGTTTAAGTAATGTTTTAATTTTCATTTCCGCTGAAGCCTTTCAGGTCTCTAAAATAGCGCTTATATAAAAAAATTAGGAACATCTTTCTGGAAAATTTTGATCGGAAGTAAAGTACAACTTATATAGCGCTTTGGTACCAAATCAGCAGGAGGTTATATATAAATCTGAACGGATTTTCCTTGAATACTCATTCATTGAAAAAGAAACTTCTTTCTGTCAAATTTCGTACTGACCGGATATAAAATACAGTCTCTACAGCACTTACATGTCAAATCGGGGGTAACATATATATGGGGGCTATATCTAAATCTGAACCGATTTTCTCTGAATTTGGAAGTATCCCTTCATATAATAAGAAACCTCTTTGTGTAGATTTGTTTACTAATCGGATATAAAATACAGATTGTACAGCGCTTACATGTTAAATCGGGGGTAACATATATATGGGAGCTATATCTAAATCTGAACCGATTTCCCTCAAATTTGGCAGTGTTAATTCATGTAATGAGAAACCTCATCTGACAATTTTTTTTACTGATCGGATTTAAAATACAGTTCTAGAGCGCTTACATGTCAAATCGGGGGTAGCATATACATATGTGGGGGCTATATCTAAATCTGAACAGATTTACCTCAAATTTGGCAGTGTTAATTCACGTAATGAGAAACCTCTTTCTGTCAATTTTTTTACTGATCGGATATAAAATACAGTTTCTACAGCGCTTACATGTTAAAATGGGGGGTAACATATATATGTGGGCTATATCTAAATCTCAACCGATTTCCCTCAAATTTGGCAGTATTAATTCATGTAATAAGAAGCCTCTTTCTGCCGAATTTCTTCTGATCGGATTAAAAATTCACTTTTTACAGCGCTTACATGTAAAATCGGGAGTAACATATATATGGGGGCTATATCTAAATCTGAACCGATTTTCTCCGAATTTGGCAGTATTCCTTCATGTAATAAGAAACCTCTTTCTGCCAAATTTCACACTGATCGGTTATAAAATATTTTTTTTACGGCGCTTACATGTGAAATCGGGGGTAACGTATATATGGGGGCTATATCGAAATCTGAACCGATTTCTTCCAAATTTAACAGTGTTCATTTATATAATAAGAGACCTCTTTCTGCTGAATTTTTTACAGCGCTTACATGTCAAATCGGGGCTAACATATATATGGGGGCTATTTCCAAATCTGAACCGATTTTAACCAGATTAAATAGGGATCGTCCTTGTGCCAAAAAAAAAGATATGTGTAAAGTTTCGTCAAGATCGGGCCATAATTGCGACCTGTACTTTGATTACAAGAATACATCTGCAGACAGACGGACATAGCTAAATCGACTCAGGTAGTGATTACAAGTCGATCGGTATAATAAACAATGGATCCATCTCTTCCCCTTTTGGGTGTTACAAACAAATGCACAAAGTCATAATACCCTGTACCACAGTGTGGTGTAGTGTATAAAAATGCTGTAAGTTAATGTCTGAGTGATTTCTTATTGTCAGCGTACATAGTGGAATTTTATGAGGATCATTTTTGTGGAAGATCTTAACCTTTTAGCTCCTCTCTTAATGGGTCAATTTCGCAATTTTTTCGAAAAACTAAAAAAAGGTCTTTTAAAAATGACATTTAAGGATTAAAATATTCCACGAAAATGTTTGACGGAAAATTTCAGTGAGGGTCGCCAAAGACACCAAAGTTGTAAATATAGTTCTTTACGCTTAATTAGCAAAATTAAAGGCCAACTTATAAATCTATATATATATAAAGACGAATGTGTGTTTGTTTGTTTGTTGGTTAGTTTGTACCGTATAGACGTCTAAACGGCTGGACCGATCTTCTTGAAATTGTCACAGAATGTACATGTGTGGGCCGTGGTGAAAATAGGGTACATGAATTTTCGAAATATCGAGGGGGCGTGGACCCGCCCATTAACATACAGCATTTTACAAACACTTGCAATTTTGTACAGTGTAATGCGTATATAGTACTCATAGTCTATTGACAAATTGGCGTTGTTGACATACTTGGTACCTCTTAAATAATATGACCAAAATAAAAAATATGAAAAATGTTTTTTTTTTTTAATTTCTCTTATTTTTATAATATGAGTAATAACTTTGTCCATGGATACCATACTGCTATTTTTCCTCATTTTAGTCTACAAATTGTTGTTTACTCGAAAACTTTGAAGCAACAAAATAAATACTATTAAAAAATATACCTACATAATTCTGAACCGATATTCGCTAAATTAATCAATATTCGTTCCTAAATTGAGAAACATCTTTCTGGAGACTTTTGTAATGATCGGAAGTAAGGTACAACTTCGATAGCGCTTTGTAACCAAATCAAGAGGAACATATATATGGAGGTTATATATAAATCTGAACCGATTTTCCCTGAATACTCATTCATGTAAAATAGAAACCTCTTTCTGTCGAATTTCGTACTGATCGGATATAAAATACAGTCTCTACAGCGCTTAGATGTCAAATCGGGGGTAACATATATATGGGGGCTATATCTAAATCTGAACCGATTTTCTCCGAATTTGGCAGTATTCCTTCATGTAATAAGAAACTCCTTTCTGCCGAATTTCGCACTGATCGGATATAAAATACAGTTTTTACAGCGCTTACATGTCAAATCGGGGGTAACATATATATGAGGGCTATATCAAAATCTGAACCGATTTTCTCCGAATTTAGCAGTATTCCTTCATGTAATAAGAAACCTCTCTTTGCCGAATTTCGCACTGATCGAATATAAAATGTCAAATCGGGGGTAACGTAAATCCAAATCGTAAATCCAAATTTAACAGTGTTCATCCATATAATGAGAAACCTCTTTCTGCCGAATTTCATACTGATCGGATATAAAATAAAGTTTTTACAGCGCTTACATATCAAATCGGAGCTAACATATATATGGGTGCTATATCTAAATCTGAACCGATTTTAACCAAATTCAATAGGGATCGTCCTTGGGCCAAAAAAAAGATATGTGTAAAGTTTCGTCGAGATCGGGCCATAATTGCGACCTGTACTTTGATTACAAGAATACATGCATAGACAGACGGACAGACGGACAAAGCTAAATCAACTCAGAAAGTGATTTTAAGTCGATCGGTATAATAAACGATGGGTCTATTTCTTCTCCTTTTGGGTGTTACAAACAAATGCACAAAGTTATAATACCCTGTACCACAGTGTGGTGTAGGGTATAATTACAGCACTCTCGATAAAAAATTGTGCAAGATATGAATCTCAATTTAAAAATATGGCTTATACTCGCATAGGCGCGGCAACGTCCATTGGTCTGATCCCGCCTATTTTTGGTCGAATCACGTAGACTGTCATCAGATACATATAAACAAAACTGCAGCGCTCACTTAAACAAATTGTGCAAGATATCTCAATTTAAAAATTAGGCTCCTATGGAGATGCGCAAAATCACAGCACTCTCGCTAACAAATTGTGCATGATATCTCAATTTCAAAATTTGGTTTATATGGGTGGGGCCAGGCCCATTAATCCGATCCCGCCACTTTTTAGAACATTCACGTAGGCTATCATCAGATACATATGCACAAAATTACAGAACTATCGCTAAACAATTGTGTAAGACATCTCAATTTAAAAATGTTGTTTATATGGGCAGGGTCACGGCCATTGATCCGATCCCGACCCTTTTTGGACCAATAACGTAGAATACCACCAGACGTCACTCTCGCTAAAAATTGTGCAAGATATGTGTCTCAATTTCAAAATTTGGCTTATATAGGCGGGGCCACGTCCATTGGTCAAATTTTTGGGCGAATCGCGTAGACTGTCATCAGATACATATGTCCAAAACTGCAGCACTCTCGATAATAAATTGTGCAAGATATTTCAATTTCAAAATTTGGCTTATATGGACGTGGCCACGCCCATTGGTTCGATGCCGCCCATTTTTGGACCAATCACGTAGACTGCCACCATATACATATACATGGTAAAAAATTGTGCAAGTCATCAGATACATATGTCCAAAACTGCAGCACTCTCGATAATAAATTGTGCAAGATATTTCAATTTCAAAATTTGGCTTATATGGACGTGGCCACGCCCATTGGTTCGATGCCGCCCATTTTTGGACCAATCACGTAGACTGCCACCATATACATATACACAAAATCCCAGCAGTCTCGCTATCAAATTGTGCAAAAAATATATCAATTCCAAAATTTGGCTTATATGGGCGGAGCCACGCCTATTGGTACGAACCGGTCCATTTTTGGACCAATCATCTAGATCGCCAACAGATATATATATACAGAAAATTCCAGGTCTCTCGCTAACAAATTGTGCAAGATATCACATTTTTAAAATTTGGCTTATATGGGCGGTGCCACGCCCATTGGTCCGATCCCACCCATTTTTGAAAAAATCACGTGGACTGCTACCAGATACATACGTACAACATTACAGCACTGTAGCTAACAAATTGTGCAAGATATCTCAATTTAAAAATTTGGCTTATATGGGCGGGGCCACGCCCATTGGTCCGATTCCGCCAATTTTTGGACCAATTACGAAGACAGCCGCCATATACATATACACAAAATTCCAGCACTCTCGCTACCAAATTGTGCAAAATGTCTCAATTTCAAAATTTGGCTTACATTGGCGGGGCCACGCCTATTGGTACGAACCAGCCCATTTTTGGACCAATCATGTAGGTCGCCAACGGATATACATATACAAAATTCCAGGTCTCTCGGTAACAAATTGTGCAAGATATCACATTTTTAAAATTTGGCTTATATGGACGTGGCCACGCCCATTGGTTCGATGCAGCCCATTTTTGGACCAATCACGTAGACTGCCGCCATATACATATACAGCACTCTCGCTACCAAATTGTGCAAAATGTCTGAATTTCAAAATTTGGCTTACATGGGCGGGGCCACGCCTATTGGTACGAACCAGCCCATTTTTGGACCAATCATGTAGGTCGCCAACGGATATACATATACAAAATTCCAGGTCTCTCGCTAGCAAATTGTGCAAGATATCAAAATTTCAAAATTTGGCTTATATGGGCGGGGCCACGCCCATTGGTCCGATCCCGCCCATTTTTTTACCAATTACGTAGAATGCTACCAGATACATATACACAACGTTGCAGCACTCCCGCTAGCAAATTGTGCAAGATATCAAAATTTGAAAATGTGGTCTATGTGGGCGGGGCTACGCCCATTGGGCCGATCCCGCCCATTTTTGGACCAATCACGTAGACTGCCACCATATACATATACATGAAATTACAGCGTTCTCGCTACTAAATTGTGCAAGATATCTGAATTTTGGGTTATATGGGCGGGGCCACGCCCTATGATCAGATCCCGCTCATTTTTAGACCAATAACGTAGGCTTCCACCAGACACAAATACACAAAATTACAGCATTCTCGCTAACAAATTGTGCAAGATATCATAAATTTCAAAATTTGGCTTATTTGGGCGGGGCCACGCCCATTGGTCCTATCCCGCCCATTTTTGGACCAATCGCGTAGATCGCCAACGGATATATATGCACAAAATTCCAGGTCTCTCGCTAACAAATTGTGCAATATATCACATTTTTAAAATTTGGCGTATATATGGGCGGTGCCACGCCCATTGGTTCGATCCCGCCCGTTTTTGGATCAATCACGTGGACTGCCATCAGATACATATGTACAACATTACAACACTCTAACTATATCAATTTCAAAATTTGGCTTATATGGGCGGGGGCACGCCCATTGGTCCGATCCCGGCTATTTTTGGACCAATTACCTAGAATGCCACCAGATACATATACGCAAAATTTCAACACTATCGCTAACAAAATGAGCAAGATAATTCAATTTCGAAATTTGGCTTATAAGGGCGGGGCCACGCCTATTGGTCCGAACCCGCCCATTTTTGGACCAATCACGTAGATCGCCAACGGATATATATACACAAAATTCCAGGTCTCTCGCTAACAAATTGTGCAAGATATCACATTTTTAAAATTTGGCATATATGGGCGGTGCCACGCCCATTGGTTCGATCCCGCCCATTTTTGGATCAATCACGTGGACTGCCATCAGATACATATGTACAACATTACAACACTCTAACTAACAAATTGTGCAAGATATATCAATTTCAAAATTTGGCTTATATGGATGGGGCCACGCCCATTGGTCCGGTCCCGCCCATTTTTTTTTACCAATTACGTAGAATGCCACCAGATACATATGCGCAACATTGCAGCACTCACGGTAGCAAATTGTGCAAGATATCAAAATTTGGTCTATGTGGGCGGGGCCACGCCCATTGGTCCGATCCCGCCCATTTTTGGAGCCATCACGTAGACTGCCACCATATGCATATACATAACATTCCAGCACTCTCGCTAACAAATTGTGCAAAATATCTCAATTTCAAAATTTGGCTTATATGGGCGGGGCCACGCTCATTGGTCCGATTCCGCCCATTTTTGGAAAATTCACATAATCTGCCACTAAATGCATACACACGAAATTTCAGCACTCTAGCTAAAAATTTTTCTCAATACCAAAATTTGACCCATATGGGCGGGTCCACGCCCACTTGATATATCGAAAATTCAAGTACCCTATTTGCAGCACCCCCTTCACATGTACATTCTGTGAAAATTTCAAGATGATCGGTCTAGCCGTTTAGACGTCTATACGGAACAAACATACAAACAAACAAACAAACAAACAAACAAACCCACAAACAGACACTCTCTTTTATATATATAGACTAGCTGAGCCCGGTGCGCTTCGCTGCCCATGTCAAAATTAGCGCTGTAGAAACTGTATTTTATATCCGATCAGTACGAAATTCGGCAGAAAGAGGTTTGTTATTACATGAAGGAATACTGCCAAATTCGGAGAAAATCGGTTCAGATTTAGATACAGCCCCCATATATATGTTACTCCCGATTTGACATGTAAGCGCTGTAGAAACTGTATTTTATATCCGATCAGTACGAAATTCGGCAGAAAGAGGTTTCTTATTACATGAAGAAATACTGCCAAATTCGGAGAAAATCGGTTCAGATTTAGATATAGCCCCCATATATATGTTACCCCCGATTTGACATGTAAGCGCTGTAGAAACTGTATTTTATATCCGATCAGTATGAAATTCGGCAGAAAGAGGTTTCTTATTACATGAAGGAATACAGCAAAATTCGGAGAAAATCGGTTCAGATTTAGATATAGCCCCCATATATATGTTACCCCCAATTCGACACGTAAGCGCTGTAGAGACTGTGTTTTATATCCGATCAGTAGGAAATTCGACAGAAACAGGTTTCTATTTCACATGAATGAGTATTCAAGGAAAATCGATTCAGATTTATATATAACCTCCATATATATGTTCCTCCAGATTTGGTTACAAAGCGCTGTAGAAGTTGTACTTTACTTCCGATCATTACAAAGTTCTCCAGAAAAATGTTTCTCAATTTAGGAACGAATATTGCTTAATTTAGCGATTATCGTTTCAAAATACATTTACCAATTTATTATCGCAATGACCCTTATCGCATTGTTAGGGAGGTGGAGGGTATTATATAGTCGGCCCCGCCCGACTTTCTGCCTTTCCTGACTGGTATTAGTAATAAATTCACTGAATGAAAAAATACCGAATTCAGTGGAAAGTCCAGAAAATAGAAATGTATACTTATAAAATTTCCAAATTCTTGTTTCATTGGTTATGCATCACATTATCATATTGCGATTGTATTGGAGTGAGCAGCTGTAATTATCGCATACCGAGCATTTTTGTTCATGTATTTCCTATATAATACTTGCAAGATATATCAAAATATGGGCTGTGCCACGCCCACTGGTCCCATTCCGCCCATTTGTAAGCCAATCAGGTAGACTGCTACCAGATACATGTACGCAAAATTTCAACACGCTCGCTAACAAAATGAGCAATATAATTCAATTTCAAAATTTGGCTTATATGGGCGGTGGCACGCCCATTGGTCAGATTCCGCCAATTTTTTGACCAATCACGTGGACTGTCACCAGATACATATGTACAACATTACAGCACTCTAGATAAAAAATTGTGCAAGATATATCAATTTCGAAAATTGGCTTATAAGGGCGGGGCCAAGCCCATTGGTCCGATCTCGCCCATTTTCTGACCAATTACGTAGAACGCCACCAGATACATATACACAACATTGCAGCACTCCCGCTAGCAAATTGTGCAAGATATCAAAATTTCAAAATTTGGTCAATGTGGGCGGGGCCACGCCTATTGGTCCGAACCCGCCCATTTTTGGACCAATCACGTAGATCGCCAACGGATATATATACACAAAATTCCAGGTCTCTCGCTAACAAATTGTGCAAGATATCACACTTTTAAAATTTGGCTTATATGGGCGGTAGCACGCCCATTGGTTCGATCCCGCCCGTTTTTGGATCAATCACGTGGACTGCCATCAGATACATATGTACAACATTACAACACTCTAACTAACAAATTGTGCAAGATATATCAATTTCAAAATTTGGCTTATATGGGCGGGGCCACGCTCATTGGTCCGGTCCCGCCCATTTTTTGACCAATTACGTAGAATGCCACCAGATACATATACGCAACATTGCAGCACTCCCGCTAGCAAATTGTACAAGATATCAACATTTCAAAATTTGGTCTATGTGGGCGGGGCCACGCCCATTGGTCCGATCCCGCCCATTTTTGGAGCCATCACGTAGACTGCCACCATATACATATACATAACATTCCAGCACTCTCGCTAATAAATTGTGCAAAATATCTCAATTTCAAAATTTGGCTTATATGGGCGGGGCCACGGTCCGATCCGCCCATTTTTGGAAAATTCACATAATGTGACACTAAATGCATACACACGAAATTTCAGCACTCTAGCTAAAAATTTTTCTCAATACCAAAATTTGACCCATATGGGCGGGTCCACGCCCATTTGATATATCGAAAATTCAAGTACCCTATTTTCAGCACCCCCTACACATGAATATTCTGTGAAAATTTCAAGATGATCGGTCAAGCCGTTTAGACGTCTATACGGAACAAACAAACAAACAAACCCACAAACAGACACTCTCTTTTATATATATAGATAGATAGATTACACGAACTTACTTCGCCATTTCCATGATCCAAATTCAAATTCATTCAAATTGATTTGTTTGCTAATACATAGTTGCGAATCTTTATGTACAACATAAAAACTTCGTACATTGGTGGATAAGTGTGGGAAATTTAAGCGGCCTCACAAGAACTGTTAAGTATAAATATTATATCTACTACTTTCATGTATATATTCAACTGATGTAATATTATAAAAAAATAACAATTGCTCCCAATTGTATATATTACAATATTATTTCATTTTTTTGGGAAATTATTTCATAGGCGCTTATTTCATTTTTTTCTAGGGATTATTTCGTTGCTAAATAAATCCCAATATCCGGGACTTATTTCATTTTCTTTTTGGGGAGTTATTTCACTTTCTTTGGATTAATTTAACCTTTTGTTTTGGAAGTTATTTCATTTTTTTTGGGAATTATTTCATTGGGGTTTATTTCATAGAGCCTATTTTTCAATCCAGCAATCCTGGGAAATCTGCGGGAATTCTGGGGATTTTTGCTTATACACGGGGCAAAATCGTCTTTTTTGATATGATTGAACCGAACGGAAATATATTTGTAATACAAATTTTTAAATATTATATATTCCTGATCAAATAAATTCTATAATTTACAATAAAATATATTTGCAAACTAAATTTCTCAAATAAATATGAGTGGTTATGGTGGAGGGTATATAAATGGTAGAGAGTTTTTATTGCTTGGTAGAATTGACTGCAGTTTCGATAGACACCACTCTATCATCTTCAGAATTCAATAGCTATAATGTATGCCTTTAACTGAAATCAGCTGAAATACTTATGGAAGCGGTAAATTGAATTTAACAAGAACTACTAACAAAAATCATATTTTGCCGAAATAAGTCAACATACTAAAACTCTCATACCAGTACATTTTTGTTTGGGTTCGCTTCGCGAGCAACGAAAACAAATGTAGTTTTGTGAACGGCTAATGCCGACGTTTTTGCTGTGGTGTAGGGTTTTGCAATCGATTCGGATAGATGTGATAATACACATATAAGCCAATAAAGTAGTTTCTTTGGATTGGCTGTAATGTCACGATAAACTGTCATATGCAAAAAAGAGAGTTTGAACAGTTATTTTAGCATTCATCGAGAATCACTAATCCGATTTTTTTCCCCTTTATTAATTCCCTGGGGGTCTTAAACAATACTTTTATAATAGGCGTGTTTTCCTTACACCATAGGTGCTTAATTTGTATGGGGAGCTAAGCACTTTTAAAAATTATTAGTTGCCGATGAAGTTTGGTGCTTGTGTTCCTGTCTTAATCGAGTATGGTGATGCCAGTTTGGACATCCTATATTTCGCAGTATGGCATCTCATTTGTGGAGAAAATGTTGACAATTATTGTGAATTAACGGGAAGATGAAGAACAAAAATGGAAAATTATTTTAATGTATACAAAAAGAGTGTAAACAATTGAACATAGAATAGTAAATTTATATTTTATAAATACATTACTCGAATCGTTTTCCACTATCCACCAGATAGTGGAAATCCACCAATTACTGCTTATGCGCCAGTTATTGGAAGTCAGTTGTCCCGCTTCTTCGCATGCGAACACTTATAATCAAAGCATTTTGTCAGAGCTCAAACACAGAAATTTCCGTATAAATTCATTTACATGCCCTTTAAAATCATTTTAATTCAAATAGTCTTGTTGGCCACAGTAAGGGCCAACAAGACTTTTTGTATTTTACTGTTCGGCTGGATGACAGCCGAATTTTAGCTAATAAAACAGTTCTGAAAATTAAAGGCATACGTAATGCATAATTTAAATTACTCCGATTTAGTAATGTCGCCGCCACTCTTTTAAGTTCAAATTTTAAGTACAATGAGTATAAGGGAATAAGTCAAAATTTTTTAAATTTCAAGTAAATTTGTTTTCGAAAAAATTTGGCGAGCACATCAATAGCGTTTGTAGTAGATAGAGATAAAAATGTAAGCGTGCAAAACCCGTTCTTGTGAATTAATTTTATTAAGGGGCGCGAAAGTTATGGCGGTTTCAAATTGAAATTTTTAAAAAATCTATAAAATGTAATTTTCAACGGAATTAAGAAAACTAAACTTACAATCGTAGACCATTCCCATTTCTATCAGCATATGTCGAAATATTCGCAGTGCCTTCATTATTCCCAAAAATATAGCGAAACAAAACATTTTTTAATTACAATTTTTTATAATATAACAAATCCCGCGAAATGTAAAAGTCGGAAAAATGTATGAAAAATGTCCCGAATAGATGAGAGAACTAGCTGTGATATTCAGTAAGAAGGAAGGACGTTGCTTAAAAAGTTATATTTGTTTCAAAATACCAAGTCCATATCAATTGTGTTTTATTTCAATGCAAAATTTCACTACAAAATACCTAAGTATTGATGGGAGTTGAATGTTACCATTTTTTTGAGTGTATTTTTTGATTAACTTCTTTTGTAAGATTACATAATAGTATTTGTTAAAGCCTTTAATAATAAATTAAAAGACTTAAAATAAAAAGAATCAGAATTCGCGAATTTTTGTAGTGATATTGGAACACTAAGAAATTTTGAAATATTTTCTTACGCTTTTCGCGGATTTTGAAGTAGGCATTCGCAATTCGCTTAAAACTATCATATATCTTAAGAGGGAAACTAATAATGAATGGTTTTATTTTGGGGTTATGCTAATTTTGCAAAGTTCATAATTTGCATAATCATCAAGAAAAAAAAATGAAGCGTCTCTGATTTCGCAATAGATCGTTAAAAATCCTGTTAATTCATATTAACTTCCGCCATATCTGTCCCGCGATCTGGGTGAGCCTTGACGATCATCGCTGAGACAAAAGTGTCTCGTTCTTAGCGTACAATACTTTAATCTTCATTATGTGCTTCAATCTAGTCGATGATGTGCTCCAAATGGAACCAACGCTGAACTCTCGAAACCTTAGTTAAACTTGCGTGAATTTTGTAATTTTTGCAAAATCTTAAAAAAGTGAATAAAATATAAGTGATTCATTACTTTGTTACGCCCCTGATTATAGGATTCGCATTGTAAAAAACCTTCTGGACCATAAATTTAGCTCAATCTAAAAAATTCACGCAAGTTTAACTAAGGTTTGGAGAGTTCTAGCGTTGGTTCTATTTGGAGCACATCATTGACACATATATATGAATGTGTAAGTACTTCCAGTCACTATAATCACTGACCGCGATCAAAATAGTTAGGCCACAACCTCTAAAATAATGAATATAGATATGAAAATTTCTAGATTTTTTTCTACATTTTTGAATGTATGTGTTTATATGGTGGTTTATCTAATTCCATCAACTTTTGCAACGAAATCTGTACACAAAACAAAAAAGTGACAACTAACATAGATTACTCCTTGGTAAAAAATTTTGACTTTTGCCCATATATAAATATATGACCAAGTAATAATACAAAATAACAAGTCTATATATATCGCCACATCAGTAAAACAATAGCGTATACGCGTATACACAATTTTTTTTTGCTTTATAAGAATCTACGTAATCGATTCTATGTATAGCTGGTCAAAATTTGGTGGAGTTCTACTTCCACAAAGTGGGTCAAAAGTTAAATTAAAAAAATAGTGTATATTTGTACAGGGTAGCTGATGAATATTGCTACATTAAGAAACTCAAATAACTTTTTTCTCAGTGTATGGAATTCAGTTTTCTTTTATTAAATGTTAAAGCTCATTAAATTTAATTAAATATAGCTTAATTAGTTTTAAAAATAATGAAATTTAAATGCCCCCGGCAACTTACCAAAAAGTTGTTCATTACCCGACAATGCAGCGTGATGAAACTGCACACTGTGACACGAAGTGGATGCAATTCCATCTCATGGAGTATCTGTGGGTTGGAAGCACTCCATATTCGACAATTTTGTTTGTTCATGTTGCTGTTTAAATCGAAATGGGCCTCGTCAGACATGAGAAGACAGTTCAACATGTTTCCGTCCTCTTCCACCATTTGAAGCATCTTCTGGCAAAATTCCAAGCGAATCGGGAAGTTTGCTGAGTTCGCTTTGTTGGCCATTTGAATTTTATATGGGAATAACTCCAAATCTTTGTGCATTATTGACTGCAATGACTGTCTGCTTATACCCATTTGAGCAGATAAGGTTCTTGTCGAAACTTTTGGATTGTTTTGTATGGCATCAGCTACAGCAGTGATTGTTTCATCCATCCGAACTGAAGGGTTTCGATGGTAAGGTCTTCTGTTGACTGTCCCATGCTCGGAAAAATTGTTAACAAGTCTCTTTATGGTCCATCTGCTCGGAGGATTTCCGCCAAACGTGCCCCTATACTCTCTTTGAACCGAAACTACGGACTTTAGTGCGTAATAGCGGCGGACAATCCAAATTCTTGTTTCAGTGTCCCATTTTATCCATTTTTGTTAAATCTAAAAATCAATCTGCAAAATAAAAAAAAAATTACCAGGTTCATTAAATAGAAAAAAAGTTATTAAATTTTTTTTGGTAGCAGCTTTCATCAGCCACCCTGTAGTACGTATGGTACTTTGATCTCATTTGTATAGAATTAACGCACTTTTAGACTGGCTGTAGCCTGGTTATTTCACGACATACATATTAAAATGACAAGAAATTGAAAAGATCGTTTCTCTTCTAAAATATACATATTTATCTTCCAAGAAGTCTAATTTCACAAAAACTTCAAATAAGATTTTCTTGAAGCTACAAAAAAATTATACACTATTCTTTTATTGAGGGGACGATATGTTATTGTTCTAGTCATTCTCCCACGAAATATATGGTACAAATAGGTATACATATGCACCGGTCCGATTTCACCCATTATTTGAAGGGGGAGGAACTCACTTTGTTTACGTAATAACGGACACCATATTTAAAGATACATCTGGAATTTGGATAATAGTTATTTACTTCGTATGATATGAACAGCGAGTACTTGTCTCATTCCTAACGCTTTTGGTGAGTTGACCACTAATCCTATCACGACCACTTTTGGTGAAATTACAAATATTGACTCCAATAACTTACAATCCAAATATAATTCTTCTACGGTCAATAGTATTCGAGATATTTAATTTGAAATATTGCCACGCCCACTTCTGCCACCCCCACCAATCCGATCCCGCCTATTTTTTTTGTCAAGTTTCAATAACAATTCCGCTACAGTATGTACAAAATATTTTCTTCTACGATCAACACTTTCTGAGGTATTCAAATTGTAAATAATGCCTCGTCTACTTTTGACCGCTCCCACTTTTTTAATTTTTCATGAACCATATGTGAATAATCTAATACGGACTCCAATATCGTACAAAAAAATTTCGTTCTTCTACGATAAATGGTTTCTGAGAGATTCAAAATTTTAATTCGGACACGCCCTCCTTTTCAAGCCCACCCAATTTTGGCGGAATTACTAATATGAACCCCAATAACTAACTATAAACATTTATTTCTTCTATTGTCTCTATTATCTCGGAAAATATTACATTTTCAACATTGCCACTTTTGCCACACCCACTTATCCGAGCCCGTCCCGATTGTTGAAGTTTTAGTTAATAGCTCGAATAACGTATGCACCAATTTTTATTTTTCTACGATGAATACTTTCTGAGATATTTTAAATAATGCCACGCCCACTTTTGACCCACTTTTTTATTTTTTATGAACCATCTGTGGCCAAGAAGCGTTCATATAAAAGAAACATTTTTAAATCGGTCCAGTAGTTTTTGGGTGATGGCGTTACAAAGAATTTGTCTACGTTTTTATACCCTCCACCATAGGATAAGGCAGGGACGTATAAAGAAATGTTTTAAACATAGGCATAAACTGTTTACAATTTTCAAAATCACTCAAAAAAAAAACACGAAAAATATTTGGAAGGCCGTTAAAAAAACAATACAAAGCGTAAAAAATGGTAATAAAAAAGTAATAAAAACTAAAAATAGCAAAAGTGCATGGTTTCCTCGCTAAAACTTTTTAAATTATGCATCGGAATGGTCTCAATTTATTCATAACCTTGCAGAGTTTACGATAAAATCACAAAAATATGACAATTATGCGTTTCTAGATGTTTTTATGAGGCTTTAATTCAAAAATTATTAAAATTTTCTCAAAAAATATGATTTTTTGCAATACTTTG
The DNA here is from genome assembly GCA_963930755.1 of Eudasyphora cyanicolor. Taxonomy (NCBI): domain Eukaryota; kingdom Metazoa; phylum Arthropoda; class Insecta; order Diptera; family Muscidae; genus Eudasyphora; species Eudasyphora cyanicolor. The sequence continues at coordinate 106,167,939 of OZ005736.1, forward strand.
TAAGATATCGTCGAAACCGCTGAACGGATAGGAAATTGTATTGTACGAAGTTGAAGGCTACTTAATTCTGAAGTTTGTAAAGCTTACCTGCACCAATTCGGATGAAAGGTTTTCTAGTTATGCCATAATATGTGGTTTAACCTCTCTTTTTTCTTAGCCTAAAGGGTTGTCTCTTTAAATTCTCGCGATAAGCTGTCTGTGATATGGAAAGAAATTAGTGGTTGAACCACATACAGGGTGGCTGATATGTATTGCAACCAACTTCAGGTTGCTATCATTTCTAAACCGCTAGTCTGATAGCTGACAGATTTATTTCAGTGACAGTTCATTTTATTGTTTACAAGCTACCAAAAGCAAAAAAAGTTATTCGTGATGGAATTCCAGCGTGAAGTGATTGCTTTATATTTGGGTGGAAAAACAAAAGTGGCTATCGTTAGAGCCCTCCAGTATTTAAATGTGAATAAATCTTTTGTTTCTCGTACCATTGCTCGTTACCGTGATACTGGCAGTGTTGCATCGCGTCCAAAAAGTGGACGAAAAAACGGTAACAACACCAGAAATGATCCGAAAAGTGAAGGCCAGATTTGATCGAAATCCACGCCGCAGTGGTAGAAAAATTGCTCGTGAGCTGAACATATCGCGAGAACGGATACAACACATATTAAAAAATGAGCTTGGACTAAAGCCATTGAAGTTCCAAAAAGTGCAAGAGCTCACCGATGCACAAAAAAAAGTTAGTCTGGAAAGAGCCAAGGAGTTGCTTCGCTTGCACGAAAGTGGCCAGTTACCGAATTTGGTTTTCTCCGATGAGAAGCCATTCCAAATTGAGCAGTTTGTGAAGAAACAAAATGATCGGGCTTACTTGCCAAAGAGGTCAGCTGAAAATTTACACCTTCGATTGGCCACCAGAACTCAAGCGCCGCCGATGGTAATGGTGTGGGCCGCCGTAACGGCCGATTGTCGCGCCCCGCTCGTATTCATCGACAATGGGGTCAAAATAAATGACGAATATTATCGGGAAAATGTCCTAAAGACAGTATTGAAGCCCTGGGCAGACAAACATTTCGGCCGCAGACCATGGACATTCCAACAGGACTCAGCACCATCGCACTCAGCACGCGTCAACCAAGAATGGCTTAAAAAGGAGGTTCCTCGCTTCATTTCTACCTCACAATGGCCACCAAGATCTCCGGATCTCAATCCGTTGGACCTTTGCGCCTGGTGCATTTTAGTGAGTAAGGTTCGCACTAAAAAATACCAAAGTATCGATCATCTCAAGACGGCGCTTCGCCGGGTATGGGCCAAATACCGCAGAGCCACTTTCGTGCAGCGTGTGATGGCTTTGTCGGCCGTTTGAAGCCCAAAATTCGTGCCAAAGGTGGCCAATTCGAACAAATCTAAACTGTTTCTAAAATTTTATGTTATTTCCGACAATTTTTGCTTTTGAACAATAAAATTTAAAAAAAAAATTAAAAAAATATAGCGCTTTACTTTGTTGCATTACATATCAGCCACCCTGTATATTGGCATACCTGGAGAACCATTTATCCGATTTGGTTGAGGAAATTAAATATTAAGTAGCCTTCAACTTCATATAATACCATTTTCCATCCGTTCAGCGGTTTCGACGATATACGAGTATTACAAAATATTGCAAAAAAATTTGATTTTTTGATAAAATTTTAATTTAAAACAAGTAAAAGCGTTAAGTTCGGCCATGCCGAATCTACAAAAAAATATAGTAGATAAGAACAGTAGGAAACATATAGTAGATGAGAACAGTAGGAATCACAACAAGTTAGATGCTATATATGGGAGCTATATCTAAATATGGACCGATATGGCCCATTTGCAATCCCAAACAACCCGCAACTATAAGAAGTATTTGTACCAAATTTGATCATCCTAGCTCTATTATTGCGGACTGTATGGGGTCTCAGATCAATATTTAGAGGTGTTACAAACGGAGTGACAAAATGAATATACCCCCCCACCTATGGTGGATGGTATAAAAAAAAACTCCCATAAAACAACCTAAAAATGTTATATTTTTATGATTTTATCGTAAAGTCTGTTCGGTCATGAATTAAACGAGTCCATTCCGAAGAAAATCGATGCATAATTTAAAAAGTTATAGCTAATTTAGTAAGGTTTTAACTTTAAAACTTTCTTATCGATGTAAAATTTACAAAAACAAACTTTAGAAGCTAAGATTGGATACGTTTTTTGACGTCGAGAATCAGAATCTATGCATTAGAACAGAAACCCAAGAAAAAATGTTGTTTTTGTCGACCGGTGTAATATTGGTTGACTTTAAATTTATGATAACCAGATATGGCGAAAATTAAGTTAAAATTACATTTATGATTTCTTATCTATCTACCTTTTTAACATGTAGGTTGCAGTGATGGAATGAGTTTGCACAACCGTGTATGTAAATTTGACTTTATATTGGGTGTGGTAATAAGTAGTACGGTTGGCCTTACACAGAACTTATCACGGTATTTGCAAACGATTAACCTAGATATAATAAAGGCTTACGAAATCATAAAATTGGCAATGACTAAATTAAGTGACATGCGTAGAAATTCAGATGCGGAGTTTGATAAACTGTTTGAAGAATCTACACAACTTGCAAGAAGTTTTGGAATTGAAGCTGCACTACCTAGAAGAGTAGGCACTCAAGAGTATAGGGCTAATATTCCTCGTTCAGATGCCAAGGCGTATTTTAGGACAACATTGTTCATACCATATCTGGACGAAGTAATATCACATTTAAATAATAGATTTTCCGAACATGAAGCTATAATTACAAGTCTGTTTAATATCGTTCCGATACGAGTTGTAAATCTCATAAAGGAAGATTTCGAAGAAGTCACACTTTTTTACAAAAACGATTTAAACAAATCAGCAAAATCTGTTTTAGCTGAAATAACTATATGGATTGATTATTGGAAGCAGAAGAATGATAAGCCATCAAATGCATTAGATGCTATTTCAGTTTGTGATGAGGACATGTTCCCAAGGGTTTTTACCCTATTGCAGATACTGGCCACAATACCAGCGACAACGGCATCTGCTGAGCGAAATTTCTCGACGTTAAGAAGAATAAAAACGTATCTCCGGAACAGAATGGAAGGAGAAAGGCTATCTTATCTGGATTTGATGTCTATATACAAAGATGAAGTCAAAATCGATGAAATAATTGATATATTTCTTTCAAAAAATCGAAGATTACATTTTTAACTCTTACGTATTTTATTATAAAAAGTTTTACTGATCTCGTACTAAAGTACACATTTATATTTAGGAATAAAATTCGAATAAAAAAACTAATGAACTTAACTTCCATTACCTACACAATAAACGCAATTTTTTAATTGTTTGTCTTTGTTATGGAAAAAAAAGGTTGGGCCCTCCCCCGAACCAAAATCCTGGATACGTCCCTGGGATGGGGGATATATTCATTTTATCACTCCGTTTGTAACACCTCTAAATATTGATCTGAGACCCAAAAGGATATATATTCTTAATCGTCTTAAAATTCTAAGACGATTTAGCCATGTCCGTCTGTTATAATCACGCTACAATTTATAATATTTGAGCTAGGTGGCTGAAATTTGGTATAGATACTTCTTATAGCTGCATGTAACTTGGGATTGAAAATGGGCGATATCGGTCCATATTCAGATATAGCTCTTATATATAGCATCTGTCTTGTTATGATTCCTACTGTTCTCATCTACTATTTTTTGGTGTTTTTCGCTGTTATTTTCTTTAGAGGGTATCCATGGTGGAGGGTATATAAGATTCGGCATGGCCGAACTTAACGCTTCTATTTGTTATGTATATATAGATGTCTTCCAAATATATTTTATCAAATAACATTTTTTTGCTCAGAAATATAAAATATTTAAAAATTTGTGTTACAAATATATTTCCTTTCGATTGAAACATATCAAAAAAGGCGATTTTGCCCCGTGTATCAGTAATTTTTTTAGAGCCGATTCAAAATTAAAATTTTAAATGACCCATCCTGTATAAGGGCGCATCTCGATCCTTGTTCCATGGGTCTTTTCAAGAATTTTTTTCTACATCAAAAAGAGAAATCCGGGTTGCTGTGTTTTTAAAAAATTTTTCATCTCAAAGTATAGTTTAACAAGAACTTTCTTATCTTTAGTCTCTTGTAATTGTTTAACGAGTTTTGTTTTTTAAATAACAAACCATCGCTGATTTTAAAATATTTGCAAGTAATTTTGCAAAATTAGTAATTTTTATTGTTCTTATTGTTATATTAATAAACTAATGGCTAAAAATTATCATTCTGTTAAAGCACATATTAATAAACTAATGGCTAAAAATTATCATTCTGTTAAAGCACATTCACAGAAATTATGCAAATGTTATTTTTTAAAAAAATCGTAAAAAAATAATTCCTATCAATTCACCACTTCCAAAATCCTACAGAAGCTTACAAAGACATCTAACAAAACGACATTAAAATTTCCAAAATATCCAAGGGTGTAATCATTTGAAAATTACAATAGAAAGTATTAAAAGCCAAAAACATTAAAAATTAGTATATGTGTTAGTTGTAGTAGTTGAAATTACCTTCAAAACAAGGTATAGCAAATTAAAATCGGTCACTTATTTCAGGAGATACAAGCTAAAGAATGAACCCAACTTTTTAGAGAATAACGTAATTTCGTAAACTTTAAATTGCTAATAACTCTTAAAGAATTTTTTTTTTAATTTTTTCTTGAGCTACGTATAAGATATTTTTAGGAAAATAATACATACACGGAGAAAAAAATATGTTAAAAATATGTTTGGATGCAATCATATGTATGTTTGGGACGGGCACAATCATATATATGTTTGTGGGTAAACATATTATGTTTGCACACAATCATAATTTGTTCGGGGCAAAATTCTAGCATATTAAAAAACGATATGATTGTGTCCTAACATATTTTTAACATATTTTTTTCTCCGTGTATGTATTATTTTCCTAAAAATATCTTATACGTAGCTCAAGAAAAAATTAAAAAAAAAATTCTTTAAGAGTTATTAGCAATTTAAAGTTTACGCAAAATAATATATTAGAACATATTTTTTAGAGTTTTAGAGAGTATTACTCTCTGAGAGCCCAATTATATGACTCATAATTTTGTGCAAAGAAGGGTAATATGTATATGGTAACCGTGTGTATGAGGAGGAATGGCACCGTCACCAAAGGGTATTATTATTATTTGAAGATGCTTACTCGCCCGGTCGAGTTTAAGGTCGGGTTTTTTATTGAATATGTGTGGTGAATGTCGAATTCCAAGAAATTAGTTGTAGTTTTAACACGTACAACAAATTCAAAATAAAAGAAAGAATATGATATCAAAGATGTATTGAGGTTATTCATTAAAAAACACAATTATTTTGGTGCAAAATTAATTTTTTTAAAAAGGAATGTATGTTACTTCAAAACATTTTATTTACAAAACGTTCTATAATACTGACGCCGTTTTATTGCCCACATAAATTATCTTGCCATCATACGTATGTATGTGTGCTTTTCATGTTCTTTGAACAAACACACTCCCGCACTAACAAATTGTTTTCATCTGAAATGACCCCGGGTACAGTAGTGAAGAGTGCACTGTACTATTGAAGTTTTGCCTTGCTCTGCACATTGCACAAATTCTTTTAAAGAGACACAACTCAAAATTTAGTAATTTTCAGAAAACTCAAAAACTATTCTGCAGCTCATGAACTACTTTTCGGAAGCAAAGTGTGTATTACTGTTTGTTGTTATTGTATTTCTGTATTTGACGTAGTGAGTGACGATTTACATTAGGTTACTTGTTGCTGTGAACCGTTATAGTTTCATGAAGGAGCGAGAAGAGTAGAAGAGATACAATCATATATATGATTACATACAATCATATACATGATTACATACAATCATATATATGATTACATACAATCATATAAATGTTTGCATACTATATATATGATTAAATACAATCATATATATGATTACATATAATCATATACATGATTACATACAAACATATATATGATTACATACAATCATATATATGATTACATACAATCATATATATGTTTGCATACAATCATATAAATGTTTGGTAACATTACCGCTACCCCAAACATAATATGTTTGGGAGCTGCTCCAAGCATATATATGTTGCCTGCAAAATATGTTTGGGACAATATGTTACAGAGGCCGTTTTTTTCCTCCGTGTACACAAAATTTCGAAGCAATCAAAAGTAGTGATGTCAAATATCGTCCCGTTTGACATGGAATGACTCATATATTTATAAACCAGTAAGGAGAGGCAGAAAGTCGGGCGGGCCGACTATATAATACCCTACACCTCCCTAACAATGCGATAATAATTTGGAATAATTTGTAAATGGGTAGGAACATATCGCACCTGTTCCACAAAAGGGTAACAACTCAAAATTTAAAAAATTTCAGTAGAGGCCAAAAACTGTTTCGTTAATGGTATATTACAAAAAAGGAATTTGTCGTTGCAATAAAATATCATAGAAAAAATAATAACGCTATTTTCCTTTTTGTTTTTTTTATTGATTTTAGAAAAATAACAACTTTTTTGAGTTGTAACCCTTTTCATGAAAAAAGTTTGTGGTATTATTTCGCGTTGTACCTTTTTAACTGAAAAATCTTACTCGGATTATAAGTTGAAAAGGGCACAACTAAAAATATTACTCTTTAGATGATAAATCAACGGTCCATTTGCTTAAACACTTGGAGACAATTCAAAATGTAACTCTTTAGTTGAACCTAAAGACTACAGAATAACGTCTTTAGAGAGAGAGTCATAACGGTTTTTTATTATGAAAAGGAAGAAAAATCAACGGACATTTTTTGCAGTAGGTAGAAATTGCCATTGTACGTTGTTTTCTTGCAAAAAAAAACAAAATTTAAAAATTTTGGGTTGTTACCCTTTTATGGAACAGCCCAGCAAAATATCTCATTACCAAATAACCTGACGGGTAAGCCAAACTCAAAACTAGTAACTGCTTATAATTTGGCCTCCCTTCGAATTATTTTTACACACGCATGTCATTGGAGGAAAGTGCTTCCAGTCAAACATACCAGATGCTGAAAAATAACCACTTAACCCCACGCTTACAATTATCCAAAAAGTAAGCGTGAATGTGTAATAATTTTATGAGTGTGTTTGTGTGGTGGTGGTAGTGGATATTTCCGATTTGCTATTGCTTTGTCCATCACCATCAGTGGTGGAATGTGGTGAGAAAGTAGAAGAGCGAATAATTGGGAAGAGCGTAACATTGGAAAGAGTGTAAAATTTGGAGTAGAGTAATAATCGATTGCTGTTGTCATATACAGAGCAAGTAAGAAAGTTTCAGTCGGGTAAACCAACTAAGGTATACCCTCACTTTGTGAGTAATGTAATATTGAATCTTACACAAATTATTCTGTCAATTTTTGTAGGAGGTATCAGAAGGGGTTTAAGAAATACACCTATATTTCGCTGAACAGTAGATACTTTAAATACATTGCACTGTGCCGAATTGTAACCGTTTATATGGACTGGTATATTAACGTAGAGATGTTAAATTGTGGTATAATTTGGCCCATTTTGTGTGGGAGGTACAAAAAGGGGCGTGGTGATAATGCTCATTTTTCACTGGACTATAGGCATTATAAAAGCATTACACTGTACAAAATTTCAAGTAATTGTATACACTGGTATTAATGTTATAAGCTGTTAACTTTTCGTGCAAAATGGTGCATTTGTGTGGGAGGTACCAAAAGGGGAGCGGCAATAACGCCCATTTTTCACTGGACTGTAGGCACTATAAAAGCATTACACTGTACAACATTTCAAGTATTTCTAAACACTGGTATTAATGTTATAAGCTTTTAGCTTTTACAACTAACAAACTAATACTATGTGTGGAATTTCAGAAGATTCGAATACGTATAATAGCAGTTATTAAAGAATCAATATTTCACAACATTTTAACCCTTTGTGGGGGAGGTACCAGAAGGAGTTGACCAATATGGCCCATCTTCGAACTTAGCCGGAGATAGAAAAAAATATTATCACATACGAAATTTGAAGTCAATCGGTTACTCCTTTCGAGAGTTATCGTGCGCACCAGCCAGCAGACAGGCAGACACACAGACAGACGGACGGACATTGCTCATTCGACTTAATATGATCCAAAACGGATTTCCGCCGAACATACTTGGGGTCTTAGGTCACTCCTTCGACGTGTTACACTTTTTTTCCGTAGCAAATGATATATACCCTCGTCACACTAAAGTGAGGGTATAAAAATGTCATTTACCGGGAGATGGGAGTGAACTCGCGACCTCATGGTTTCTTAGTTTAGCATCATAATCACTGGCCTACGTCGCGATTCATATTCAAATCGCTTAATAATCAAGAACATAAATATAACACATCAATATCTTGGTTAGTATACGCTCGGCAAATCGAGCGACCTGTACTGTTTTGTGAATAACTTTTGATTTGGTTAACGGATAAACATCAAATTTTGACTGAGTATAATTTGAAATATTTAGAAATTAAAAATGTTATCTCCCTAACAGCATGTTAACTCGACATAGCATGTTTTAGAATAGAGATATCGATATATCGTAAACCATTTAAAGACAAGTTTTTTAGTTCAAATTAGATTACTAGTAATAACTTATTTTTGTCATTATTTTGTTAGTCGTTATTTATTTACCGAAAGTAATGCTGGCGATAATGAGATATCATTACCTGGTAATCCCGGTGGTAATGTCATGTACTTACCAAGATTTTGCTGGGAGGTGCGATATTATCTAATTCTGAAACGATAATCGCTAAATTAAGCAATATTCGTTCCTAAATTGAGAAACATCTTTCTGGATTTCAATTTTAATGATCGAAAGTAAAGTACAATTTCTATAGCACTTTGATACCAAATCAGGAGGAAAATATATATATGGAGGTTATATATAAATCTGAACCGATTTTCCCTGAATACTCATTCATGTAAAAAGACCTCTTTCTGTCGAATTTCGTCCTGATCGGATATAAAATACAGTCTCTACAGCGCTTACATGTCAAATCGGGGGTAACATATATATGGGGGCTATATCTAAATCTGAACCGATTTTCTCCGAATTTGGCAATATTCCTTCATGAAGAAAGAAACCTCTTTTTGCCGAATTTCGCACTGATCGGATATAAAATAATATTTGTAAATCTGAACCGATTTTCTCCGAATTTAGCAGTATTCCTTCATATAATAAAAAACCTCTTTTTGCCGAATTTCGCGCTGATCGGATATAAAATAACATTTTTTACATCGCTTACATGTCAAATCGTAGGTGTTCATTACTATAATATAAAAAGTGTCCATTACTATAATAAGAAACCTCTTTCTGCCGAATTTCATTCTGATCGGATATAAAATAAAGTTTTTACAGCGCTTACATGTCAAATCGGGGCTAATATATATTTTAGGGGGCTATAACTAAATCTGAACCGATTTGAACCAAATTCAATAGGGAATTCAATTGGGCAAAAAAAAGATATGTGTAAAGTTTCGTCGAGATCGGACCATAATTGCGACCTGTACTTTGATTACAAGAATACATGCACAGACAGACAGACGGACAAATCGGTTGTAACATATATATGGAGACTATATCTAAATACGAACAGATTTTTGCCGAATTAAGCAGTGTTCATACATGTAATAAAAAACTCTCTCTTCCTAATTTCGTACTGATCGGATATAAAATACAGTTTCTGCAGCGCTTGCAAGTATCATCGGGTGTAACATATATATGGAGACTATATATAAATCTGAATCGATTTTCCCCGAATTTGGCATTGTTCATTCATAGCTAAATCAACTCAAAAAGTGATTCTGAGTCGATCGGTATAATAAACGATGGGTATATTTCTTCTCCTTTTGGGTGTTACAAACAAATGCACAAAGTTATACAATTTTGTCTTCTATCTATATATGTCAACAGATCAATTGGTTAAAATTTGAAAAAGGATCTGTACCTTCTATAATAGAGTAGCTATTCTTAAAAGTATTATATCTACCTATTTGAAATAGTGAATTCTGCAAAAAGCTTCAATGCCAACAATTATGACGAAATTGACCCGTAATGTCAAAACCACCCATATGTACATATATATAAGGGCAATATCAAAATTGTAAACATTCTGTACACATTTTAGTAGGTCCTTGAATTAAAAAGAAAGTTCTTGCTAAATTTTATGGTGATCTGAGCATATTTGTGACCTGTACTTGGGTTACAAGGATACATCTACAAACAGACGGACAAAACCAAGGATTAAAAAAAAACATCTTAACCAAAATAATAAACAGATTTTTGGTTCATTTTCTCATTTTTTTATTCATTTGCCCAACAATATTCACTTTATCTTTCAAAAGGGCGGGAAACATAACCGACATAACCGAATGATTTTTCTGATCGTCTGATTTGACATTTCGTTTCGTTCGCTTTTGTCTTATAAGAATCAAAATGTTAGCGATAATCGAAAGCTTCTTTGTTTACATTCAGAACAAAGTGTGCAAAAACCAAAAATTTCATTCGCTGGCCATTTGACGTGCGAGCAAACATTAAAATTTCCTTTTTTCTGAGTGTATTAATTACAACTATGACTTTCTGTTGTCACAGACAAAACAATTGATGATCAAATATACGTACTATATAGAAATGGACAAAACGGAACACAATTGTTATACCCTCACTTTAGTGATACGAGGGTATATATCATTTGCTACGGAAATAAGTGTAACACATCGATGGAGTGACCTAAGGCCCCAAGTATGTTCGGCGGATATTCGTTTTGGGTCATTTTAAGTCGAATGAGCAATGTCCGTCCGTCTGTCGGTTGTCTGTCTGTCTGTCTGCTGGCTGGTGCGCACGATAATTCTCGAAAGGAGTAACCGATCGACTTCAAAGTTTGTATGCGGTAATATTTTTATCTATCTCCGGATGAGTTCGAAGATGGGCCATATTGGTCCACTCCTTCTGGTATCTCCCACACAGAGGGTTACAATTTAGTGAAATATTGATTCTTTAATAACTTCTATACTACTTATTCGAATCTTCTGAAATTCCACACATAATATTAGTATATTAGTCGCTATTACCTCGAGAAAAATGGGTGAAGTTGGCATGCCCCTTTTGGTACCTCCCACACAAATGGGGCGTTCGGTACCAAAAGTATACGGCTTGTAACTTTAATACCAGTGCATACAAATACTTGAAATTTTTTACAGTGTAATGCTATTATAGTGCCTATAGTCCTGTAAAAAGTGGGCGTTATCACCCCGCCCCTTTTTGTACCTCCCACACAAAATGACCAAATCATACCAAAATTACATAGCTCGTAACTTTAATATACCAGTGCACATAATCGTTTATAGTTCGGCACAATGCAATGTATTTAAGAATCTACTGTTTTTAAAAACCCCTTCCGGTACCTCACACACAAATAGACAGATTTATTAGTGTAATGTTATATATTACATTACGCACAAAGTGAGGCTATACCTTAGTCAGTTTACCCGACTGAAACTTTCATACTTGTTTTCTGTCAATTTCCCCTAAAACGAATTCCTAACAATACAAACAAATTGTCCAATTGAGATTTATATCAATATGGGACTGCTGACGGCTGTAATGACCGCTGTCAACTGCATCTACAATTGAAGACGCCCCAAAGGGTTATAGATGATATATACAATTGCCCAATGAATGGAGGGAAAATCATATAGACAATGTAAAACAATAAAAAAAAACAGAGAATCTCTTATCACAAAGTGAGCGGTATGAAAGCACAATAGTCATTTAATTTTAAAAAAAGGCAGGGTGAAAACCTTTTTTTTTTGTTGCCACTGGAAGAAAACGGCAAACCATAAATCCACAAAAACCCGAACTGAAAGACGCACAGTGGGCTAAAATGGAAAAAAATGGACATAATTCTGCCATTTCAAAACCACTTATCATATGGCGATGAAATTTTAGGTGTGTATACAAGAGGTGTTAGAGAGTTTAAGTTCGGAACTTGGGCCCCCTATCTCATACAGGGGCGGAGGTACAGGGCCCTAAAGTTGACCACCTCGGGTATACAAAATTTTCATCGGCTTTTAACTTTTGAATTGAGTGTCCAGCTTTAGTGGCATTTTTTTCTGTGGATACTCCTAGACCAGACCTACAATAAACATTTTATAGGTTGAAGATATTTTTTCTGTGGATACTCCTAGACCAGACCTACAATAAACATTTTATAGGTTGAAGATATTTTTTTCTGTGGATACTCCTAGACCAGACCTACAATAAACATTTTATAGGTTGAAGATATCTTGAATAGTTTCCGAGATACATATGTGGATTTGAAATTTGAATTTTTAATTTTTTCGCCGGCTTTGCCTTGGATTTTAGCCAATATCTCAGTCAAAAAAATCACCGATTTTGTTCGCGTGTTTTGCCAATAAAATTTACAATATCATGAAAAAAGAATCGATAAGATATGTGAAGAAATAAGAAAGATATGGCCCTATAAAGTCATATTTTTGAAAAAATTTAATTTTTGGAGATTTTTTGGCGAAAAAAGTCCAATTCGTATTTAGGTCTTGTAGAAAAAGTTTGTTACCCAAAGTATATCAAATTTATACTCATTTTAATGGAGACGTTTCACAGAATATGCTAGAGAAAATCCGAAGTCAAAATTTTAATTGGTGTGGTTGCCACCCTTCTCCGATCTGGACCTTTTTTTTACATAAATTTCAAAAGTTTGATCGATTTTCTCCAATCGCAAAGCTAAATTTTTAATTTTTTCTTTTTGCTTATTTGTATTAGGGTGTAACAGAATCGACTGCAAAGGGAATCCCGAGCGCGGCTTTTCATATCGAAGATATAGGACCTAAAAGTTAGAAGCCCATGAAAATTGTGTATACCCGAGGTGGTCAAATTTAGGGCCCTGTAGCTCCGCCCCTGTATGAGATAGGGGGCCCAAGGTCCGAACTTTAGTATTTTTATACCCTCACTTTAGTGTGGCGAGGGTATATATCATTTGCTACGGACAGAAAGTGTAACACATCGAAGGAGTGACCTAAGACCCCAAGTATGTTCGGCGGAAATTCGTTTTTGGCCATTTGAGCAATGTCCGTCCGTCTGTCTGTATGTCTGGCTGGCTGGAGCGAACGATAACTCTCGAAAGGAGTAACGGATTGACTTCAAATTTGGCATGGGGTAATATTTTTTCTATCTCACGCTAAGTTCGAAGATGGGTCATATTGGTCCACTCATTCTAAATCCTCCCTCGGCGGCCGGAAGTTGAACCCCAAGAAAATGCACCCCAAACTACACATAGTTGCCAGATTATATTTTAAAATAAAAAATAGTAAACAAAAGGAGGCATTGTGGAAAAAAGTGTACAGATAGCGTACATAAAAAATAATGTACAAGAGTCTAAAATAGTGTACTGTTCACTATAATAGTATATATAAATACGTCGCTTTTTGGACGATATGACACACATGGTTTTGGGCGATATGACGCTACGCCAAATAATATGATTTTTTCACAAAAAATCGTTTTATGTGGTACGAAAAAAAACCATAAAAAATAAAAAAAAATATTTTCCAGTTATTGAAATACAGCAAAGAAAACAATGCATATTTGAAGAAAATCTATGGATAAATGTAAAAATTATAGCACTTTTGGTAGAGAAAAGAAAATTTCAAAAAAATCCGGTTTTTTACCCATACTCGGGGGAAAAAATAGTAATTTTTGATACGTTTGAATTAAAAGAAAATATACTTGGAAACGATTTTTTTAAATATTATATATTTGTTAACAAATAAATTTACATTCCTATTCTCGACCGAGTGACAAGAAAATTTTTGTGATAGTAACAGCATTTGTGATAGTAAAAACTATTTGCTATTCTGGGTTTCAAATGAAAGCTCACAGCCACAATAGCACATGATAAGAAAAATGTTGTGTATAAAAACTGTTTTTTCAGCGTTTTCGTGTTAGAGTGTTATCGGAAAGTGAAGACAAAGTTTGGATGCGGTATATTTGCATCTCAGACAATTTACCTGGCCATGCGCTATTATTTTCTTTCTTTAAAGAAACTTTTCTGTTTGTTTAATTATTATGCATTGTGGGGATATACATGATGGGGATTCATTAAACATGGGTCCTGAAAGACCACAAATCTTCCAATATATGTACATATGTACATATTTCATGTTATTGTTTTGTTTTTGCATGAAAACATTTGGGGATGATTTTTTCATTTTCAATTTATTTTTGAATTTTTTTCTATGTCATAATAAAAAATCATGCCATATTGGAAAATTTTGAATTTCAGTAGATTTTTTCATACACAAAAGCTTTTAATAATGTATTTTTTTCATTGGGCAGCAATACCAAAAATTTTTAAATTATAACGCTTTTATTTTGTCACAGGAATTCCAGAATAGGTATCTAAAATTCAAATGATAAGGAATGTGATAGTAAAAACTCATGAATGATTGTTTGGCATTTCATCATGGAAAGACTTACGCCTGAACAACGTTTACAAATCGTTCAACTTTATTACGAAGATTCACGTTCTGTGAGGAATGTGTTTCGTGCACTTCGCTCAACTTATGGTCAGCATAATCGAGTCATTGAAAATTGGACTCAACGGATGGACCATCTGAGACGTAGCCGCGGCCAATATTTGATAGACATATTTTTTCAGCGTGTAATATTGCGAACTAGGATATATATCGGATGTTGCGGGTCAAAAGTGTAACACATCGAAGCAGTGACTTAAGAAATCCCAGAATATTTGGCAGAAATCTGATTTGGGCCATTTTATGCCATTATAGCAATGTCCGTCAGCCTTTCCGTCTGGCTTTTTTTAATAAAATAAAATTTTGTATCTATTATTAGTTTTGTCTAGCTTGTCATCTTGAGAATAATTGACGAAGTTCCCACGCCCCTGTTTGGTACCTCCCATACAAATGGACCATTTTGCACAAACAGTTAACGACGTATACCTTTTATACCAGTCCATACAAATACTAAAATTTTGTGGAGTATAATGGCTTTACAGTACCTATAGTCCCGTGCAAAATGGGCGATATTACCACGCCCCTTTTGGTGCCTCCCACACAAATGGACCATTTTGCACAAAAAGAACCATTTGACACCTAAGAATTATCTCGTATAGTTACCGAGATATTTGCAATTGAAAATTTTATTTTTTATTTTTTCCCTTACCGTGTGCTAGTATTTTGTAAATATCGGAGCACAATATGTACCGATTTCAGCCATATCAACATGTCTGGATGAGAAATAAAATTTCCTATATGACGAAAAAATTGGTTAGATATACCCTAGACCGGGTCACCAAAAAAAGTTATCAAATGCGAGGCGGAATATTAAAGCTCACCTCGAGACAATTATTATTAAATGTGAGGCGGAATATGAAAGCTTGCCTCGAGATAATCGCAAAAACATTTTACAAACATTGAAAATGACTTTGTATATAAGCGACATCTATTAAGCAAATGTAGTACTTATCTAGACCAACACATTGATATATCGCATGTGACAGTCAAAGTACAAACAAACAACTTACGATATAACCAGTAAGGAAAGACTAAAGTCGGCCTGGGCCGACTATATAATAACCTACAACACTCTCGTAATATTGAATAACTCTGAAATATAAATTTTGTAATTCATGTATAAATTTTCTTCAAATTCGGCAATGTTAGTCCATGGATCAAGAAACTCTATCATTCTAAATTTCAAAACGATTGGATGTAAAATACAGCTTCTATAGGACTAAAGGGCCAAATCGGACGAAAGATATATATGGGAGCTATATCTAAATCTGAACCGATTTCAACCAAATTCAATAGGGATCTTTACAGCTGCGAAATACTCTAAACTGCAAAATTTCAGTCGGAGTGTAATTGCGACCTGTAGTCGACGAACAACTTTACATGGACAGACGGACGGACGGACGGACAGACATGGTTAAATCGACTCAGCTAGTGATTCTGAGGTGGGTCTAGCTGTGTTATTTTCAGGTGTTACAAACATCTGACGTGAAACAAACTTATAATACCCTGTACCACAGTGTGGTGTAGGGTATAAAAACGGTTTTGGGCTGATTCCGCGGACTCTGAAAAATTTAAAAAATTTTTTTTGCGAATGTCTCGAGTTAAGCTCTCATATTCCGCCTAGCATCCAGGAACTTTTTTTATTACAAGGAGGCCAACCCGGTTTAATATACCCAATAGTACAAATGTTATGACCACTTGAAGTTATATTTTCAAAAAAGATCAGATCTTTGTCAATTTTTTTAGGAAAAAATTATAAATATATATAACTTCAAGTGGTCATAACTATTGATACTATAAAACGAGGGGGGAGCAATTTTTCTAAAAATTTTTTTTTTTAAAAATGTCCAGAAAACTTTTACAAAATGTACAATCAATTTTTTTTACATGGCGCATTGTGTCCTCTTTAAAACAAAGTAAACTTCGCAAAGATCGGTTCCACCGTTCGAGAGCAATTACAAATTATGTAAAACATAAAAACTATTTTTGTAATTTTTTCAAAAATAACAATGCAAATTAAATTTGAAAAATTTTTTTTTTGTATTGATAGCGAGATTTTATTTTTCCTATTTAAAAATAAACTACATAGGTCGATATTAAATACTCTGACCCAAATATGAAAAATGATTTTATTTGAATTTCCTTTACTTTTACAATATGGGTCATAATTTATACATTTATCTATAGATTTTCCAAATAGTCATTAGTTTCTTCGTTAGGATGCAGGCTTTACTTCTTCAATATGGGTCATAATTTAAACATTTATATATCGTTCTATGTTAGAATGCAGGCTTTCAAAAAATTCCAAAATATGCAAATTTTTTAATGGATATTTCGCACCAGCAAAAACGATTTTATTGAAAAAAATATATTTTTTCTAACTGTTTTAACGCTAGATACTAAATGACTATTTCTACGTGAAATAGTCAACACGGAATACTAAAGGAATATTTCATGAAAATTTAAATTTAAAAAAACTTTACCAAAAACACATTTTTTTGTTTTGGTTTCATAAAATAGTATACTAGCAAATTTTTTGTTGCATAGTGTTTCCAATTTTTGGTATATCCTTAAGGTATTTCAGCGATATTGCCTTTATCTCATCTAACACCAAATCATGCAAATCGCCGTCATTTCATGTATCATTTCGGTTTTTGGAACAGGAAAGTCACTGGGGAAAGTCCAGTTCATACGGGGGATTGTGAATGAGAAATGCTTGCTTTTTTCCAAAAAAAAAAAAAATAACTAACAACGCTGTACGTACAGCAAAATGTATCCTCAGTGAAAACAACTTCGAGATATTTTACCACAACGCTCCCTTTTTCGGAAAGTTTCCTAGTAAGGCTTCTTTAATATAGATATGTATAATAAATATGCTATAATTTGTTTTAATAACTTTTTCAATAACTCCAAAGTACGGCAACTACTTTATTTTGGCAATGAGAAAAGAGAAATGACCATGAATTTGGTCTTAGTTGGTATATCGTATTTCATCAATTGCTGTCAATTCAGAAATGATGATGTGAAAGGATTTCGTATGTATGCGGATCTGATATTAACAAAATAATAGGACAGGATTGAGGAACGATAAAAAAATCGATTTTCAAAGGCAGAAATAAAATTTAAAAACTCCATAATATATGTGTATATAAAATGTGTATATTTTAAGGCGTATCGTCATATCGCCACAACCACATATGTATGTCATATGACTCAAAAAAATTTATGTTAGTTGTTGTTGTGGAAAAATTTAGGTTTTGGGCGATATGACATCAGCGTTGCAAGCAATATGTAAACTTTTATCAATTTTCGTCCAGAAAAGAAAATTATGCCATAACGCCCAAAGTGCAAAAGCAAATTTATTTTCAAATGTTTAATACACAAAGTACAAAGTAAAATATATCATACAATAATTTATTGAAAACAACTTTCGAATTATCGAAATGTCAAATGACGGCTACGCGGACCAAACTATACTGCGTGGCAGGCCTTCGGCCGGGGTTAAAGATTTTCTCCTCTCGGTTATAGATTTTCTCCTTTGGGACATGTCCAGGGGCAAAATTATCTCAGAGTGGTAGGCATTTGGCCGGTGTTAAAGATTTTCTTCACTGATGTATGTCCAAAGTGTCTTTGTGTGGGTGACCTTCAGTAGTTGTTAAAGATGTTCTCCTTTAGAGTATGCCAAAAAAAACCTACGAGTTCAGAGTTCACAATTCCACATACCCTGGAAGGGAAAGTCTTCAACCACGGCCGCAGCCCAGTCACGCAGCGACACTTTAGACAACAAAACTTTAACGCCGGCCTAATGCCGGCCACACAGACTCACTTTTACGAGTATTCGTGCTTTGCAAAATTGTATATTTATCTAAACGCCATATTGAGAAAAAAAATTTTCGAGCTTTATAACATTGTAGACAATCGGTTTTGGTTGATTTGTCGCTTTTTGGGCGATTCATGTTTTCTGGCGAAACGACGATAAACCATATCTCAATGAATCATTCTTTACGGATCAGAAATCGAGACTAATTCTAAAACTATTATATTTGTAATCTTAATGTCACAATTCCCAAAATAAATTAAAAAATCCCCAAAATGGATTTCCCCTCTAAATCTACTATACTATAAGCCTGGATCCAATTTCCTCTGTCACTTTACCTTGTAATATATTAAAACATATACAAATGGTAAGTGTTTTCATATTCTATATTTGCAATGGGAGAAAATATGCATTAGTTTTGAAATGTTCGTACAAAGTGGTGCGATATGTACAAAAAAATATTTGTTGTGTCCGAGACCTATAAATTTGTTTATTTGTGTTGATTGTGGCCCAGAATAGAGCTAAAAATGTTTGCAATATCTGTATCACGTAGAAACTGTTTACTAACAGCCGTTGGAAAAATGAGAAAAAAAAGTTTTTGAATAGTAGTATAGAAGATATAAAAGAATCAATATTTCATTAATAACATATTTCACTAAATTTTAAACCTTTGTGGGGAGGTACTCGAAGGAGAGGACCAACATAGCCCATCTTAAAACTTTACCTGAGATAAAAAAAGTATCCACATTCCGAATTTTATATCAGTGATTTACTCATTTCGGACATTACACGGACGAACGGGCGGACATGGCTCAAATGACTGAATATGGTCTATAACATTAGTGCACACAAAGAGAAATCAGAATGTCTCAGTTAGGTTACAAAAAAGAGATTGTAGTGGTACTATTGCACTGAACAAAATTACTTGGTTTTGTTTGTTTATGTTTTATATTGTTTTACTATTTATGTTTTTGTGTGTTCAATTTTAGCAATGAGGCGAATAAAAAAAGAAATAAACATTAAAACAATTTTAGGTAATAAAAAAATGTCTTGAAGAAAATAGGTACATAAGTTATTTTCCAATAATTTGTTAGGTAAAAATATATATATAAATAATTTTATATATTAATAAATTTAAAAAACAAAAAGAAAAATATCAAAATAATTTATCTGAATGACTACTGTTATAGTGGCGCCTAAACTAGGAAGCATATTTGCTTTTCAATTTCTGATTGCAAACAAGGCACTCTGCTTCTTCAATACATTTAAGCAAAATAAAAATTCGTTTTCCCAACCAAAATCCCACATAATGAATGCAAGTTAATACCTACAATGAATTAAAATAAATAAAATTAAAAAAAATATATATATAATTGGTTCTTGTAAAATATTTTTGTGTACTTATTTTATCAAACAAAGTGACATAGACCTTCTTCGCTGACTACTAGCAAGCAACTGAATAATTTTGTTTTTTTTTCGTTGACGCTCGGGCTGTGTATATGAAAAGGCCGATTAATCTTCGTTGTTCTAACAAGTGTTTGGGCACCACTGGTCTATAACGAACTTTCGCCGAATATACTTGAAGCTTTCGACACAAATTTACTATTTTGCACCAAAAGTTACGTGGTAATAGTTTTAATATCAGTTATAACAAGTAAAAGGGTTAAGTTCGGCCATGCCGAATCTTATATACCCTCCACCATGGATAGCATGTGACCTCACAAAATAACTCAAAACTGAATAAAATAACACCGAAAAACAAAAAAAATATAGTAGATGAGAACAGTAGGAAACATATAGTAGATGAGAACAGTAGGAATCACATCAAGTTAGATTCTATATATGGGGCTATATCGAAACATTGACCGATATGGCCCATTTGCAATCCAAAGCAGCCTGCAACTATAAGAAATATTTATACCAAATTTGATCAACCTAGCTCTATTTTTGCGGACTGTAGCGTGATTACCACAGACGGACGGACAGACGGACATGGCTAAATCGTCTTAGAACTTTACAACGATTAAGAATATATATACTTTATGGGGTCTCAGACCAATATTTATAGGTGTTACAAACGGAGTGACAAAATGAATATACCCCCCATCCTATGGTGGAGGGTATAAAAATACTTGCATTTTTGTACAGAGTAATGCTTTTACAGTACCTACAGTCCCATGAAAAATGGATATCAATAATTTAACGCATATCCTGGTACTATCAGGCTATCCCAGAAATATTACAGTACAAATTCTAAAGGTACATTCCATGAAAACTGGAATTAAAAAAAATGGGTCACCAAATTTCATCGCAAAATTTTATGTACATCCTTTCGCAAAAATTTTTGTAAAATAGTGTTACTGATTCATGTTAATATTAAGTAATTTTAATTAAAACATTTTAAGAATTTTAATCCATAGTCGTCCGTAGTAGTCTTTAAATATTTCAGCTAAAAAGTGCAAGATTTTCGCTGCCCTTTGCCCGAAAACTGGACTTTAGTACAACATTTTGAAATTTTGAAAAAGGAGGTATGTTTAATTCGTGAGTCGACATCAGTTCGATTTAAAAAATTTGTTTGGTATTTCACGTCGACGGGGTAACATTTTTTCAGAATCGAAATTACCATTAAAACCAATAAGGAAATGCAGAAAGTCGGGCGGGGCCGACTATATCTGTGGTCACAAGGCATAACAACATAACTCGAGTTATGCTCAAATTGCGTTTTAAATGCCACGATGTTCCCCATATCCGATTACATATTGTGACAAATTTTGGTGGTGATACCTTGTTCAGTTGTTTAGATATAAGGCAAGACTTATTAGCATATCTCGCTGTACCACTACATTGCATATCTCATATTTTTTCCTTTGAAAACTATACTTGTATTTTTATTCCCCAGTTATATCTGGACTATTGAAGATGTAAATTGTATGAAGTCGTAAAAGCATATCTGAGTTGTGTTATTAGTCCAAGTTGAACTAAGGCCTAGCACAAAAGCATAACTCAACTTATGCTGTTATTCCAAAATCTAATATTGACTACTGAATGTTGTAAATTTCGAAATCATCCTTTGATTTATCAGCATAAGTCGATATATTGTACAATATATAATAAAAGTCAATTTGTAAGAACGACACAACTCGAGTTGTGTGTTTTGTAACTTAATTTATTTTAAACGGGAATAACAGCATAAAACAGTTTTTAGCCTATAAAATTTATGATTAAAATAACTATATAAATGTGTTCGCATTAATTCATTTCACTTCCAAGGCCTGAGAAACTGCAGGCGTAAAATTCAAAATAAGTTTATAAATATTTTTGCTATATCGATTCAAAGCTTTAAAATGCTCTGCTGAAAACTTGTAAAAACACACATATGCTGTTATGCCTTGTGACCACAGATATGTCCGTCTGTACAGGTCGCAATTATGGTCCGATCTCGATGAAACTTTACACATATCCTTTTTTTCCCAAGGACGATCCCTATTGAATTTGGTTAAAATCGGTTGAGATTTAGATGTAGCCCCCATATATATGTTAGCCCCGATTTGACATGTAAGCGCTATACAAATTTTATTTTCTATCCGATCAGTATGAAATTCGGCAAAAAGAGGTTTCTTATTCTATGAATAAACACTATTAAATTTGGAAGAAATCGGTTCAGATTTAGATATAGCCCCCATATATACGTTACCCCCGATTTGACATGTAAGCGCTGTAAAAACTGTATTTTTTATCCGATCAGTGTGAAATTCGGCAGAAAGTGGTTTTCTATTATTTGAATGAATACTTTTAAAATCGGAAGAAATCGTTTCAGATTTAGATATAGCCCCATATATACGTTAACCCCGATTTGTCATGTAAGCGCTGTAAAAATGTTATTTTATATCCGATCGGTGCGAAATCCGGCAAAAAGGGGTTTCTTTCTACATGAAGGAATACTGCTAAAAATAGATATAGCCCCATATATACGTTAACCCCGATTTGTCATGTAAGCGCTGTAAAAATGTTATTTTATATCCGATCGGTGCGAAATTCGGCAAAAAGGGGTTTCTTTCTACATGAAGGAATACTGCTAAATTCGGAGAAAATCGGTTCAGATTTAGATATAGCCCCCATATATATGTTACGCCCGATTTGACATGTAAGCGCTGTAGAGACTGTATTTTATATCCGATCAGTACGAAATTCGACAGAAAGTGGTATTTTTACATGAACGTGTATTCAGGGAAAATGGGTTCACATATATATATAACCTACATATATGTATATGTTCCTCCTGATTTAGTATCATAGCGCTATAGAAGTTGTACTTTATTTCCGATCATTAAAATTTTCCAGAACGATTTCTCAATTTAAGAAATATATGGCTTAATTTAGCGATTATCGGTTCAGAATTAGATAATATGTTCGTACCCATTTACCAATTATTACACATTATTATCGCAATGACCCTTATCGCATTGTTAGGGAGGTGTAGGGTATTATATATGTGGTCACAAGGCATAACAGCATATGTGTGTTTTTGCAAGTTTTCAGGAGAGCATTTTAAAGCTTTGAATCGATATAGCAAAAATATTTATAAACTTATTTTGCATTTTACGCCTGCAATTTCTCAGGCCTTGGAAGTGAAATGAATTAATACGAACACATTTATATAATTATTTTAATCATAAATGTTATAGGCTAAAAACTGTTTTATGCTGTTATTTCCTTTTAAAATAAATTAAGTTACAAACCAGTAAGGAAAGTCTAAAGTCGGGCGGTGCCGACTATATAATACCCTACACCACTCTCGTGATATTGAATAACTCTGATATATAAATTTTGTAATTCATGTATAAATTGTTTACATAAATTTACCTTTGGGACATTTTATACTTAAATAATACCCTGTACCACAGTGTGGTGTAGGGTATAAAAACGATTGGATCTAAAGAGCCAAATCGGATGAAACATATATACGGAAGCTATAGCTAAATCTTAATCGATTTTCTTCAAATTCGGCAATGTTGGTTCATGGATCAAGAAACTCTACCATTCTAAATTTCAAAACGATCGGATGTAAAATACAGCTTCTATCGGACTAAAGGGCCAAATCGGACGAAACATATATGGGAGCTATAGCTAAATCTTAACCGATTTTCTTCAAATTCGGTAGTGTTGGTTCATGGATCAAGAAACTCTACCATTCTAAATTTCAAAATGATTGGATGTGAAATACAAATTCTACAGGACTAAAGAGCAAAATCGGACAAAACATATATATTGGAGCTATAGCTAAATCTTAACCGATTTTCTTCAAATTCGGCAATCTTGGTTCATGGATCAAGAAACTCTACCATTCTAAATTTCAAAACGATCGGATGTAAAATACAGCTTCTATAGGACTAAAGGGCCAAATCGGACGAAACATATATATGGGAGCTATAGCTAAATCTTAACCGATTTTCTTCAAATTCGGCAATGTTGGTTCATGGATCAAGAAACTCTACCATTCTAAATTTCAAAACTATTGGATGTAAAATATAGATTCTATAGAACTAAAGGGCCAAATCGGACGAAACATATATATGGGAGCTATAGCTAAATCTTAACCGATTTTCTTCAAATTCGGTAGTGTTGGTTCATGGATCAAGAAACTCTACCATTCTAAATTTCAAAACGATTGGATGTAAAATACAGCTTTTATAGGACTAAAGGGCCAAATCGGACGAAACATATATATGGGAGCTATAGCTAAATCTTAACCGATTTTCTTCAAATTCGGTAGTGTTGGTTCATGGATCAAGAAACTCTACCATTCTAAATTTCAAAATGATTGGATGTAAAATACAAATTCTACAGGACTAAAGAGCAAAATCGGACGAAACATATATATGGGAGCTATAGCTAAATCTTAACCGATTTTCTTCAAATTCGGCAATGTTGGTTCATGGATCAAGAAACTCTACCATTCTAAATTTCAAAACGATTGGATGTAAAATACAGCTTTTACAGGACTAAAGAGCAAAATCGGACGAAACATATATATTGGAGCTATAGCTAAATCTTAACCGATTTTCTTCAAATTCGGCAATGTTGGTTCATGGATCAAGAAACTCTACCATTCTAAATTTCAAAACTATTGGATGTAAAATATAGATTCTATAGAACTAAAGGGCCAAATCGGACGAAACATATATATGGGAGCTATAGCTAAATCTTAACCGATTTTCTTCAAATTCGGTAGTGTTGGTTCATGGATCAAGAAACTCTACCATTCTAAATTTCAAAACGATTGGATGTAAAATACAGCTTTTATAGGACTAAAGGGCCAAATCGGACGAAACATATATATGGGAGCTATAGCTAAATCTTAACCGATTTTCTTCAAATTCGGTAGTGTTGGTTCATGGATCAAGAAACTCTACCATTCTAAATTTCAAAATGATTGGATGTAAAATACAAATTCTACAGGACTAAAGAGCAAAATCGGACGAAACATATATATGGGAGCTATATCTAAATCTGAACCGATTTTCTTCAAATTCGGCAATGTTGGTTCATGGATCAAGAAACTCTACCATTCTAAATTTCAAAACGATTGGATGTAAAATACAGCTTTTACAGGACTAAAGAGCAAAATCGGACGAAACATATATATTGGAGCTATAGCTAAATCTTAACCGATTTTCTTCAAATTCGGCAATGTTGGTTCATGGATCAAGAAACTCTACCATTCTAAATTTCAAAACGATCGGATGTAAAATACAGCTTCTATAGGACTAAAGGGCAAAATCGGACGAAACATATATATGGGAGCTATAGCTAAATCTTAACCGATTTTCTTCAAATTCGGCAATGTTGGTTCATGGATCAAGAAACTCTACCATTCTAAATTTCAAAACGATCGGATGTAAAATACAGCTTCTATAGGACTAAAGGGCCAAATCGGACGAAACATATATATGGGAGCTATAGCTAAATCTTAACCGATTTTCTTCAAATTCGGCAATGTTGGTTCATGGATCAAGAAACTCTACCATTCTAAATTTCAAAACGATTGGATGCAATATACAGCTTCTATAGGACTAAAGGGCCAAATCGGACGAAAGATATATATGGGAGCTATACCTAAATCTGAACCGATTTCAACCAAATTCAATAGCGATCTTAACAGCCGCGAAATACTCTAAACTGCAAAATTTCAGAATGATCGGAGTGAAATTGCGACCTGTAGTCGACGAACAACTTTACATGGACAGACGGACGGACGGACGGACATCGTTAAATCGACTCAGCTAGTGATTCTGAGTCGATCGGTATACTTTAAGGTGGGTCTAGCTGTGTTAATTTCAGGTGTTACAAACATCTGCCGTGAAACAAACTTATAATACCCTGTACCACAGTGTGGTGTAGGGTATAAACACACAACTCGAGTTGTGCCGTTCTTACAAAATGCATTTTATTATATATTTTAGAATATATCGACTTATGCTGATAAATCAAAGGATGATTTCGAAATTTACAACATTCAGTAGTCAATATTAGATTTTGGTTTAACAGCATAAGTTGAGTTGTGCTTTTGTGCTAGGCCTTAGTTCAACTTGGACTAATAACACAACTCAGATATGCTTTTACGACTTCATACAATTTACATCTTCAATAGTCCAGATATAACTGGGGAATAAAAACACAAGTATAGTTTTCAAAGGAAAAAATGTGAGATATGCTGTTATGTACGTTATGTAATGTAGTGGTACAGCGGGATA
Source organism: Eudasyphora cyanicolor (assembly GCA_963930755.1). Taxonomy (NCBI): domain Eukaryota; kingdom Metazoa; phylum Arthropoda; class Insecta; order Diptera; family Muscidae; genus Eudasyphora; species Eudasyphora cyanicolor. The sequence goes on from OZ005736.1 coordinate 106,194,195, forward strand.
TGGTAATAAGTCTTGCCTTATATCTAAACAACCGAACAAAGTATCACCACCAAAATTTGTCACAATATGTAATCGAATATGGGGAACATTGTGGCATCGAAAACGCAATTTGAGCATAACTCGAGTTATGTTGTTATGCCTTGTGACCACAGATATCTAAATCAACTCAGAGAGTGATTCTAAGTCGATCGGTATAATAAACGATGGGTCTATTTCTTCTCCTTTTGGGTGTTACAAACAAATGCACAAAGTTATAATACCCTGTACCACAGTGTGGTGTAGGGTATAAAAAGGTCCAAGTTTCCTTATTTTAAAGACATCTTTAAATCAGAGTATTTAAAATTAACTAAAATAACTAAAAACGTTCCCTAAGGTTTTTACGCTCATTCTTGCTTTTACACCAATATTAACTTCGTTAAAAAATCTGTATTCTTTGACAATGGATTTTCTACAAATCTCTTTAATTTAAGATTTCCCCACCCATATCTTGTACTTTTGACTGATTGAGTATGTGCCATTTGCGGCACACATACGGCTGTGTGTGTCAACGAATATGGAAGTGAATTTTCGTTTCGTCCTTCGCTATTGTCTCGATTCTTCCATTTTGTTTCGGTTTCATTTTCGGTAGTTCTGTATCTTTAACCATCCGGGGTTTCCTCAGAATTTTCTTAATCTCAAGTTGACATCAGTTGTCCATTTCTTTGTCTGAGATACAAATGTCGTCAGAACCAATGATGATGGGTGAATACCAGAGCCAAACATCCCAGATATGTAGAGAGGAAAGCTAAATATGACAAAGAAAAAGGGTAAGATATCAATTTTCATTTAAATTGCTCACAATAAAATGTTGAAAATAGAAATGCTAACGAAGGGATTTCTTCTTATACAGTCTTTGTTTAATTTAAATTGAAGCGTTACGGAATAAATAGAAGATAGTTAGGTTTTTTGTGTGTTAAGGAAATTTGATTAGATTCTAATGGCTAATAGGTCTTTGTGCTGTGTCCATCCCTTACCTTCCGCTTTGCGAAATTCGACCGGACGACTAATTGTCCATTTTTCAAGTGAATGGCATTGACATCTTAGTGTCACGGACTTGTCTCCGACATTGACACTGCATGTATAATATTTTGAAATATTTTAGTAGAAGAAGCTATGTGTAAGATAATTTTCTTGTTCAATCTATCTATATATATATAAAAGACAGTGTCTGTTTGTGGGTTTGTTTGTTTGTTTGTATGTTTGTTTGTTTGTTCCGTATAGACGTCTAACCGACTTGACCGATCATCTTGAAATTTTCACAGAATGTACATGTATTAAGGGTGCTGAAAATAGGGTACTTGAATTTTCGATATATCAAATGGGCGTGGACCCGCCCATATGGGTAAAATTTTGGTATTTTGTGTATGCATTTAGTGGCAGATAATGTGAATTTTCCAAAAATGGGCGGAGTCGGACCAATGGGCGTGGCCCCGCCCATATAAGCCAAATTTAGAAATTCAAATATTTTGCACAATTTGTTAGCGAGAGTGCTGGAATGTTATGTATATGTATATGGTGGCAGTCTACGTGATGGCTCCAAAAATGGGCGGGATCGGTCCAATGGGCGTGGCCCCGCCCACATAGAACAAATTTTGAAATTTTGATATCTTGCACAATTTGCTAGCGGGAGTGCTGCAATGTTGCGTATATGTATCTGGTGGCATTCTCCGCAATTGGTCAAAAAATGGGCGGGACCGGACCAATGGGCGTGGCCCCGTCCATATAAGCCAAATTTTGAAATTGATATATCTTGCACAATTTGTTAGTTTGAGTGTTGTAATGTTGTACATATGTATCTGATGGCAGTCCACGTGACTGATCCAAAAACGGGCGGGATCGAACCAATGGGCGTGGCACCGCCCATATACGCCAAATTTGAAAAATGTGATATATTGCACAATTTGTTAGCGCGGGACCTGGAATTGTGTGTATATATATCCGTTGGCGATCTACGTGATTGGTCCAAAAATGGGCGGGTTCGGACCAATAGGCGTGGCCCCGCCCACATAGACCAAATTTTGAAATTTTGGTATCTTGCACAATTTGCTAGAGGGAGTGCTGTAAATTTTTGTATATGTGTCTGGTGGAAGCCTACGTGATTGGTCTAAAAATGAGCGGGATCTGACCAAAGGGCGTGGCCCCGCCCATATAACCCAAAATTGAGCTGTCTTGCACAATTTAGTAGCGAGAATGCTGTAATTTTGTGTATATGTATCTGGTGGCAGTCTACGTGATTAGTCCACAAATGGGCGGGATCGACCCGGGGCGTGGCCCCGCCCACAATGACCAAATTTTGAAATTTTGATATCTTGCACAATTTGCTAGCGGGAGTGCTCCAATGTTGCGTATATGTATCTGGTGGCATTCTACGTAATTGGTAAAAAAAATGGGCGGGATGGGACCAATGGGCTTGGCCCCGCCCATATAAGCCAAATTTTGATATCTTGCACAATTTGCTATCGGGAGTGCTGCAATGTTGTGTATATGTATCTGGTGGCATTCTACGTAATTGGTCAAAAAATGGGCGGGATCGGACCAATGGGCGTGGCCCCGCCCACATAGAACAAATTTTGAAATTTTGATATCTTGCACAATTTGCTAGCGGGAGTGCTGCAATGTTGCGTATATGTATCTGGTGGCATTCTCCGCAATTGGTCAAAAAATGGGCGGGACCGGACCAATGGGCGTGGCCCCGTCCATATAAGCCAAATTTCGAAATTGATATATCTTGCACAATTTTTTATCTAGAGTGCTGTAATGTTGTACATATGTATCTGGTGACAGTCCACGTGATTGGTCCAAAAATTGGCGGGATCTGACCAATGGGCGTGCCACCGCCCATATAAGCCAAATTTTGAAATTGAATTATATTGCTCATTTTGTTAGCGAGAGTGTTGAAATTTTGCGTACGTATATCTGGTAGCAGTCTACGTGATTGGCTTACAAATGGGCGGAATAGGGCGTGGCACAGCCCATATTTTGATATATCTTGCAAGTATTATATAGGAAATACATGAACAAAAATGCTCGGTATGCGATAATTACAGCTGCTCACTCCAATACAATCGCAATATGATAATGTGATGCATGACCCATGAAACAAGAATTTGGAAATTTTATATGTATACATTTCTATTTTCTGGACTTTCCACTGAATTCGGTATTTTTTCATTCAGTGAATTTATTACTAATACCAGTAAGGAAAGGCAGAAAGTCGGGCGGGGCCGACTATATAATACCCTACACCTCCCTAACAATGCGATAAGGGTCATTGCGATAATAATTTGGAATAATTGGTAAATGTATTTTGAACCGATAATCGCTAAATTAAGCAATATTCGTTCCTAAATTGAGAAACATTTTTCTGGAGAACTTTGTAATGATCGGAAGTAAAGTACAACTTCTATAGCGCTTTGTAACCAAATCTCGAGGAACATATATATGGAGGTTATATATAAATCTGCATCGATTTTCCTTGAATACTCATTCATGTAAAATAGAAACCTGTTTCTGACGAATTTCCTCCTGATCGGATATAAAACACAGTCTCTACAGCGCTTACATGTCAAATTGGGGGTAACATATATATGGGGGCTATATCTAAATCTGAACCGATTTTCTCCGAATTTTGCGGTATTCCTTCATGTAATAAGAAACCTCTTTCTGCCGAATTTCGTACTGATCGGATATAAAATACAGTTTCTACAGCGCTAATTTTGACATGGGCAGCGAAGCGCACCGGGCTCAGCTAGTACATATATAAAAAGAAGTGTACATTTTGATTGTCACTCCATAACTCGAGAACGGCTGCATAAAATAAAAAATGGCTTAATACGTTTTGCAGAACATGCAATGAGGATGGTTTTAATATTTAATATTTTCATTTGGTCGAGATGTGGTGATTTTTCTCAACATTAGTCATCTATGTATATATATAAAATTAGATGTGTGTATGAATGTAACGTATGGACTCCAAAACGGCTGGGCCGATTTTGATGAAATTTTCAGGGAATCTTCAGAATATTCAGGCGGGTGACATAGGCTATATTACTACTTGAATAAGGGGGCGTGGCCCCGCCCATATAAGCCGATTTGGAGTTATGATTTTTTGAGAGATTCCTACTGTCCCTACCTACGAATTGCTTAACGAGATTCCCATTGTTATCTATCTACTTCTATGATTGGGACTGGGCCGTGATCCCTTTTGAACCGTAATTGGTCCAAAAATGAGCGGGATTGGAAATCATAAATCCACTTTGGGGTGACGAAGTGGACCGGGTCCAGCTATATATATATATAAACTAGCTGAGCCCGGTGCGCTTCGCTGCCCATGTCAAAATTAGCGCTGTAGAAACTGTATTTTATATCCGATCAGTAAGAAATTCGGCAGAAAGAGGTTTCTTATTACATGAAGGAATACTGCCAAATTCGGAGAAAATCGGTTCAGATTTAGATATAGTCCCCATATATATGTTACCCCCGATTTGACATGTACGCGCTGTAGAGACTGTGTTTTATATCCGATCAGTACGAAATTCGACAGAAACAGGTTTCTATTTTACATGAATGAGTATTCAAGGAAAATCGATTCAGATTTATATACAAGGTGGCGCAAAAGTAACCTTTCGATGTTTTTTGGCTGTAATTTAAAAAAAAAGCAAGATAATTCAATTTCAAAATTTGTCTTATATGGGCGGTGGCACGCCCATTGGTCAGATCCCGCCAATTTTTGGACCAATCACGTGGAATGTCACCAGATACATATGTATCACATTACAGCACTCTAGATAAAAAATTGTGCAAGATATATCAATTTCGAAATATGGCATATAAGGGCGGGGCCACGCCCATTGGTCCGATCCCGCCCATTTTCTGACCAATCACGCAGACTGCCACCATATACATATACACAAAATTCCAGCACTCTCGCTAACATATTATGCAAGATATATCAATTTGAAAATTTGGCTTATATGGGCGGGGCCAAGCCCATTAGTCCGATCCGGCCCATTTTTGGATCAATCACGTGGACTGTCACCAGATACATATGTACAACATTACAACACTCTAGCTAACAAATTGTGCAAGATATATCAATTTCAAAATTTTGCTTATATGGGCGGGGCCACGCCCATTGGTCCGATCCCGCCCATTTTCTGACCAATCACGCAGACTGCCACCATATACATATACACAAAATTCCAGCACTCTCGCTAACATATTATGCAAGATATATCAATTTCAAAATTTGGCTTATATGGGCGGGGCCACGCCCATTGGTCCGATCCGGCCCATTTTTGGACCAATCACGTGGACTGTCACCAGATACATATGTACAACATTACATCACTCTAGCTAACAAATTGTGCAAGATATATCAATTTCAAAATTTTGCTTATATGGGCGGGGCCACGCCCATTTTTTGACCAATTGCGTAGAATGCCACCAGACACATATTCGCAACATTGCAGCACTCCCGCTGGCTAATTGTGCAAGATATCAAAATTTCAAAATTTGGTCTATGTGGGCGGGGCCACGCCCATTGGGTCGATCCCGCCCATTTTTGGACCAATCACGTAGACTGCCACCATATACATATACACACACAATCGCTCACAAATTTTGCAAAATATCTCAATTTCAAAATTTGGCTTATATGGGGCCACGCACATTGGTCCGATTCCGCCCATTTTTTTGAAAATGCACATAATCTGCCACTAAATGCATACACAAAAAATTTCAGCACTCTAGCTAAACATTTTTCTCAATACCAAAATTTGACCCATATGGGCGGGTCCACGCCAACTTGATATATCGAAAATTCAAGTACCCTATTTTCAGCACCCCCTACATATGTACATTCTGTGAACATTTCAAGATGATCGGTCAAGCCGTTTAGACGTCTATACGGAACAAACAAACAAACCCACAAACAGACACTCTCTTTTATATATATAGATGGATGTGTGTATGTGTTCCGTATGTATTCGAAAACGGCTGGACCGATTTTCATGAAATTTTCAGGGAATCTTCAGATAAGCCTAGCAGGTGACATATGCTATATAAGTTCTTTATTGCCCATATAATCCAATTTGGAGTTACCATTTCTTTAGTGATTCCTACTGTCCATACCTACGAATAGACAATAGATTAACGAGATTCCTACTGTCGGAAATCTGAAGTCTGGCGCAACGAAGTGGACCGGATGCGCTAGTACATAATTGTCAAGAATTTTGTCTTATAAAGTTTTTCTTTGGTTTTTAGGACTTCAATATAACATAGTTGTGTAACACATCGAAGCAGCGTGTGTTTGGGACACAACGGTGTTGTCTTCCTCTAAACTAGATGAGACCACTGTGGTCTTCCTCTACACTAGAGGAGACCACTGTGGTCTTCCTCTACACTAAAGGAGACCACTGTGATCTTCCGCTACACTGGAAGAGACCACCGCGGTCTTCTCGTACGGCCCTAGAATATGATCGTCTACCTCAATACTTCTTTCATACTTCAGCACAACAGATGATTTTGGATCTCAATTCTGAGATTTGGACGTGAAAGTAGCCCCAAAATAAGAACTTCTGCATCATTCGTTTAGTCAAGTTGGCTCAATTAATAATTTTATGGCCATACGATTTTTTTTGCTTAAGGTGGATTTTTGTCACTTTTTCTATATTTTTTCACGTTTATATCTCGGTACCGTACGGAATCTCTTTTATGTTTGAAGCAAACGTGTAGATATTGAGTAGGAGAACAAATGCGGAAAGTGCAAAAAGTGCCTTAAAAAAATGCCAAATTTTTAATAATTTTTTTTCCCAATTTGTCCCCCTTTGTTGCTCAATAACTGGATTACAAATCCACAAATATGCTGTTTTTTTTGCTGTCATTGTTCTATAGGTACAAGGAGAGAGGTTCCACCAGGTGACCATGCCAATGGAAAAGCGATTCAAAGGCAAAAAATTAGATGCATTGCTTGCGGAGTTTTTTTGGTGGAGTTCTAAAATTATGCAAAAGAGGCGTGTAATAACGTCCGTTTTTCGACAGACTATTACACAAACATTAAACTGTACACAATTTTAAGTATTTGTAGGCAGTAGTATTAAAATTAAAAGCTGTTAACTTGTTGTACAAAATGGTACCTTTGTGTGGGAGGTACCAAAAAGAGCAGGGCTATAACGCCCATTTATCTCTGGAATGCTGGTACTATAAAATCGTTATACTGTACAAAATTGCACGTATTTGTATGCAACGGTATTCAATATATAAGATGTTAACTTTTAGTGCCAAATAGTACATTTGTGTGGGAGGTATCAAAAGGGGCATGTCAATTACGCCCACTTTTCACTGGACTCTAGGTACATGAAGCGATAATAAAGCTATAAGCAGTTAAATTTTGGTGCAAAATGGTCCATGTGTGTGGGAGGTACCAGAAGGGGGTGTCAACTTCGCCCATTTTTCTTGTGGTGAATTTCAGAAGATTCTAATAAGTAGTATAGAAGTTATTACCCAGCAAAATTTCTCATTACCAAATAATCCGACGAGTCAGCAAAGTTCGATAATGGTAAATACTTATTTTTTAACCACTTTTCTCATTATTTTAACGCGGGGATGTCATTGGAGGAAAGTACTTCCCAAAAACATACAATAAAGTAGCATAATATGTACTTATTTTTAGCATAGGCATACCACATAAATATGTGCTTATATTTTCACGATTTTAAGTACTTGAATAATGCATTGCCAATAAGTTATAAAATAAGTAGTGGTTATGGTAGATATGAAGAAATGGCAATTTAAAGTGATTTTTTGCATATTGTCGCGCATATTTCTCGAAACAAACAATTTCCTCATGCCAGATTCGAATTTCTGAACACAAACCCCCAAGTGAAAAATTATTCAATGGTCTAACATCATACGATATACGTAAATATTTATGGTATTTTCATTCCAATCTGCACGTATTATTTTAAAATATGTTGAAAAATAAATAAATCTTGTACAGAAACCCATATACGAGTATAGCAAAAATTGCATTATGTATATTAAAATTTACCCAAATTATTTTGATAACAAAAAATTACTTATTCCTGTTATTATTGGTAAATATGCCGAAAGTAATGCAGCGAATAATGAGATGTCATTATTTGGTAATGCAGGGAATAATGACAGGTACTTACCAAGATTTTGCTGGATAAATAATCAATAATTCACTAAATATTAACGCTTTGTGGGTGAGGTACTAAAAGGAGTGGACAAATATGGTCCATCTTCGAACTTAGCCGCAGATAGAAAAAAATATTATCACATACCACATTTGAAGTCAATCGGTTACTCCCTTCGAGAGTTATCGTGCCAGCAGTCAGACAGACAAACAGACGGACGGACGGACATTACTCATTCGCCTTAAAATTACCTAAAACGGATATCCGCCGAACATACTTAGGGTCTTAGGTCACTCCTTCGATGCGTTACACTTTTGGGCCGTAGCAAATGATATATACCCTCGTATCACTAAAGTGAGTGTATAACAAGATCATCAGAACCACAAGCGTCCTCGTTGAAGATGGATATTGACAATAATTGAAATTTTGTTTCCATGCATATATAACATATACAAATCTCATATTTGCTGTGTAAGAATAGCTGAAATATGAATCGGAATTTTATATATTTGTGGATTTGTAATCCAGTTATTAAGCAAAAAAGGTGAAAAATGCTAACTTTTGCGATTTTTAAGGCACTGGATGCACTTTTTTCAGGTAGGTTTGCTCCGCATTTTTTCTCCTATTCAATATCTACAACTTTGCTTCAGACACAAAAGGGTTACTCCGTACGGTACACGGATATGTAACCGCATAAAAATAAAGCAAAAGTGCTAAAAATCTAATTTGAAAAAAAAAAAAAATCGAATGGCCATTCAATTATTAATTGAGCCAACTTGACTAGACGAATGATGCAGAAGTTCTTATTATACCCTACACCACACTGTGGTACAGGGTATTATAAGTTTGTTTCACGGCAGATGTTTGTAACACCTGAAAATAACACAGCTAGACCCACCTTAAAGTATACCGATCGACTCATAATCACTAGCTGAGTCGATTTAAGCATGTCCGTCCGTCCGTCTGTCCATGTAAAGTTGTTCGTCGACTACAGGTCGCAATTTCACTCCGATCGTTCTGAAATTTTGCAGTTTAGAGTATTTCACAGCTGTTAAGATCGCTATTGAATTTGGTTGAAATCGGTTCAGATTTAGATATAGCTCCCATATATATGTTTCGTCCGATTTGGCCCTTTAGTCCTATAGAAGCTGTATTTTACATCCAATCGTTTTGAAATTTAGAATGGAAGAGTTTCTTGATCCATGAACCAACATTGCTGAATTTGAAGAAAATCGGTTAAGATTTATCTATAGCTCCCATATATATGTTTCGTCCGATTTTGCTCTTTAGTCCTGTAGAAACTGTATTTTACATCCAATCATTATACCCTACACCACATTGTGGTACAGGGTATTATAAGTTTGTTTCACGGCAGATGTTTGTAACATCTGAAAATAACACAGCTAGACCCACCTTAAAGTATACCGATCGACTCAGAATCACTAGCTGAGTCGATTTAACGATGTCCGTCAGTCCATGTAAAGTTGTTCGTCGACTAGAGGTCGCAATTTCACTCCGATCGTTCTAAAATTTTGCAGTTTAGAGTATTTCGCGGCTGTTAAGATCGCTATTGAATTTGGTTGAAATCGGTTCAGATTTAGATATAGCTCCCATATATATCTTTCGTCCGATTTGGCCCTTTAGTCCTATAGAAGCTGTATTTTACATCCAATCGTTTTGAAATTTAGAATGGTTGAGTTTCTTGATCTATGAACCAACACTGCCGAATTTGGAGAAAATCGGTTAAGATTTAGCTATAGCTCCCATACATATGTTTCGTCCGATTTGGCCCTTTAGTCCTATAGAAGCTGTATTTTACATCCGATCGTTTTGAAATTTAGAATGGTATAGTTTCTTGATCCATGAACCAACATTGCCGAATTTGAAGAAAATCGGTTAAGATTTAGCTATAGCTCCAATATATATGTTTCGTCCGATTTTGCTCTTTAGTCCTGTAGAATTTGTATTTTACATCCAATCATTTTGAAATTTAGAATGGTAGAGTTTCTTGATCCATGAACCAACACTACCGAATTTGAAGAAAATCGGTTAAGATTTAGCTATAGCTCCCATATATATGTTTCGTCCGATTTTGCTCTTTAGTCCTGTAGAATTTGTATTTTACATCCAATCATTTTGAAATTTAGAATGGTAGAGTTTCTTGATCCATGAACCAACACTACCGAATTTGAAGAAAATCGGTTAAGATTTAGCTTTAGCTCCCATATATATGTTTCGTCCGATTTGGCCCTTTAGTCCTATAAAAGCTGTATTTTACATCCAATCGTTTTGAAATTTAGAATGGTAGAGTTTCTTAATCCATGAACCAACACTACCGAATTTGAAGAAAATCGGTTAAGATTTAGCTATAGCTTCCATATATATGTTTCGTCCGATATGGCCCTTTAGTCCTATAGAAGCTGTATTTTACATCCGATCGTTTTGAAATTTAGAATGGTAGAGTTTCTTGATCCATGAACCAACATTGCCGAATTTGAAGAAAATCGGTTAAGATTTAGCTATAGCTCCAATATATATATTTTGTCCGATTTTGCTCTTTAGTCCTGTAGAATTTGTATTTTACATCCAATCATTTTGAAATTTAGAATGGTATAGTTTCTTGATCCATGAACCAACACTACCGAATTTGAAGAAAATCGGTTAAGATTTAGCTATAGCTCCCATATAGGTATATGTTTCGTCCGATTTGGCTCTTTAGATTCAATCGTTTTTATACCCTACACCACACTGTGGTACAGGGTATTATTTAAGTATAAAATGTCCCAAAAGTAAATTTATGTAAACAATTTATACATGAATTACAAAATATATATATCAGAGTTATTCAATATTACGAGAGTGGTGTAGGGTATTATATAGTTGGCCCCGCCCGACTTTAGCCTTTCCTTACTGGTTTTTGGGGATATTTTCACGTCCAATTCAATGAGCTGAACCCAAATCAATGAGCTGAACTATCTGGTACCTACACACAACTTGGAAGATTCATTCTAGCACAACTTTCCTATAACTTCTGTGACCATCATGTAATTGTTTTCATATTCTGTATTTAGAAAATTCATAATTATATTTGCATTGGAAATGCTTATTTAAATACATATGAATATAAAGTGATTCTCCTCAAATATTAATTTAACCTGACAATCAGTAAAATCATTTTAATTTAAACAATCAGTAAACAAGAGAAGCATCTTTCTCGTCCAATTACTCTAAATTTATGGTTAAGCTTTTCTGTGAAAGTAGACCACAAAATTATTTAAAACTCGATGAACTTCACAAAATTAAAGAGAAAAACATAAACAAAGCAGTTCTATGTTCTCTGTATAAAAAAACTAAATAAAAATGTATCAGCTCTCTAAACGAAAAGAAGAATAATACGATTATTACTACCTCTTCCATAGTTGAGTTGCCTCTGTCTCGGGGAAGACGACAACACAAACTATAAAATATTTATAAATAAAAAATGCCAAAGAAACCAGACGTTGTGATGACATTGTCGGTAAAATAAAAAAAGGAATAAAATTCGAAAACGAAAACGGAAAAATGAATCGAGTTATAAATGCATTTCAAAAGACATTTCACTGCAGATACAGACACATAATGCGATTTGTAGAAAGTCCCAGACATCACCAGCGGCCGGATCAAATGGAGTGGAGCAAAATAAATCCAGACGCAGATGAAAGTTGAAACCGAAAAGAATGTCGGATGTCTGGTGTACATAATGGAAGTCCTTTCAAAGAAAAAATGGTAATAAAAAAATCGTTTTTCCTTCTATTTTTCTTTGGGTTGTCATCTCTGGCTTATGCAGAATTGTCGTTTACTTTTGGTGAATCATAAATTTCCTTATATTGTTGGTTATGGCAACAGCTTGAGATTTTTCAGTTATATTTACATATGTATGTACATGTGCATATTTTCATATTGGACAACAGACACACGGCTGACAGACAAATAAAATAATAGAAAACATATGCAGCAAGATCATAAGTTTTACTTTATTATAGTCACATGTGGCATGAAAAAGGATTAGTCTTCTAGGTACAAACTCTACCATTCGTTCTTGAGATGTAATTTTGAACATATGTATGAATATAGGTATGTATACTTATGTGGGTATTGCTCATATGATTGTGATAACCTAATTTGTGCAGTCTTTGTCAACCTTGAGTTGATTTTCTATAGTTTGTTGTCCACATCTTCATTTGCTCTAAAGTTAATTGTTTAGAATAATGCATGCAATACGTCTAGCTGTTTCAACCTTATACAACACAGGAGAATATATGGCTTCTCGTTTAAATATTTTTCAATAACATTTAGCTTTTTAATAAATCTGAAATTTTATTTGCATTTAATATTTTACAGTCACGCGGAACGGAATTTTTAATTCTTCGCGGAAAATCCTCATTAATTGATTGTTATTAATGTTAAAGCTGCTATCCTAATAAATCGAACAATTTTTTAAAACATCAAAGTCGTTACACACGAACCAATTGGTATACGTTTGAAAGTAGTGGTAATTTGAAGTACAACTGCATTTACAGTTTTTCATTTCGTCATCCAGCTTCCGGTTTAGAGGGCCTCAAATATTCAATGCATACAATTTGTAAATAAATTTTATAAAATGTTGTATTTGTACCACGGAAACAAAATTGATATCACATGAAAGAAAAAACTCGTGGGAATAGTAAGGGATTTTTACTTTTTTATTTTCGCGAAAAAAGGACACCAAAAATGTCCTTTCTAAATTTGGTCCAGTCGTATATTTTTCCTGTGACACAATTTTTCACGAAGAAAAAATATATGTGATAGCCCCTAATAAGGAGCAGCATATACCAAAATTTCATGTGGATAGCCCTATTACGAAAAAAGGACACCAAAAATGTCCTTTCAAAATTTGGTCCAGCCGTATATTTTTTCTGTGACACAATTTTTCATGAAGAAAAAATATATGTGATAGCCCCTAATAAGGAGCATTATATACCAAACGATCATGTTGATAACCCTATTACGTAATAAGATAAAAATAATTGAAATATTAGTCCTTACAAATTTTATAATTTTTCTTTGAGGATTTATTAGTCATACACAGGCCTAGCCAAAAATCATTCGACTTCAACTCCGACTCCAGCTACGACTGGAGTTATATAACATAAATTTCTGAAGTTATATTTCTACTAAGACGTGAGTTCATGTTATTGAAAATAAGATATAAAGTAGCTTTGATAAAAAAGTCAAAAATAGGTATTCAATACCAGTAGTTATTATCAACTAATATGACAATTATTTCAACATGGAATCATGTCAATCAATCCTTTCCTCTGTTGTAATATACCGCAATTTTTGGAAATTATGTTCGCTTCAGGCAACCAGTTTATTCGTTATTTATTATACTCTACACCGCATTATTGTATAGGAGGTTATAAATTTGTCTTTTGGCAGATTTGTTAAAAATACTACAGCTAGGCAAACCTTAACCGTTCTACTCAGAATCACTAGCTGTCCGTCTGTCCATTTTAAGTTGTTCGTTAAGTACAGGTCGAAATTTCAATACGATCCTGCTAAAATTTGGCAATAAGAACTCTTTCACACTAGGGAGGAAACATATTGGAATTGCTGAAAATCGGATCAGATCGATATTGCCCCCAGATATAAACGTTTCTTTAGATGTGGCCTTGTAACGCTATGGAAGCTGTATTTCACATTCAATCATTTTTTTAATTTAGTAGGGTAGAATTTATTTATCCAAGAACGCATATTGTCGAATTTTAACAAATTCTATTTAGATTTATAAGGCAATTATCTCATATTTATATTTACAATATCTGAGCTTATTCTGCTCTAAGAAGGTGTTGTACGGTATCATATAGTTGGCTTCGCTCAGCATTTCCTTACTTGTTTTGGTTTTTGTCTTAAAAAAATAATTATCTTGTCAGGTAAATATAATCAGAGCTTTCCTAAAACTATTTTCCATAAAAACTCGATAGTGTGGTTAACTTTAGATTAGATATTTGGTTAACTATAGATATTTTTAGCGTACTTTATAGACATTTTAGCGTATTTTATTAAAAGCTCCTTTTTTTACCAAAATTGTTTCCCAAACATTTTTTAATACAAAAGTTCTATCACATAATTGGTACATTTTGCACAATACATCTCGGAGTCGGAGTCGACCATAATTTTTCGACTCCGGACTCCGTTCAGTTTATATTATATACAACGTGGTAAATCTACATAATTGATAAACATGAAGTGTTTCAACCGTGACAAATAATGTGTTGAGTGTGGGCTATATGTCGCACTTGATAAAAAAAGGAATACTGCGGAATTTTTCGCGAAATGTTATGAAAGCTATTTTTCAGATAAACTAATTCGTAATTGTTGGTACGTGCCTAAAACAGTGTGTGAGTATTGATACTGTACCAAAGTCCGGTTATATGGATACATCGTCTTAAGCATGATACAGAAAACTGCTACTTTTGCCAATCCTATCCACGAATTATGAAAGTACAGTATTCGAAATGAGAACAAGTAGAATATTTTGAATGTGAATACGTTAAGCCAGCTGAGCTACGTTCGCGACACACTTGTCTTTCTGAAAACCATCATCAAACATGTAACGATGATGATATTCACGATGAATTTAAACAAGAAGAAACTGAATGCCAGCAAGAAGAAAGTGACATAGACCCACATTTTATCAATCAAGCCGACTTTGATGACCTTGTGTGAGATTTGGGATTACCTAAGACGAAAGCAGAACTTTTAGCATCCCGTTTGCAGCAATGGCGAAAGACTTCCGCGTCACGTCGTCACTAAAACGTTCGAAAACGTCTTCTTTCGATGAATGTTTCAAAACTGATGAGCATACCGGTATTACTTATGCCGTAGACGTCTACAAACTCTTTGATACAATTGGCTGTCCATACAATCCAGACGCATGGCGTTTGTTTATAGACGGATCAGTTAATAGCCTTAAAGCGGTTTTATTACATAACGGCAATATGCATCCGTCTGTACCTATTGTATATGGATCCAATCAATGGGTGCTATGACAATCAATGGGTGCTATGCCAATCAATGGGTGCTATGCAACAATACTCATGGGCTTGAAAGGAGGATTTTCGAAGCACCAGTGCTTCCTTTGCCTTTGGGAAGGACGACGGCGAGAGTTGCATTACACAAACCATAACTTGGAACCTCGTCTAAACTATAATGTTGGAGTTAATAGCGTTGACCATGTGCCGCTGGTAGCGTCACCTAAAATTATATATACGTAGCCTTGTTCGGGCGTTAGATCCACAGGGCAATGCATTAGCCCATTTGAAGAAAATTTTCCCAAAACTAAGTGAGGCAAAGATCGCTGCAGGTATGCCGATCTCAGGGTCTGTTTCTGTATGTCGAACGAAAGTCCTTGTGAATGAAAACAATTGGATTTCGTTCGACTAAGACACAGTACCTAAGTCCTTTCGATAATGTTTAATTTTAACTTACATTTCAGGTGTATTTAATGGGCCACAACTTAATCAGCTCTTCAAGTCCAACGAATTTTCAAATATCTTGAGTTTGATGGGAAGAGAAGCGTGGCGTAGCCTTATTGAAGTAACACAGCAATTTTTAGGAAACAACAAAGATGAAAATTACAAAGCCATTGTTGGAAAATTAATTGACAATTTCGGAAAAATGGGTGTGAACATGTCTCTCAAATTCCATTTCCTCGAGAGTCATCTGGATTTTTCCCAACAATTTAGGACAATTCAGTGATGAACATGGTGAGAGATTTCACCAAGACATTTTAAGAATGGAATTGTTTGTAACACCTAAAAGGAGAAGAGATAGACCCATTGTTTATTATACCGATCGACTCAGAATAACTTTCTGAGTCGATTTAGCCATGTCCGTCTGTCTGTCCATGTATTCTTGTAATCAAAGTGCATGCCGTATTTATGGTCCGATAGTGATGAAATTTAGCATAGTGCTCTTTTTTTGGCCCAAGGACGATTCCTATTGAAATTGGTTAAAATCGGTTCAGATTTGAATATAGTCCCCATATATATGTTTCACCCGATTTGACAAGTAAGCGCTGTAGGAACTGTATTTTAAATCAGATCAGTACGAAATTTGGCAGAGAGAGTTATCTTATTATACGAATAAACACGGCCAACTTCGGGGAAAATCGGTTCAGATTTAGATATAGTCCCCATATATATGTTTCACCCGATTTGACATGTAAGCGCTGTAGAAACCGTATTTTACATCCGACCTGTACGAAATTCGGCAGAGAAAGTTCTCTTATTACATGAATAAACACAGGCAAATTCGGGGAAAATCGGTTCAGATTTAGATATAGCCCCCATATATATGTTTCAACCGATTTAACATTTATGCGCTGTAGAGATCGTGTTTTATATCCGATCGGTACGAAATTTAACAGAGAGAGTTTTCTTATTATATGTATGAACACTGCCAAATTCGGGGAAAATCGGTTCAGATTTAAACATAGTCCCAATATATATGTTACACCCGATTTGACATGTAAGCGCTGTAGAAACCATGTTTTATATCCGATCAGTACGAAAATCGGCAGAGAGAGTTTGCTTATTACATGTATGAACACTGCCAAATTCTTATCGCAATGCCCATTTTCGCATTGGTAGGTAGGTGTAGGGTATTATATAGTCGGCCCCGCCCGACTTTCTGTCTTTCCTTACTGGTTTAGCTCTTAAATTGTTCTTGGCTTATTGACGGCCAATTACTCAAATTTTATGACACTTGTAATATTGAAAAATGGTTATGCCAATCTTCAGTATATTCAGTACATATATTGTATCCAAAATATCTTAATATTTAGATGGTCAAATTACTGCCCAAATTTAGGCACATATTTGTGTCTGCTTTTATAGTACAGTTTGCTGAAATTTTAACTGTTGAGAAGATAGAAATGAAAAACCAATTGGACCAAAATACATATCAACTTAAGGCATGCTTTATGAGGTATGAAATCATATACACACGCTTGAAATATTTACTTGTTTTCGTTGTTAAAAGTACATGGAAATATAGTCCTTTTGCAGGCAGAAATTTTTTATTTTTACATTAAGTTTCTTATAACTTGTAAAAGTCGCGAGGCGTCCCTTCGAATCTTTTTGAGTCTTCGTTGAGATGTTCTGTGCTATTCTGCAAAGATTGCACCTGTGCCTTCGGTGCACTTTGGGCGCTATATCGTATTTTAAAATTTAGGTAAGTTGACTTGCTAAATTAGCTACAACTTATGCATCGATTTCCTTAGGAAGGGTCTTATTTTATTCACGACCGATCAGACTTTACGAAAAATAATTAAAAAACGTAGCTTTTATTCAAAAATTATGACAATTTTTAAAATAAAAATAAAAAAGAACAAATTTTAGAAAAAAAATATTCCTATGTGAATTAAGTGTACTTCATTTGCATTCATTCCAAATTTCATCAAAATCCAAGCATTTTTTAGATTTTACAGCATTTTGGCCACAATTTCCCATTTTCGTCAACAGTGCGACACACGGTGGGAGGAACTCCAAAAAAGGTAAATAATTCTGCGTTTCTTAACCAGACATCCGATTGCGACCAAACTTGGCGCGTTGGTAGAAGAGGTATTAGAGAAGTTAAGTTTTGAGTTTGGGCCTCCTGTGGTATACGGGGGCGGAGCTGCAGGGCCTCAAATTTGGCCACCTATAAGCTATAAGAAGTATCTATACCAAATTTCAGCCGCCTAGCTCTATTATTACGGACTGTAGCGTGATTACAACGACGGACGGACGGACGGACAGACGGACATGACTAAATCCTCTTAGAATTTTACGATGATTAAGAATATATATACTTTATGGGGTCTCAGATAAATATTTAGAGGTGTTACAAACGGAGTGACAAAATGAATATACCCCCATCCTATGGTGGAGGGTACAAAAAGTTTAAAATATTTACTATCATCTCAAAGGAAACTTTCCAGAGAATGTTTACAAAGAAAGAACGGGTCACAAATATTCACGGGTATTGTTACCAAGCTTCTCCAATTTTCACCATTTTTACACAAATTTCAAAAGTAAGCCACATTTATCCAATCGCAACGCTAAAATGTTAAAACTTTTAGAATATTTATGTGTGGTAAGGTGTTATAAGTTAAATTGCAAAGGGAAACCAGTTTTGGGGATTTTGAAAATTATTTTGGGAATTGTGGGATTGACTTTTAGAATTATAATGATTCGCGAATAACATTCGATTTGTGATATCAAGACCTATTATATTTGTAAACATAAACCATACAATTCCGAAAATAAATTCGAAAATCCCCAAAAAGAGAATTTTTTGGGTTTTCCCCAAAATCTGTAATACTAAAAGTTGGGCTCAAAATTTCTACATATAAAAATGGTAAAGGTTGTCATATCCTAGCTTTGCGATTGTCGAAAATGTGGCAATGTTTTTAAATTTTCGTAAAAAATTGTGTAATTTGGAGAAGAATTTGGAGAAGCGTGGCAACACTATTAATATAAATTTTGGACTCGTTCTTTTCCCGAAAATATTCTCCATGAAGTGTACTTTAAGACGAATATAAATACGTCGCAATCGGTTGTCTGGTTAAGAAACGGCAGAATTAGTTCCGCACAATAGCCATTGTTTCGTTGGCTATGCGGCATCATCGTGTTGGAACCACATACCGTCCAGGACATTTTCAGAGAAGTGCGGCCCAATGACGCCGCCAGCTCATTTTGTCACCCAATTAGTTGAAACTTTGCAGATTGTTTTCTCTTTTGATCAGAATGCATCACAACAAAAGTTGCTCAAGGGAGTTCATATCTCCTCCACATACAGATGTCGCTCCTAAATATATAAGCCACAAATACCAGATTTTCTAGCTGATTTGTCCTAAATTTTACAGATTGCGTTTTGTTTACGATAGAATTGTGCAAAATTTTAAAATAATTCGTATTTTTCCACAGCAGAAAATCACCGAACAAGCAAAACATGTCTAACTTGTCGAGACAAGTGTGCCAACATAAAACCATTAAGGAAAGAGAGAAAGTCGGGCGGGGCCGACTATATAATACCCTACAGCTCCCTAACAATGCGAAAATGTGCATTTAAGAAAACTCTTTCTGCCGAATTTCGTACTGATCGGATATAAAACACGGTTTCTATAGCGCTTACATGTCAAATCGCGTGAAACATATATGGGGGGCTATATATAAATTCTAACTGAAATTCTTCGAATTTTGTAGTTTTTGTTCATTTAATAAGAAAACTCTCTCTGCCGACTTTCGTACTTGTCTGATATAAAATAAGGGTTCTACAGCGCTTACATATTAAATCGGGAGTGACATATATATTGCGACTATGTTTAAATCTGAACCAATTTTCCCCGAAATTGGCAGTGTTCATACATGTTGTAAGAAAACTCTCTCTGTTGAATTTCGTACTGATCGGATATAAAATGCGGTTTCTACAGCTCTTACATGTCAAATCGGGTGAAACATATATATGGGGGCTATATCTAAATCTGAACGGTTCTATTTCTTCTCTTTTTGAGCGTTAGAAATAAATGCACAAAGTCATAATATCATGTACCACAGTGTGGTGTAGGGTATAAAACAATAATCGAATGCACCTACCTCAAGAAAATTCAACTTTTTCTATTGAACATACCTCGTATGTACTTTTCACCCCCCAAAGTAAGGGATAGTTTTGTACAAAAGTTTACAGCTTATAACTTTAATACCAGTAAATAAAAATACTTTACATTTTGTGCAGAGCAATATTTTTTGAGTACCTATAGTCCAGCGGAAAAATGTGCGTTATTTTCATGCCCCTTCGGTACCATCCCAAATGGTAAAATCATACACAAATTGAATAGCTCATACTTCCAATCCATTTTACATTACTCATAAAGTGAAGCTGCATCCTAGTCGGTTTGCTGGTCTCAAATTTTCTTGCGTGTTTTAATATCCACTGTTCACCATTCAATCGTTTAAATGTCTTTATATTCTGTAGTCTTCAGTAGCCTTTAGAATTTTTTTGCGCCAGGCTCTCACAAATCGAAAACCGTAATTAAATATTGGAGACTCAATATTTGTAAAAGTTTTGGACGAAATAGTAAGACTGGTCTGACAATTTTCGACGTTTTTTCTGTTTGCGCATGTCCTATTAAAAAAAGTCAACTTTGCAAAAATTGGTTCAGCCGTTCAAGAGCAATTACAAATTTCGTGAAACACAAATAATAATTTTTTCAAAACTTAAAAGGCCCATAAAATTTTATTTAAACAAAATTGTTGAAGGTGATATCTAGATCTTACTTTACCTATTTATAACTGTTTATAAACATTTAAGCCAAAAATTAAGAACATAGGTCGATATTAAATATTCTGACCCCTATGTAAGTATATGTACAATGTATATATGGGTAGTTCTTTCTCAAGTGTCACAGGTCAAAAATTAGATCTGTCTCAAATTCTCAGAAAACGTTATCCTAGTATGTGGGAGTAATGACCCACAATATTAAAAAAATAAATTAAAACCGGGGGCAGGGGGCGAGGTCAAATATCAGAAAAATGTTTTTTTTTCTCTGTAATGGTTTTTGAAGCTAATTTTAATTTTTCATAAGAAATTGAAAATAGAAAATAACACAGTGCTACAGTCAAAAATAACTTCTGATGTGACATAGTGTAGGTTGTAGGTCGCATTGAGTACAACCGGAAAAACAAAATTGTAAGTGTTGTATACCCTCAAAATCTCATTTTAGCGTTGAAAAATCGCATTTTTTGACTTCTTGTACAAATAGATTTGTTAAACTCTTATTTTTCAACCGATTTTTGGTTACATAACGGGTTTTGAAAGAGGAGACATAGCCCTTTAAAAATATGTGCATATTATGGTACTTTAAGTTAAATACACAGAGCTACAGACGTGTAAACTTGAAACTTCCATAAATTTTCCCAATTTTTCAACTTTGATCGCGACGCATTGCAATATTTTATTAGCAGTGGTGCTCTTTTTACGTATCCTT
Source organism: Eudasyphora cyanicolor (assembly GCA_963930755.1). Lineage (NCBI taxonomy): Eukaryota > Metazoa > Arthropoda > Insecta > Diptera > Muscidae > Eudasyphora > Eudasyphora cyanicolor. The sequence continues at coordinate 106,215,444 of OZ005736.1, forward strand.
CTGAAAGTGTGTTTATTCTCAATTAAATTAAGTGTGATTTCACAGCAATCGGAGAAAAATTGCGTCAGTTAGGCGAATTTTTCAAAAAAGAAAAGAAAATTTCAATTGCGCTTTTGTATGGGGTTGTTACATGTACCTTATTACGAATGTATTATTCTAATAACAGTGATAGTTGTTATATTAGTGTTAATAATGACGTCACAGTTTGTTGTATTTATTTATTATTTCTAAAATATTTAAAATGTTTGTTGGATCTAAGACGTTTATAAGAAGAATCATCAGTTTCGCGTTGCAGAGACCAACAGTAATCAGCTAACATTCTTATTTTATTTTTTCCTAAGAATCGCTGTTCAATTGAAGCCAACTCTTGATGAAACCTTTCACCCTGTTCGTCGCTGAATTTGCCGAGATTATCTGGGAAAAAACTTAAATGCGAATGCAAAAAATGGATTTTAATAGACATTCGGCACCCCATTACTTCGTAAGCTTTCAAGAATTTCTTCACTCTCTCCGTATAATCACAGCTTCTCGTATTTCCTAAGAAATTGTTACATAAATCGATGAAGCTTAACCATACTACTTTTTCGACCTGGTTCAGCTTGTTTGTAAATTCGTTGTCTCGCATAACCTTACGGATTTGTGGACCTATGAATATTCCTGCAAACAACAAAATATTTCAAATGAATCATGCAAATGAACACAAACGTTACCTTCTTCGATTTTCGCCTTGCTTAGCCTTGGAAAAGATTTTTTTTAAATGCAAAAAAGCTTCGCTGTCTCTGTTAAGACATTTAACAAACTGCTTCATGTAGCCCAGTTTAAGGTGTAACGGAGGTAAAATAATTTGATCTGTTCGCACCAGTGGAGCGTTGATAACATTTTTGTTCCCTATTTGGAGAGGGGTGCGTAAAGGCCACTGCGTTTGCTGGTAGTGGTTCTGTGCACGACTATCCCATTCACAAATATAACATGGATGTTTTGTGTAACCTCCTTGCATTCCAAACAAGATCGTCAATACTTTTAAATCGGACACTATTTTCCATTGATGTTTGGCGAATTGTTGCCATAGTTTCGTAGGTTTCGGTCATGTCCGTAGCATACGCAACAGGTATGCAGCTGACTCCCATTGTGAAGCAATACAGCTTTCAAACCTTCGATAAACATTTATGTACCTATCAAGTGCTAATTTTATATTTATGGTGTTCCCCAACTTATAAACCAATTGAACACTTACTCTTGCATGAACCATCTATAAATAATCTCCAGTCCTTTGGTTTGTGCTCGTGACCGAAGCATACAAACAATTCCTGAACGTCGGTCCAGTAAACGAGATTGATGTTGTCATCATCTATTTTGAAAAGTTGTTCAAATGTGTTTCGATTCTTCTCCCTTGCAAATGTGATTTTAAAGTCATTTTCGACGAGATTCCATTGTTTCAACTGTGATCCTATAATTTCAGCTTGCCTCCATGACAATCCAGAATCTCGAACTAAATCGTGGTAATCTGAATTAGACACTAAATGCCTTTCCGTCGATGATGAATGCACTGGAATGAATGGAGCATCGATTTTATCAGTTTTCATCTGATGAGGAATTATCGATTTCAGCATTTTCAATAGATTTTGGGACTGGCTTAGAGACAGATAGCACATTAGCATATCGTATAATGTCGCGATTTTTGTAGCTATAGCCTACGACTTCCGTTTGGCAGAAGTAACTGTAATCTGACTTGTGTACAAGCTGACGGTGCCAAATCATCGGAATTGAAAACGGCAAAGACTGTTTCTTGCTTTTATCATATTTCCACTTTTTAAGTGACCCGGAACATCTCGAACAGATGAACTCGGGCTTAAACCGGCGACTACCAACAAACTCGCGGTCAAAAGCAATGTTGATTGCTTCAACTAAGGCTTTATTTTTTTGTAAAAGTAAACGATGCTGCTTATCAACAAAAAGGCCGCAGAGATAACAAAAGTTATTACGTTTATCACACATTTTAGAACACTTTTATTATTTTCATTTATTCGCTTCGCTTATTTCTTTATTGCTCCATTTATTTTAACTTGAAGTGAAATGCAACGCATACTACGGACTGCACAATTCACACTTAATTTAATTGAGAATAAACACACTTTCACAATGATATGTAAAAAGAGCACCATTGCTAATAAAATATTGCAATGCGTCGCGATCAAAGATGAAAAATTGGGAAAATTTATGTAAGATTCAAGTTTACACGCCTGTAACTCTGTGTATTTAACTTAAAGTACCATAATATGCACATATTTTTAAAGGGCTATGTCTCCTCTTTCAAAAACCGTTATGTAACCAAAAATCGGATGAAAAGTAAGAGTTTAACAAATCGATTTGTACAAGAAGTCAAAAAAAAACGGTTTTTCAACGCTAAAATTAGATTTTGAGGGTATACAACACTTAAAATTTTGTTTTTCCAGTTGTACTCAATGAGATCTACAACCTACTCTATGTCACGTCAGAAGTTCCAGAGATTTTTTCAAATTTGTAGCAGTGTGTAATGTTTAGTAGTATTTTGTAGTATTTTCCGAGCACTTTTCATAAAAAATATTTATTTTATCTTAAACAATTTATTTCGGTCTTTTTTCGCGGAAATAAAAATATAAATTGCGATATCTCAGAAACGATCTAATTTTTTTTCCTTAAGCCCCCCATAGAACAGTACTGCCGCAGGAACGGCAATATGTGTGTATTGGTGAATTTGACACAACATGCGAATGTATAGGTTGCAGTATGAAAATCTAAATACTTTTGATTTTCAAAAAGAACACCTATCAATCAGATGAACTTTGTTCATCATTATATGTCATGTTATTGGAAATTTTATTACAGGTATGTTAACAACGAAAATTTAAAATATTTTTGTGTGAAAAATGTAAAAATTAAATTTTGATTGATACGTGTTTGTCGAAAATGTCAATCACACACGTACACAAGGGTTTCATCGGCATGAACAGCGGCAGTACTCGTCTATGGGCGCCTTAAATTTTTTTTTATAAAAAATGGTCCATATGTACTCTACCGATGCTGTAAATTGTGGAGTGGGACCGACACCAAATTACAAAGAAAAAATATTTGTATGTGTTTTCAATTATATTTTTTTTGTTGATTTTTATTTCAAATATTTTTTCTCTGTAATTTGGTGAACATTTTTAGTTATTTTAATGTAACTTCTGAACCAAAGTCTGTCCCACGGAAAATACTTTATGAAACAATATTTTTTATTTTCAATTTCCTATGATTTGTAGCATTAAAATTAACTTCAAAAAAACCATTAAAGAAGAAAAAATAAATTTTTCTGAACTTTGACATAGCCCCCTGCCTGCAGTTTTCATTTAATTATACCCTACACCACACTGTGGTACAGGGTATTATAAGTTTGTTTCACGGCAGATGTTTGTAACACCTTAAAATAACACAGCTCGACCCACCTTAAAGTATACCGATCGACTCAGAATCACTAGCTGAGTCGATTTAACGACGTCCGTCTGTCCATGTAAAGTTGTTCGTCGACTACAGTTCGCAATTTCACTCCGATCGTTCTGAAATTTTGCAGTTTAGAGTATTTCGCGGCTGTTAAGATCGCTATTGAATTTGGTTGAAATCGGTTCAGATTTAGATATAGCTCCCATATATATCTTTCGTCCGATTTGGCCCTTTAGTCCTATAGAAACTGTATTTTACATCCAATCGTGTTGAAATTTAGAATGGTAGAGTTTCTTGATCCATGAACCAACATTGCCGAATTTGAAGAAAATCGGTTAAGATTTAGCTATAGCTCCCATATATATGTTTCGTCCGATTTGGCCCTTTAGTCCTATAGAAGCTGTATTTTACATCCGATCGTTTTTATATTTAGAATGGTAGAGTTTCTTGATCCACGAACCAACATTGCCGAATTTGAAGAAAATCTGTTAAGATTTAGCTACAGCTCCCATATATATGTTTCGTCCGATTTTGCTCTTTAGTCCTGTAGAAGCTGTATTTTACATCCAATCATTTTGAAATTTAGAATGGTAGAGTTTCTTGATCCATGAACCAACACTACCGAATTTGAAGAAAATCGGTTAAGATTTAGCGATAGCTCCCATATATATGTTTCGTCCGATTTGGCCATTTAGTCCTATAAAAGCTGTATTTTACATCCAATCGTTTTGAAATTTAGAACGGTAGAGTTTCTTGATCCGCGAACCAACATTGCCGAATTTGAAGAAAATCGGTTAAGATTTAGCTATAGCTCCCATATATATGTTTCGTCCGATTTTGCTCTTTAGTCCTGAAGAAGCTGTATTTTACATCCAATCATTTTGAAATATAGAATGGTAGAGTTTCTTGATCCATGAACCAACACTACCGAATTTGAAGAAAATCGGTTAAGATTTAGCTATAGCTCCCATATATATGTTTCATCCGATTTGGCCCTTTAGTTCTATAGAAGCTATATTTTACATCCAATCGTTTTGAAATTTAGAATGGTAGAGTTTCTTGATTCATGAACCAACATTGCCGAATTTGAAGGAAATCGGTAAAGATTTAGCTATAGCTCCCATATATATGTTTCATCCGATTTGGCTCTTTAGATCCAATCGTTTTTATACCCTACACCACACTGTGGTACAGGGTATTATTTAAGTATAAAATGTCCCAAAAGTAAATTTATGTAAACAATTTATACATGAATTACAAAATATGAATTACAGAATATATATTAGAGTTATTCAATATTACGAGAGTGGTGTAGGGTATTATATAGTCGGCCCCGCCCGACTTTAGCCTTTCCTTACTGGTTTTTTATTACTGTGGGTCATTACTCCCACATACTAGGATAACGTATTCTGAGAATTTGAGAAAGATCTAATTTTTGACCTGTTACAATTGAGAAAGAACTACCCATATGTACGAGTATATGTACATTAGGGCTAGTTAGTGCATGTAAAAATATGAAGAACTTCGCTTTTACTTTTTCAAAATTGCTCAAATGCCTTCCGCACCGATAGCAATTACTGATGCTCGAAACCAAATTTGTAGTTTTTAATTTTTTCTGATTTTCAAATTTGAGAAAAAGAAATTTTATAATTGTTCTGCTAAGTCGCGGATCATAATTCACTTTGATATCGTGATCACGAATCTGCTTTTTGATCTAAAATTGGCCACATAGTTTTTGAGATATGGCTGTTTTAAAATTTGCAATATATACACTGAAAAAAAAATAGTAATAAAACTAATGATGACACATTCTTATATTAAGTATGCCACCTCGGCATCAATTCAATGACAATTTTCATTAAAATAATGAAAATTTACACGTTTTTTAAAAAATTTTCCATAATAAAAAGTTTTTTGAATTTGGATTAATGTCTACCTAATCATTAGTTTTGTGTACGCGCTTCTTTAAATGTACGCATTTAAATTAAAGAAAAAAACATTATTTTTGTGACAATCGACATGTCATAGTTTTAATGCCGAATCGGACTTAATTAACAGTATGAGATATTTGAGTAATAAATTTAAGGCTATGCTCCCCTTAAAGGAAAAGCTGTCTTGGTAATAAATTTTACGACTATTGTCATTATTTTTAAGAATACATACGAGAGAATTATACAATCTCTCCCTCCCTCTCTCGCTCGGAGAATCAGTTTTGTTTGGTAATGTGTGAATA